>JAUBNY010000290.1:4038824-4062415 GCA_032275445.1 Crypturellus soui
ATTTGCATTTTTCAGTGCTTCGGGAATACAATTCATGTATTATTTTCCATGCAACTGTTTTAAGCAAGTTTGTCACTACCTGCACAAAGGGGCAGGACTGCGGGGCACTGGAGTCCTTCAGGGCTGCTGGACTGTGGGGCAGAGACAGGACTGGGCTGAATGACAGGACAAGGGGTGATGGGTACAGAGTGAAACACAGGAAGTTTCACCTCCCCGTGAGGAAGAACTTCTTTGCTGTGAGGGTGACAGAGCCCTGGCACAGGCTGCTCAGAGAGGCTGTGGATGCTCCTTCTCTGGAGATCTTCCAAACCCGCCTGGATGCCGCCCTGTGCCCTGTGCTCTGGGTGTCCCTGCTGCAGCAGGGGGGTTGGACTAGATGATCTCTAGGGTCCCTGCCAACCTCAGCCACTCTGTGATGCTGTGAGCCCGGGACCAGCCGGGCTGGGGCTGCCCCCCGGGAGCTGGCAGCAGGCTGTGGCATTGCCAGCACTGGCAGAGCAGCCAGGGGCTTGGGATTTATGGATATTTGTGGGTAACACACAGGCAGTAACTGAGGCTGAAATTTGTTAGCACTGAATAAGGTTATTAATAACTTCCCCTGGTCTAATTAATGCATTTCAGGATGAGAGCACGTAGCAATTCCTCCTTGGAGACCATTCTTGGCAGGGAATTGATTGATGCACATAGCCATAGCGCATGTGTATGCATAGCAGGGCAGAATGAAATAATAGTGGTGAGCTGTTTTTATGTCATTTGTGTGTGTGTACTCTCTCACCTACAAGAATGATTTTTTATTTATGCTTTGAATGGGGCACACTGTTGGAATACAAATTTCCCTATACAGTTTCTCTCTGAATTTTCCTTCTAAGGTTTATCAGGCTATATTGCTTGCTTCCAGTTGTCACTTCTTGCTGTGCAGCAGTGTTGCACGTACCAATCTGTAAATTCATCTCTGAGCCTTATGGTCCTAAAAGAGTAAAACAACCTAACAAAATGGTCAGGGTAGTCCACGGGTCGCTTGAACAAAACATCTCAGAACACAAGTTCCCTTCTTTTGCAGTCTCATTTCAAACACTTCAAGACCATGTATTTTTTATTCAGTTGGGACTTGAATGAGAGCAGGTATACTTGGTAATCACTGAGTACTAGGATTCATACTTGCCAGAGAATCAAATCTCAGAACAAGTAAGAAGTGTCAGATTAGTTTTTTTTCTGTTTTATTCCTTTGTTTTTATTTTTTTTCGGCACAGATTGCTAGCCAGGCATGGAAGCAGAACTGTTCAAACTGCGGAAGTCTGCACTGTGTTACCTCCAGCAGAAGCACCAGATTTCAGGCAAGTAAGTAAATATATACAATGTCTTTAGCTTAGCTCTGCTACCTTAAAAGGCACAGATGAGTTTGAAGAAATATCCAAATTCTTTGAGCCATGTCTGAATAGCAACTCAGAAACTTCTGAAATAGTATCATCACGGCAGTGAAACCAAGCAGCAGAAGGAGATGCTTGAGCAGTCTGACATTTGGCTTGACCTAGGGTATCTGTCTGTATCAGTAAGTGCTGTGGACCCGCAGGAGTGGCCCTGTCGTACATATATATTGGATGCAGAGTCCATAATGTACACATTGCAGGGGGATTTACTTTGGATAAGTCTGGTCCTGTGGAGTTGAGATCCAGAGGGCACTCCTGGGATGCTACACCCGGAGAAGTTTCATCCACTCAACTTTGTGTTCTCCAAGACTGCTTTGCTGTGCAAACCAAAGCGTGGTAAGTGGGAACAGTCAGGAGATTTACCTCAAAAGGATGCTCCTGGTCTATCTAAAATGGTAACCTAGATGCACCCATAGTATTTTTTCAATCCACCCTGGGCTTCTTGTAAGGAGTTTTGCGAGCTGTTCCACTTGATAGCTGCACAGAAATATTTGGGTGTTATTAACACAAACCTGTAGAGAGGTTTCAAGTTTATTTCTTATCACAGTGCTGACAAAGGTGACTTATTCCAAGAAAAACATGCAATTATGGTTTCATTTAATTGGTGGTAAAAACCCACCGTGTGCATTGTGATTTTGAAAAAAAGTCTAACAGCCCACACATACAGGTGGCTTGAAAGCAAAATCACTGTATTTATTCAAGTACTATTGAGTGCATGTGAAAACTGAAGGAATTTCTTAAGACACCCAGGCAAGAGAATCTGCATTTAATGAAATTTGCCGGAAGAAAAAAATTATGAGTTACTTTTTCCATAATGCTGTTGCTGCAATGACATTGCCCAAGGGGTCTATGGAATTGCAATCGAGACGCAAACAGATCAGGTTTTATTTTGCTTTCCTGTGGAGCAGAAATACAAACTCAGACACCTACTGACATTTCTTGATGGAAGTTTTCATCTGTTTTGTACTGTCCTTCCTAGCTGAAGGTAAATAAATGTGGCATGCAGTCTTTCAAAACTGTAAGGTCTGAGGGAAGGGTACTAAGATGCACGAAATGTTTCGTGCCGATCTTTTAGGAGCTTTGTGCATGATTACAGAAGTTGTTTTCCCTTGTGTGCCACAAGCTGGGTCAGGGAAGGAACCTGAAGCCATTCTTCAAGATTCAGAACATGAAGGTGTTTTTATGCTTCGTGCAGCAGCATTTTGGTAATGACCTCCATAAAACAAGGATCTCATGCAGAAAGTTTGGATGATTCAGTCATTCAACTCATGGGAAATTGCACAATACAGTGTTTGAATCTGATTAAATATATCCAGGCAGGAGCTAAAGTCCGGCTTCTTTTCCCTTGAGTAACTCACAGGTGGGCCCGCAGAGTTGCTCTTGGATCTGCTGCATGTATTACTGTGCCAGCTCTTTGTCACAGTGGCTGAATACAGAAACCAGGGCACTGAAGACATTCTTAAGGCAAGACTTAAAATGGACTGAGTGAATAGGATCCTTGTCAGTGAGAGAAGCAGATAGTTACTCCATTAATTTTAAGTAGCAGGTAAACACTGGTGGAATAGTCTATTAAACAGCTCCTGTAGCTCCAAGGACTCCAGAGCACCAGGAGAGCCCATGGAAAAGAAATGTACATTGAAAAAGGAAGTTAACAGTAATAAGGATTCAGTTTAATAAGGGCAGGTTACTGTAAAAGGGCAGGATACTTTTTCCCCCTGGGATACCAACAGTTTGCTGTGTTAGCCTGCAGCAGAGGTGGATTAAGAAAAATCCAATTCGCTAGTATTTACCCTATTTTTAGAAATATTTTGCTAACGATATCACAACCCAGGTTAGCACAATCAAGTTATCACACTGTGGCAAGTTGCGGATCATGCAGTTCCTGAGGTGATGCTTGCTTGCATCTTAATGTACAGGAACCTGTGGCTGTGTCCTTATAGGAAAACTCTGTCAGAGACAGGACAGAAATATCCTGCTGGCTGGATACAGGGTGAGAACAACACAGTTGGTTGAACAGCCCTTATACGATTGTGTTCCTTAGCAGCTGGAAGGAGAAAGTGCCCCGGTATTAAACTTTCCATTCACCCACCTGCTACAGGGTAAACTATAATCTGTGCATCCGTATGCTGCAGACTGAACCAGTAAAAGCAAATATCACAGCCTGTCAGAAAGGCATATAGGGTCTTTGCTTCCACTGAGAGCTGCGTGTGTTAGGATCATGCATGCCTTTCTGAGTCTGTATCTTCAGTATTCATCACTACTGTAAAGTATTTCTTTCCTTCTCGTCCAGCTGCATGTCCTCAAAATCCTATATTAACATCAGGGTCTTAAGGGAAGTGTAACTCAAAATACATGTGAAGTGCAGGGCAGGTTGTACAGTATGAATCTGTGCTGGTGAAATCCTTCATGAAGTATCACAAAAAGTATTCCAAAATAATTCTTTGAAGCAGGAGAATTGCTTTTACCGCTGATAATTCCAGCAAATGCTGCCAAGTGTATTACATTCTTCACAACTAAGACTTGGGTGATTGAAGCACAGTACCAGGCAACCAAGTAAACCCGTTAATGAAACGGGTTTCTTCTCTGAGTAAAAGATCCCAAGGGTGATGAGGGAGGGCTGCCGAGGCAGCCGGTCCGGCAGAGCGGCTGGGATGCTGCATGGCTGAATAAGCCATGAGCTGGGAATAAAATGATGCTTGTAGTATATGCAGTGGCAGCAATTGAGCTGAAGTCAAAGAGTGAATGGAAGAAATATTCTGCAGGATTGTTCTTCAGATATGACAGGGCTAAAATAGAAGAAAAATCAGTGGTTGAGTGGGGGAAGCAGAGCAGCAGGCATTTGTACTAGGGAACCAATTTGCCCATGTGAAGAGCCTTTCAGAGACATCAACCTGAGAAATACTCTGCTCTCGCCTTTCTTTCAAATCCTAAGTAACTTCTTCCTCTAACACGAGACCCTTTCTCAAATCCACATCTTTGCTTTAGGCTTCGTAGTCACCAGTGCAGTGGTAAAATATCTACTGGGCAAACTCCTATATTCAATCATTGTAGTTGTGTTTTAATCAGTATTCTGCAAAATAGCTGTGCCTATATCAGTAGGGCTTGAAACTTTAACTAAATGGTGAAAATAGCTGAGACTTGAAACATAACAGATAAGTGCTAACAGTCATCACCATTAACAAAAATCAAAGGAGGAAATATTGTACTGATTGAGCATTGTGCCTCAGAACCAGCAGGATTAATGGTGCATTTTAAATAAGAGCGTGTAGGTTTTTTTCCTTTATTTTTCAAAGTTTCAAAGTGGTGCAATCTCTCATATAGGTTAAAAAGCACAATAAGTGTATCTGCTTAAAAATAATTGAAAAATACCATGCCATATCACTAAAGTGGCCTCCTTTGCCTATCGTTGGCTGGCCAGTGGTGAACATGTGCTAGTCCATGCATTAGGTGACCCCAGGTACCTTCTGTGTGTGCATGCGTGAGCCTATAGATGGGCTGGGTTGCTGCTGCCGAGCAAAATGGAGATAATTCCAGCAGAAAAAAAGACATTCTCCTCTGCGGGTCCTCTGAACCAAGGCTTTTTGCTGTCAGCTAGTGTTCATAGAGTTGTGGGAGCTTAATGTCTTGGAAATGCCTTGCAATGTCTTGGAGCGCTCTGTCAGATTTGATTGAAAGTGGCCGGTGGGCTCCAAAGTTAAAGGCAATCTAAAAGACAGGTGATGTAATTACATAAATTTTGTCATTCTAGGAAAGCAGGTTAAAATTTCCCCATCTCAGTTGGATCTAACAATTGGCATTCAAATTAGAGCATGCTTAAGCAACCCCTTGTGCTCGAGGACTTCTGCCAGCACAAGCAGCAGCTGACTGCCACCCCAAGTGACCTGAAGTGCTCCTTGCCCTGGAAGCAGAATAAGCGTGCTCTGAAGCCGGGTAAGATAACAACAAAAACTCTAAATTAGGAACAGCTGCATGAGGAACCTCACGGTATTTTGTTAAAATGTCAGCTGGAACCATTGAGCCTCTTCTGAAGCTTTAAAAATATCATTAAGAAAACAAAAATAAGAAAAACGCTTTTTGAATATGTGCCTTTCAACAGATGTCACACACAGCAGTTATACTTCCAATTTGAACAAATAAAAGGTAAAATCTCACTTAATCAACACATAAATGAGAAAAGACTTTGCACGGAAACCAAAAACAATATCAAACTGTGTCTGACCTTGAAAGTACAGTCGAGGACATGAATTTTCTTTCTTACTTCTTTCTTCTTTCTTGAAGAAGAATCTTTTTTCTTGGAGATTTCCTGAGCTTTATGCACATCTCACATTCATTTCAGTGAAAAAGTATTGGAAACGTTATAAAAAATATAAAAATAAAAATGTAAACCATATAAATAATAAATATAAAACATACATATATAAAATATATATATATATATAAATAGTGAAAGTGAATATTCAAATCATGGGAAGTTTACAAATAGTCAAAAGAACTCTAGTATTTTCATTTTAGATTACGTCTCTGTGGGTAGATTAAATGGGTGCTGAACCTGAACCCATTAAATGCAATTGAACCCAAGAATGAATCACAGCTGTATTATTAATAATTTAAGAATTGACAAAGAGTTTCAGTAGTTGATGGCTTCCATGCTGGAATTTTTAAGTGAATAGACCCCGATATAATTACCCCAAAAAGCTTCACAAGTGGAAGAGAAGAGTTACCTTGTCTCTCAAGTTGCTCTCATTTGAAAACTACCTGAAAACAATTTAGTAGAGCTGCAAACAAATGTAGCGAAGAGTGCAAAACATGAATATTTCTGTCTTTTCTTATCCCCTTGTATGACAATGCAGATAACAACCTATTCATTAGCTTATTTCTGTGAATTTGGAGGAAATAGGAGAGAAGAGAATAATGAGGAAACTTTTATTTTGGGGTTGGCTTCCCCCTGCTCAAGGGAAATTTCTGGGGAAAAAAACTATTATTCCTTAAAAATCTTTGCCTCCTATAAGAAGGAGGAATGAGCAAAACACTTAAGAAAGTAGAAGATTGATGATTCAATCTCGTGGATTGAATTCTCAGATTTTCCTGAATTTTGCTAATTTACACCAAAATAAGTTGGGTGTGTCAGTGTAATTTAAAAATTTGAAATTTTATTACTTGGAATGAATGTTTTCAAATAAGTTCCAGGTACTTGACTTAAAAATTCCCATCAGAAAAGTAACAAGAGCAGGATAAGAGTTGTGAAGCCGGTTAAGAAACTGTTTGTTTTTTGTAAGTGAACTAAGAATACAGTCAGCAAGAGAAAGCAAACAGGATGGAAAAATAAAATACTTTTAAAATCGATGTAATGGTAAAAAGCTTGAAGAAGAGGCAGACAGCTCCTTGAATTTGTTCTTAATGCAGCACAGCTGGCGGAACAAGCTATTGTTTGAGAAAATACTGAGAATATAATGTGACTAGGCTGCATCCAGGTGGGTGTTTTTTCTTTTTGTTGTTGTCGCACAAGGGTATTGCTATATATGTTTACCTTAAAAAATTGCTTTCCAATTCCAAGCCACAGAAGAAACTCTTTAAAAAGAACAGATCAGGAAGACAGCTGAAAAGACGGTGCTTCGCAGTGTTAGATTTAGATTATTTTTTAACATAATGGCAGAAATGCAATTCTACTTTTAAAATACAATGCCTTATTCTGCCAATACTCTTTTCATTATGCTCTCTCTCTGACTCTGACTTTTCGAAAAAGAAAAGAGAACAAAATAGGAAAATGGACTATGACTAAAGCATATCTGGTTCTTGAGAAATATGAGAAATCATACCTGGCAACAAAGACAGACAGAGAGCAATTGTCAGGAATGCAAAATGTATTATGAAATTAAAACAATTCAAGAAATACTATGAAATATGCATGCAAATTTTTATTGCCAATATGTGATAATTTGTGATTGGATGATGGTTTCTTTTGACGGCAATTGCACTGTGACAGGAAAATACACAATAAGTTGGCGACCTAACAACATTGTTACTGGGTCTCGTGGTGAATCTCTTTAGGGAACTTCTCTTCAGCTTATACATTTGTTGTTTGTTCTGGGAAAAATAAAATGCTGTTCATGCAAAAAAGTAAGGAGCATCAAGGTATTACTATAGCTGATACCGCAAGTAGTTTTAAATAACAACCCCAAATAATGAATTAAAGTTAATTTATTTTCTTTGTGTTTTTGGCATGGGAAATCAATATTTCTCTGACCTGTTACTGTTACAATTTTAAGTTAAAATAGGATACATGCAAAGTATGTATATGTATAAAAGTTGGGACTGGTCATGTATACAAGCCAATGCTAGTAGACTGCTGCTGTCCTCCTGGAAGATGAAATTGTCACCCTACTGAATTTGGTGGGAACATTTCCAGATACTTAGTAGCCCCTTTCTAGTTTTGTTCGGTGTTACAAGGAAATTCATGGTTTTATTAGTCTGACAAGAGATGTTGGTAAGACAGAGAACGCCAAAAAAGTCATCCAACTCTACCGATGACAAGATCCAGAAGAAGGATGGGCAGTTTGCTTGAAAAGAAAAACTTAAGATGTTGCAAGAATTCAGTTTTATTTATTTAATTATTTATTTGAGAGAGAGGAAAGGAGGTGCCCAGGAAAGTTATTTGCTGTCATGTAAAACACAAGTTGAAAGACGAAGGTCTTGGTTATGAACGTAGAGTTTTGTTCTCTTTAGATTCTGATGCCTTGCCTTGATGTTAGTGGAAGAGCTCCAAAATGGGTGAGTTCCAGGTGGCTCCCTAAGGAGGGAAGAGGACGACAAGGAGTAGAAGGGAGAAAGAATACTCTCTCCTTCACTGCAAGACAGAGAAATGCAATAAACAAGAATCAGTGTTGCACCATATTTTTGCTGTCATCAACATTCCCTCTTAAAAATGACATACTTCTGCAATTATCTCTAGTATTTCTGGGCTGCTTCTGGATTAAAAAAAAAAAGAAGAAAATATATGTTAATAGGTTCTGACAGCTAAATAAAATGGAATCACGTATAAACATGTACCTAGAGATGCAGCTGGAGGGAAATATTATATCACTTTCTTACTGGAAAATAAAGCAATAAAACCAGAATACATCAGGTATGCCCTTCTTGCAGGAAGGTCAACTGCTGAGCACTGTGTCACTTCGTCTAAATAATTGCTATCCCGTTAGGACTGCCTGTGCAGCTCATTTTTACAGGCTGCCATTAATAATAAATGACTGGTTAAAAGCTCCAGATGAGGATACAGCAAACCTCATTGTCTTCTGTTTGCAGTGTGATGTTTCGCACAGATGTTCAAATCATGTAAAAATAGGTACAAAGCAGTAGTGATGTTTCCATCACTTCTGTACCAGCAGTGTAACAAAGCGCTGATCAAAGCACCAGCTGGTGGAAAGATACTGGCTGGTACTCGAATCATGGACTTTTCTGGTCACTGCACAGGGTCTTCCGAATGCTGCACTGTATTATTTCCAAAGTTGCAGGCCATGTTATGCCGAAATCCTACAGATTTTTCTTGAAAAGGGGGGCGCGAGTTATGAACAACCCACTAGTAGTCAACAACTTGGACTTCTGCCGCCTCCGCAATAGTTAAGAGCTCAACAAATGGCTAAGTTTTGCCCTGAGGGTGATGCCCGCTGTACAGTGTTAAAGACATAGGCTACAGCGTGGAGGAACTGCAGCAGGTCTTGAGAAATGCCGACGTGTTGCATGGGCCCAGCAGCTTCCAGCAACTCTCTGAGGACATCAGAGGTCCCCAGATAATTTCCAAAGAGCTTGTATATGATAAGAGTGAAAACCAAGATTACTGGTGGACTCTCAGGATTACGGGTACTCTCCACTGGTCTGCAGCACCACTGTAAAGTATTTAAGCACCAGCAAATTAAAAAAGCTTTGAAAACCATTTTTTACTAAAGAAAGGTATCCTGGAAGATACTGAAAGCTTCTGTTGGAGATATCTTGCTAGTAATCATGTCCACACTGAATTAAGCATTTTTTTTCTGAAATAATAGTAAGTATATGAAATAATGTTAAAATTAGGTTAGTTGTAATTACATCTGCAGTGAGTTAACCAGAGAAATACTTAGCACATAGAGTAGATGTGAGCAGTTGTCCAGTATTTTCTGGTTTTTAGCTGTCTGTTCAAAGCAAACTGCAAACGTGCTTTTCTTCTTCACTTACAACACCAATATCAACTCCTCAGTGATATTAATAACCCTGACTACAGTGGATATTGGAATGGCAGCCTAAAACCCTTCTAAGAAGCATTCAGCATGAAGACATTGAGAAAGTAGTCTGCAAAAACCCTATTTGGAGCCTGTTTCTGCTCTGAGATGCACATCTTGATGCATCTCTTGCAGTCATGTCTTTGAGGGGAGAAGATCGTTTGTTTTAGATCTTTTAAACAAAACAAGACCTACTTTCCTTAACAACACAGAGAAATTACACTTGTTTACCCACACACTTGCCAAGAACATGGTGGTTATTCCCCTTTAAATTTCACTGGATTCAGGGAATTCACATATGTCTGTGGTTTCTAAAGGATCAGTGGGAGCATTAAGAAAAGCAGTCCTGTCAATGAAAGCTTAAATTCACTGGAGAGGACATACAGCTTCACTGGAAAACTTTTATGAGGTCTTCAAACTGAACAAGAGCAGCAACTTACATAAAGGACTACAAAACAGTTTTCTCCTGCTAGTCATTCTTTGCATTTTGCACAGGCTTCTGCTTTATTCCTGTGCAAAGAAGCCTCACATTCATTATATACCTTAGTTTGAAACTCTCATTTTATGACTCATCACTTTGATATTAACCTCTGCAGCCGCTTGATTTCTCTTTTTTAAAGAGAGAGTGTGAACCTAATGATTTTCATTACCAGCACTCTGTCATATTATTAATACTCTCAAGCTGAAACTAATTTAATGAATGAGGATGCTCTCAGTTTGAATCCAAGATTGATTCCCACAGGCAGACACATTAATATGGATCACCAATGACCAACAGCAGTAACTAGGTTTGCTAAGTCAAAGCATGCATGGAAATGAAAATGGAAATGAAGTCTATCGTCTTAAATAAGCTCCAGAAATAACCCCTTCAAGGTCACTGTAAGCAGTGGACAAAGCTGAGGACTTGCAGGGTTTCTTTCTATTGGGGAGGTACTCAAGATACTTACCATTAAATGGGTATTCACCTAGAGTAATGCAGAACTGGAAGCAAACTGGAAGACTAGTCCTGCCATTTTTGCACTTCATGTCTTGTCCCACCTCATGCTGATATTTTTGAAGCCTATTTCCATGTCTTTCTTCACATTTCATCTCCTGAATAACAGTTCTTTCACATCTTCTCATAGATCTCCTGAGAAGATCTCTTCTGAGCCGTCGATCATTTTTGTTTTAGAAGGTCTATTTTAATCAGTGAAAAGTAATTATTTAAATTAATTAAATTGCATTTGATTAAAGTAAGGTAAAATTGACTAATTTGCTAAATATAGGACAAATCTCAAAAATATGGAGATTTATTTAGCTAAATGGTTAAACTGTTAAGTAAGAGAAAAGAGAAAGCACACATATGCATACCTATAAACACGCACACAAATACACACATGTTAAGGAATCCCACCTATAAGAAATCATGAAGAATCTGTAAAGGTAGAGATGAAAGATGGGAATTCAATGTTTTAATCTTGAATTTCTTGGATTATTGCCCTAGTGCCCCATGAAAATGATGGGTAATGGAGAGTTTACCTGTAACAGTTCCCAGATATATTTATGCCTTCTGAAGCATATTTTTTTGTGAGCAAAAGCACTTTAGGGAAAAGTGAATGCTTGCAGAAATGCTACTAATTCAATCTAAAATGAATGCTGATAGAGTTTATTCTGCCAGTGGTATTTGTTGTTATCAACTTAGAGGCTCATAGATGTTTGATGGCTTTATAAATTTCCCTGAAAACAGTATTTTTCCTGTTGACTTGGATGGAAATCATCAGAAATGTCATCCTCCTTTATACCCTGATTCTGCAGAGCAGTTAAGAATAGTCTAAATATTAAATAAATTCTTGAACTCCATTGACTTTGGTAAGAATTAAGTATGTGTTATTATTAAGCACCTTTTAAAGGGGTTTTGTTGAGTCACAATCTTATTTCCAGGTGTCTTCCTTTTCTTTAGTATTCAACAATTCAGTGCTCTCTGATTTATTGCTTCTGTTACAATGAATCTTTCATGGCCAACTTTCATTCTCCTTTGTTGTTCAGATGTGTCCTAATGCTATAAATCATGCAGCTGTGCAGGCATGAAAGAACAGTTGCCTCTATCAAATATCACTGTATATTGTCACTAAATTTGTGAAGGTTAAAGATTAATGATTTAATAAAGTACTTAATAATGTTCCATTTTTATATCATATATCTTCTATTCACTCCACTATACTTCGTCTTGCTTTTGATAGGGGAATACGTGTTACTGAATAAGAGTGGCTGCAGGAGGTGTTTGAAAACAATGAAAAGAGAAGTTGCTTTAATACTTCAGACTTCAAAAAGTTTGGGCCTTTACTTGGAGACAGATGACAGGCTTATTTTTCTTCCTTCTGTTTATTGCGTAGAGCAGTTGTGGTATTAGATTTTTTTACTGAGAAAAATCTTCCTGCATGGAGAAAAAACTATCAAAAACCACCTAACTGAGAGAAATGAGCGTTCATCTCAAACCTCCCATCAGAAAAGCAGTCTGATACAGGAAGAAACCTTCCTACCCATGGGCAAGCTCTGTTTCTGGCTGTGCAGTTTTCTGGTATGGTGCAGGTTTGTCAAAAGCTCTGCCCGTCAGGTAGGCTTCACTGTGCTCTTGTAACCCCAGGCGCTTAAACAACTGTGGAAGTCCAGTCATCCCTTGTTTGCGCTGGGTGCCCTGTTTTCCTCTGTATTTGAAAATGCTCCGTGATGCCTGCCTACCTCTGAGGGATTGGCCTGTGAATTTCAGATTTCTTGTAGCTGAGAATGCCAAACATAGAAATGCAGCAGAGATTTGAAGGACCTTTTCTTTCAGTTAGCTCCAGTGTTACCTCTTTTTGCTTGCTGAGTTCTGGGATCCTTTCTATAAGCAATAAACTCTTCACCCAACTGTATATGGGGCCTGCCAAATCGGTGCTATCTGTCTGCTGTGTTATCCAGGTATCATGTCAGGTGATAGAGAGCAGAGGTACAGGGAGGGCCTGGGCCCTCTTGTGAATTCATATTGTGTTAACGAGATGGATTTATCACTGCGCTGAATAGGATATGCAGATGAACAGATGCTATCAGTAAACCCCTCATTTAGGAGACACTACATTTTATGGCATAGACATGCTATGGGCAGTAAAAAGGTTATTAATGACTGAGAAACAGAACTTGAAAAGACAGCTGCTGGTAAAATAGTAACATTCTAACAAATGGCAGGTGCACTGTATTTTTTTTTCTGAATCCCAAGCATTTCCTGCGGAATCTCACCAGGGCCCATCGAGTGTCTTTATGAGCTTAGGAAACAGAAAGTTTATGAAGTCTCGACTCCAGTCAGGCAGCTGCTCAGAGAAGGAGCTCTTTCAGCCTTTCTGGACTGTCAATTTCTGCAGAAATTCGGGAAGAAAAATTGAGAGAATAGGAATTGTGGGAGTGAAGGGAGGAAAGTTTCTGTGAAGTAGATAGACTTTTTTACCTCCTCCATTTCAAGACAGAATAACAAAATCTGTCTGTACAACAACCTGGTAATATCTGAAGGTGTAGGAAGCTGGGAATACATGAAGGTGTGCGAATATGAGACAGCAGAAAATCTGATGATACTGAAGAACTGTGCAGTAATGTGCCTAATTGTGTGGTGAACTTATGTAACTTGTCAATCTTTCCCGGAACTTCTGGCTGGAACCTTGTAGGCAGCCTGGTGTGGGGATCACCTCTAATCACCATGAGAAACATGTTCTGGTGTCGTCTGCTTCTGTAGGAAGTTTTTACTAATTCCAATGGAAAGCACAGAGGGCTCCTGTTTCTAGAGGGCTTTGAAAGGCTGTGTTATTCTATAACTCTATGCTAGCTGTTTATATAAGATAGAAACATGACACTAGCTGAATATATTTAGAAAGCAACCTGGATACAATAATGACAGATGCTGTAAAATGCGTACGACATTAAATTATGCAGAAGGTCCCCAATAAGAGAGCACCAGGAACAACGTTCTATTATGTTGTACCGTAAGAGAGGGTTACCGTATTTCTAGCTGGGGAATGACAAGAAAGCAGTCTGAATTTAGGTTGTTCTTGGGGTGGAATAGCAAAACTCAACAGATAAAGAATGATTTAATAAAACTGTGGATAACATAAGAGGAATTTCTAATGCCTCCTGGGAACACTGAGGTCCCCAACGAGGAGTGTTACCTCTGTCAAAACGACTACCTAACAAAAATGGAGGAGATGCTCTGCATGCAGAAGGCTGTTTCCCCTGCATTAACCATGAAAGGAGAAGAGAGCAGCTTGGTCAGTGTATGTAGGAAATATCCCAGGTCACTGAGGCAGGAGGTGCCAGAGACTTCCTGGAGAAGAGCAGTTGCTGAAGACAGGGGAAGAGAGCGGAGGGGCAGGGCTGGAGGCGGGGAGGGCTGCCTCCCCTTCCCTTCACGTGCTGCGGCCCTTCCCCAAATGTCGCTCAGGACGCCCTCAGGAGAAACACAAATGTTTTTTTTTTTTTGCACAGGCTGAATTCCCGAAGTGTAAAATGTTCCTAAGGCAGCATGGGCACATGGGGATGGCAGAATAGGGAGTCCCTGTCCTCAGGGAGAAGGTGGGGCCCTGGGAACTGCTACTGCACCAGGATGGGGACTTCTCAAGCCTCCCTGCACGGAACCCGCTCACGAAGGCTGCAAAAGTGAGTCCTGGAGAGAAGCTCTCTCCTTGTACTTGGCTTTGCAGAGAAGTCTAATGTTAATGCTAGGCCAAATAACTATGTCTAAAGAGGTTTGAACTGAGGAAAACTGTACAGTTTCTCTAACCATGAACCTTTTTTTTACCTTTAGCATCCACAGTCTGATCCACAGATCGACTAAGCTCTGCTCCGGAGCTGAAGGATGTTGATAACCATCCAGTACCTCTTCTTCCCAAAGTCCCAGTAACTGATGTGGGAAGTGAATGGCAGTGCCATTTGTAGATGTGTTCATTTACAGTACATCACAAAAACATGGAAATTGAAATATGCAGCAGAGAGAAATCTGCAAAGAAATGATCACTTGGGTAAATACAGGGTCCTTATCAGCCACCTTATCCTCTCTCTAGCTCCTTCCTGCCATTTTTCCTTCATCTGAATGTCATAAATGAAAGGAAATGAGAAAGGTGGCAGCTCATGCTAGTTACTGTACTTAACTATAGTTAGGGCTGATAACAGGAATTAATGAATTTCTCCTAATCCTATGGTATCGTTTCAGGTAAATGGTGTTTATCATCTCTCAAATATACCTGAAAAGTGAATTGCCAACTTGATTTACTGCTACATCAGCACTACAGCAGAACTGGGATTTACAGACCTCAGCATCTGGCAAGGTTTGGCTACATGTGTGTCCTGACGTTTAACATTTCACATCAGTGTAGCTAGTTCTCATTTTCACTTATTCCAGTGGCAAGAGCCCTGGAGAAAGTCTTACTCCAGATCCCCTCTGCTGTTACTGGTTTTCTATCAAGCACCGTTAAACTTATAAGGTAACTTGTAAAAATTTAACTGCCTTTTAAATGCTGTCTGTCTTCAAAGTTTAACTTCAGGTTGGAAGCAAATGAATAATGACTCACACATAGGCAGTAGCCAATTCCTGCCTTTTAAAAGTTAACCTTATTTCAGAGAATGTGTTGAATTAAGGTAGTCTTTGAAAACCTTCTTTCTTTGTGGTAAGAGAGGGAGAACAATAATATTGCAAATTCAGTAGAATCTGATCAGCCACTTGCAAGCTGTTATATTCAAGGTTTCTTAACTGCGACTGTGACAATATGTTGCTCTTGCGAATGCCGCTGATTTTGCTAATATTGATGTACCTTATGAAAAAGGCATGTCACACAGAATAGCTGCACTATAGATTTTGTTTTTTTAAATATAGTTGTAGGACAACAATTGCACACAAATGAGATTTAGTATTGTCTCCAGGCTGGGAATCAAACTGAACTTTCAGTATGAGTTGGGAGAAAATATTCAAGTTTGATTTCATCTCCAGAGAAAGTTATGTAGCTAGGGGGATAATTCACCATGAACTGCCCACATTGTGTCTGATTAGAGAGACCTCGCCCTTGTCCCCATAATTAAACACTGTTATGGTGTGACATGACCAGCCGGGGAGTGGGATCACTTCACAAGCTGATTGCTCTAGCACATATTGCTCTAGGTTTCTTTATTACTTGCTGCAAAAATAACTTTTGCTCACCTCTTTCATTTTAATTGCTCAGGTTATAAGGTTAACTCTTTCGCTTAATAGGCTACAGCGAATGTGCAGAAACGACATATAGCTGAATACGTTACTTATCCACTTTATAGCGCTTCTATTTTTCTTTTTTTTTTTTATAACTAACTCATGTAGATTACTGTATGTAATTGTAGAAGAGACATTTTAATGCTCTTTAATAGCCTAGGGTGCACAAAAGGATTCTAAGCCCTGAGGTCTCTGTTTATGTTGCAGATGATGGTCAAAACTTTAACTTGCTTCCCAGAAAAAATCCCTAACCCTCCCTAACCTAGAAAACTTGCAATGGCAGAGGGTTTCCAGGATCTGTGCTTATCCTGTGCAGCAAGGGAGCCCTTTGATACTGTTGGGAGGGGAGTGGGGCCAGCTGAGGAGGCTGGATGGTCTCCTGTGCATCTTCCTGTGCAGCTCTTCTTACCTGCCCGCACTGAGCTCATACCAGGGATGGAGCGGACAGGAAAAATAGTCTGTCCCTCTCCTGAGCTGTGTGGTCATGCTGCTAAACTCAGAGATGCTCAAAGCCCACCTGTGAGCAAACCAGTAAAGGCCAAGCCTTGGCTTAAAAAGTAGCATTCAGCTTTATAAAGAGTTTCAGTCAAATGTAAGAGAAGTTAGAACTTCAATTCTTTCTCGGGGAAATATTTAAGTTTCTTCATTTTGGAGGTCTTGAAACAGACAGATTTATCTACTCAATTAAATTAAAAATAAGAATAAAGCCACAATTCCCTGACCTGGAACAAGAATGGTAAAATTTTCTTTTCCCTGCTTTGCATGCCCCCTCTCCCCATTGTTTATTAGCACAGTTCCGAGGTAGGTAGTTCAAAGGCAATACACGTATTCAGTCCCAGCTAGACTGAGCTACACGTGCACTATTCTGCAATACAACCTCTCATTAATATATCTCTTTAATTTTCTACAGGTGCCCCAAAGGTTTTGTTATAACGTATCTGAGTTGCTGACCTAAGTCATGGTATCTACAGATCTGGAATGAATTAATAGACCATACTTTTTTTTTTTTTTTCAAATTATGGAAATGGAATAATTAATGGTACATATATATATATTATATATATGTATGTATAATTTACTGTTCAGTCTTTGAATGCTGATCTGTTTGACAGTCTGGAACAGATTTTTAAATTTGGCTATGCTAATTAGCTGCTCTGCTCCCTTGACTGTCTTAACCTTCTTCAAACAGAAGAGATTTATCTTTGGAGAATATTATGATTTGAATAGAAAAAAAATAGATGCTGACATGACACAATTAAGATGCATGACAGAGCCATGCTTCCCCACCTTAATAGTATTTTATTAAATTAAATATTTAATTCAGGACAGTTAATCCATATTCATCTTACAAAACCATGGCAGTTGCTCTAAAATTCCTGACCGTTGATCTTTTCTTGAATTTCTTTAAAAGATCTGTAATAAAATTATGGGCTAATATGGCTTTATAAAATTCAGATGAATACTGCTTGAAGTAGGGCAGTGTTTAAATCAGCAGAGCACATCTTCCCGTCCTGTACTCTGCTCGCCTAAGTGAGGGGACAGCGATTCCTTCTGATGTTCATCAGGAAGAGAAGCAGATGTTTAACAAGCATCTACCTTGAACGTCTTTCATCTGGGCCTGAGGAAATGAGCTAGGTGCATGACATGGGAACACAAATGAAGTCCCAGGCTTTTCCAGGGAGAGGTTGTACATGAGAGGGTGTGAAGTTCTTTAAGGGCTAAGGGAGCGTTTAACAAGTGGTAGTAGTAAAGCAAAGTAGCAAAGTGTGGTCACAGCAACACAGATGAAATGAGAGGGAGGATGACCAGGGATTACTTCACAGTGAAGGAAAAGTGGAAAGAGATAAAAGAAACTGAGGGTGAATGACCAAAATAATCTGAGAACAGCTCTTTTGCTACTGAGAGGTTAACAGGATTCAGAGGAATTCTGCAAAACCACACCTCTGGGAAAAAAAGAGAGAAGAAAACAAAATAAAATAAAAGATGCAGCTGCTGTGGCATAGCCACAGTTTGTGAAGAAGTGAAAAGGAACCAAAGAGTGACCGGGCACTACCCAGGAGGGGAAATGCTCTCCTTCGAGAGAAAGGGCACATGTGTGAGGGAGAAGGGAGGACGGGTGCTGGAATACTGAGGCACGGACAGGGGACATGACTCACCAGGTGTGGGCCACGGGCATGTGAGCAGCAACACAAAGGCCACGCGATGGGCAGAGACCAGAGGTGTCCCCAGAGTCAGGCCCTCTGGGGCCGACAGTGCCGAACGTGGGATGTAAGGGCCATGGTGGTGACACCAAACGCACTGCCCACAGGACTGTGGGTGGCTTCCAGCTAGGGAGGGGAGGAAGGACATTGCAGAGAATGACCTTGGGATCCTGCTGGACAATGTGAGACATGAGGCAGCAACGCGGCCCTGCAGCAAAGGCTGTCACAGGCGCCACGGGCTGCCTTAGGTGGAGTGTGGGCAGCAGGTTGGGAGAGGTGCCTCTCTGTGGCCCTTTGCCATCTGCACTGATGAGGGCACACCTGGAGCAATGGGCGCAGGTCATGGCTACCCAGTACCTGAAGGACATGGGACTCCATGAAGGACATGGAGCAAGGCCAACGAAAGGCCACCACGATGCATAAGGGACTGGAGCATCTCTCGTACAGTGAGAGAGGACTGCCTGCTTTAGGAGACCCTGCTTTGGCATGGGAGTTGGATGAGTTGAGCTCTGGGAGGCCTTCCAACACCTTGCTTATGCAGAAAGGGCCAAGAGACTCCCTGCAAAACCAGGCAGCACAGCCCTTTGCCACTAGATGCAAGGGCGACCGCTATGACTTGCTGGAGAAAGGAAAAGGGCAGCAGAGGGGTATTTTACAATACTGTGAGACCACCCACAGTCATGGGTGCTTACTTTCTGAAGGCCGGCATCTCTTTCTGCATTGCAGATTGCATCTGTTCTAAATGCAATGCTAAATACACCCATTAAAAGCAAAAAGAGCTGCTCTGGAAATAACAGTGTATATTAAAGATTACCAGCTTCTCGGGCTGGGGCTTACAGCCCCTTGCAAAAGCTAAATACTAGAGGTGGCCTGGATAAATAGTATTAGCTATGGTCATGCTCCTCGTCAAAAGATCCAGATGAGGGGCTGCATGGCAGAAGCACATCTACAGACGCAACCTGTTCCTTTGTTTATGAGGATCAGGGCCATCACATTGTCCCAAGCAGTGTGCTTAATAAACCAGAGCAGCCACAACAGCAATCCAGATCTGGTAGACGGTACAAGAACTCTGGGCTTTTTAGTGTTAGACAAATGACACAGAAGAATGTCTTCTGCAGGCCAGCTCTTCTCCAGCTGCAGTATATATGGATGTTGCTTATTCTCGCGTGTTTCAAAAGTGCATTTCCAAAATACCATACTCCTGCTAACACATTCTTCAGGCCTCCCTCTTTGGGGATAGTAAGTATCATTTAGGAAATAGGAATGCTAGAAGTTTTCAGTGCAAAAAGAATAGTGGTGTGGATGGAATAAAATAACAAATGCAATAAATAGTTAAAATCTTTATAAACAGAGCTCAGAGTCAAGTTTTCTAAAAAGAAAATGTTGAAGAATGATGTATCACAAGCAGTGTTCCCCAGCTTTTCTCTTTGGAACAAAAAGATATACTGAAGAAAACTCTTTATTGCTTGGCATTCACATATGTAACAAATTAGGGACAGATCTAATCAATGATCTCTACAACTGAAGAATTTCTAGTTTTTCTTGCACAATTTACATTAGGAGAAGAGAAAAATCTTTTCTATGGTTACGATCATGCCAAAAGATTCCAGACTTTATATGAACTGCTGCTTGGGGAATTAGATGAGGAAATCAGTATCTTCCTCAGAAAAAGAATTAATTGAAGTGTTCCCTCTTTGGGAAGAAGATGAGCAAAACAACTTCATACATATGTGTATCAAGCTTCTGATTTTATTTCTCTACTGGAATGAAATGTATATATTATTTCCCATTGCACTCATAAAAGAAATCATTTTAGAAATTAATCATTGCACTTTTACATGCTTTTGAAATGCCAACAGAAGTTGCATAATTCAATCTCCTTCTGAAAAATTTGAAAATATGTTGTCAGAAGCTAAGCAAATACTGCTTAAATGTCACTAAGGACCTGTCCTCTTGTTCCAATTTTCTCAAGCTTAGCAGTTGAACTGTTTAGCTAGTCCATGTATTTCCTTGCAGGATGAATGTAAAGTACTGCAAAGTTATTCCTGAAAGCTTGAGATCAATTTATAATGCATTCTTCTTCTCTCCAAAAATAGTCTGAGAAGTGAGACATACTGTTTATTTCATATTGCCCTCATGTGTCCACTGTTGTGCTCTTACATCACTAAAAATCCTTACAGTCTTTGGTCTTACAGGACCAAAAGGAATTTCATCTGCTTACAATAGACCTGGCTGGATTTCCCATTTTCTATGATTTTTCTCATTAAAAATTGTGCTGCAGTTTTCATGATGGACCTAAATTTGCATGAGAAGCTAGTGAGTGCACACAAACATACTCATTTTTGTGTTGGCCAGAGTTTTCCATTTTTGACTTTTATGTTGCCATTTTTTTTTTTAATGCAAGCAGACATTCACCATGAAAATATCCGTTTTAATCAAAACTCCAATTCTTCTTCAAAATACTATTATTTTGTAGGTTTTTGTTTGTACTATTATTTGCTTTCCAATGCTAGGCATACCCTGCTGGATTCCTTCAGACTTATGGGCAGTTTGATTTGTTTCATCAGTGATATGTAGCTACTTAACCAAATTATTTGCTGACTCTGATAAGACTGACGAATGAAAAACATGGTGAGTTTTAAGCCAATGCATTTAGCATCCGTTAAAAGTCTTACTAAATATAAAAATGCTGTCTGGCTCTCATTTTTCCACAGTAGGAGTTGTTGTAGCAAAGCACTGTTTAAAAATTCTTTTTAGGTGAATTATATCACCTTTTCAGGTTATTTGGAAACACTTTATATGTGGTCCAGTCAGAAGAATCATTGTGTCCTGCGTGGCTCTGTCACTTAGTTGAAGACAGCACAAAGAGTGCTTACGCTGCCATATTTAAAATTTTCAGTGAATAAGGGAATAGGAATGGCTACAAATAAAACTGCTAGAGGAGATACTTACAAATTTGCACTCACTTTTCTGTTCTTTTAGTACTCCCGGAAGAGAAAAAAAAAAGGAAAATGCTTTTTTTTCTTCTGTTCTTGCTTGTTGCTCGTCTACCTCTCTATGCACAGTTGCACCAGTCCTTGTTATACTTCTAATATATTAGTGACCATCTGAATGAAAGAATTAAAATCAATCTTCTTGGTAATATTGAGAAAACATTAAAGAAAAACCTTCTATCCTTAACCTGAGCTTTCCATTGCTACGATCTTAATATATGGTTTTCCTGTTATCAGCCATGCTGCTATCAGTCATCTTTCACCACAGCCAGCAGCAGGCACTGCATAGAGCATATGTACTTCAGGAAAAATCTGTTCAGATAGCATGTTTTTATCAACTTCTGTTTGACTTACATGAAAATGCCATTCTGGGAATCTATGATAAGTCACAGAAAAGTAATATATGCAGCTGATATTTTAGGCATCTCAAAAGAAAAGCCAACTAAGCTGACCCTGCCTTGGAGTCTGGAAAGGCAATTCGACTCTTTGTGCTAGGAATGACACAGATTAGTGCATCTTGTAGGAAACATTATGGGGGGCCAGGCCCACTGCACTATTTGGGCTCCTCAGTTCTATTTCAGAGCTGCAAAGGAGCTGTGCTGTAGCCTAAATGAACGATCCGTAACAAATGCACTAAGCAAAATAAACAAAGAAATAAGCCAGCATACATGAGTGAATTCCTCCCATCAGTGATAGGACAGTTTGAAAGAACATTTTATCCAAATGTAGGTAATAAAAATCTTCTTAAATCTTTTAAAAATATTTTAAATCTCTAAAATCTCCTACTAATCTGAATTAGTAGATGCGGCCTCCAAGATGCACCCGGCCAGTCCCTCGTCCAAAGATCCAGCTGAGGGGCTGCGTGGCAGGACAACATCTACGGCGCAGCGCATGGCCACCGGGTCCCCCTCTCCATCCCTCCCACCCCCACCTTCTTAATTAATTCCTAATTGCAATACCAATTAATAATTTTATCAAGAACATTGGAAATTATCTCCTAGATAGAAGATAAGCTGGATAGAGCATATACTCTTGTTTAATGAAACAATTTGGAGAATCTTTGAAGTCACCCAAGAACTACTACTTCTTTAGTATTTTTAAGTATTTGCGGATCCCTGGGGGCTGTATTTCAGACGTACTGGAAGAATGGATGGAGGCACACTCACATAACAATCCCAAATAAACCAAGACAATCTCTATGAAGAAACAATTAAACTAACATAATCTAACTAGCACTTGGTACCAGTTGACATTTTCCTGGGGGGGAAGACACGAACACACACACAAACACACACAACAATTTCTATTCCTTTTGCTTTTAAGAATTATTTAGTATTTTGGCATTATTAAAGGGCCATATATAAAGCAGTATTTCGCAACGTGAGACACGTTCCACATTTGCTGTGCTAACGAAGAATCATAGAAACCTTAAGGTTGGAAGGGACCTCTAGAGGTCATCTAGTCCAAGCCCCCTGCACACGCAGGGTCACCTAGAGCACGTGGCACAGGGCTGCGTCCAAGCGGGTTTTGAAGATCTCCAGAGAAAACCACCTCCAGGCCCACAATGATCCTGGCAACTCCCCGCCAGACCCTCGAGTCACTGCGACACAGCAGCCCAAGAGGAGCCAGGCCTTCCCCTTGCCTCTCCCTCACCGCTAACAGCAGAAGACCATGGGGCAGTGTGGGGCACAGCAGACCAGCACAAAAGGGCTCACACAACATGTGAAATTCAGGAATTCTTTTATTTATTGGGCCAGAGTGGTTGGCTGGTCTTGGTGTGAGATCTGCAGATGGCTCTTTCTGCAGCCCCTTCATCTTGGTGTTCTGGGGAAGGTGGGGACAGGAGGAGGGGGGACCTGGTGGCTGTGCACTGCGCCCACAGATGTCCTTGTGCCACGCAGCCCCTCAGCTGGATCTTTTGACAAGGGGCTGGTGGTTGGCGCAGCTCGGCGGCCGTACGGGCCGCAGGCTCTGCTGGGATGGCTCTGCCCAGATCTTCTCCGGCTGGCCATCCCAGGTGCCATGGTGAGCAGGAGTGTCGCAGTCATACGTGGCATCAAGGGCAGTGGTCACAGCGCGTCCCTGTGAGGTCACAGCACACACCATTGTGATGCTCCTGCTCGCCACCGCCCTTGCCCCTATAAAAGCGGGAGCGCTGGCAGGGGCGCCCAGCTCACTGAGGCTCTTGGTCCTGCGGTCTCAAGGGGACTTGAGAGAGAGGGTCCAAGAAGCCTCAGTGAGGCTATTACTACCGCAGGGTAGCGCTTTTTAATTATTTCCCTATCTTTTACCTTTAAAATGGAACCGGTGGCTAAGCTCAGGGGAGTCCGGAGGAGGAAGATGAGAAGGCAGGAATGGCGAGAGAAGATCTTAACGAAGGAATCGATCAGGATGAGGAGAAAGGATGACACCGAGAAGATGGAAATCGACCCCTCCGAGGATTCCCCTGAGCCCATGGAGGTGGATCCACCTGCCTGCGAGGAAGA
>JAUBNY010000290.1:4074178-4085951 GCA_032275445.1 Crypturellus soui
TACCACCGGCAGCAAGCAGCTGAGGAGACCGAGGTGTAGGATATGTTAACTTGTCCTGCAGAGCAATCACCAAGCAAGAGTTTGACTCCAGTGACCCAATTCAAGACTAAATCTGCTGGCCCTATCATTTCATCCAACTTTGTTACTGCCTGGTGGGGAGAGAGGAAGAGAACCAAGTCTATGTGAATACAGTATTGAGAACTCCTGAATGCAGGTATTGTGATAGGCCATAATGACTCCAGCCATTCCTGAGCTGCTGCAACACAACACCTGGTCACCCCACAGAACAATTCTGGGGTGCTCTTGGCCAGGCTGGCCTCAGCTATTAACTTTAATGCAATGCAGAAGCGATCTGGCTATATGACTGCTTGACTTGGTGTCACTCTGAGCAGCGCTTTCATGCCAGCACTCCTCATGCGTCTATTTCGTTGGTCCACAGGACCCACGAGGTTTGAGTGTGCCTCTCTTATTTACATATGCCAATAAAATATAGGCTTCTCTAGTCTGTGAGATGTTTTCATTTTGCAAAACTGTCATACCCACAATTATCTTTTTCTTTATGATTGAGAAGGAAGAATATTTCACAATCCTAATTGGGCTATCAAAATTGTACAGTTATGGATGAGCTGTTGAGTGACCTTGTATTGTGTCCTCACATTGTAAATGTACTAGGAAAAAACAGACATGTATACCATGAAAACACTCCTGATGATGACATTAAAATGAGGGAAATCTATTTCTCCTTCTCTCCTAGGATACAATGAATTAAAAAAAAGAAATTCTTTAAAAAAAAAGAAAGAAAGAAAGAAAAATGCAATAGCAGAATAACTGAGTCTTTATTTATTATCCGTCTTGTACCAAAATAGAGCAGAATAGCAATGTGAACTATGTGCTAGGAAAACTGAATTGTTACTCTTTGTTATTGACTGAAAATTTGAAAGGATGTCACAGCAATTCACATGCATTAAATGCTGCACAATTAAATTTCTGTCTCGTGCCTGATGGTGAAGTTAGAGCTAAGAAATGTATCTGTATATATTTAATTGGGGATTCCCCCAAAATGGTCAATACCATTCTGTTTGTTAGATTTCAAAAAGAAATGAGAATAATATCAGTAATAAAATTGTCCCTTCTTGTGAGAAATGATTTAATGAATATGCCTCCTTGGACTGTCTGTTTCCCTAAACCTAAAAGGGTGAAAATGTTACAGCTTTTCCTCTAGCACCTTAATAATCACAGATGACAATCACTACAGAGCATGGACAAAAAAAAATATCAAACAAAACTCTTTGGTGAAACAGAGGACCTGAGCACAGGCCCTTTGCAGCAGTGTCCTTCCTTCAGCCCAAGAGACAAACCTGGAACTGAATTACTGACTGTACAGTTTAAACCAGACTCAATTCCAGGTCAAGCCACAAAAAAAAAAAAAAAATCAACTTCTAACCATCTAATTACCTGCCCACATGCTCTTTTCAAATTCAAGCACAGCAGAAGTATTTCTAAAAAAATGTATGGAACCTAATTTTGAACCTGTACTTCTCTCAGCCTCTGTTATCCAGAGCTTTTTGATGTCAATCACCCTGCCCTCCCAGATATTTTAGGAACACCTCATGTATCTTTTCATTTTTGCCATATTGGGTGGAAAATGTTCTTTCCAAACACACTCATGCTGTAGGAGCAGTCAGTATAGCTGTTGCTAGCTGTGGCAAGTCAGCCTCAAGTTTTCAGTGATCTTCCCATCAGTTAGGCATCCCATCAGTTTTTTTCTTATTGAGACTGGAGTCATCTGCAAATGAATCCCAGCCCTTTTTCTGATTTTCTTTCTCCACAAATTTTCCAATTTTCCTTACCTCCTTACCATTTTTTTTGCTATGGGAAATCTCTTGAGCCTTAGGAGATGACTTGAATTAATCATCTGATCTTCCACATTCAGATACTTGGCTTTTACTGTGTCACGCTTACTTCCAGCCTAACTGCTCCCACTATTGTTCCTATTTTGGTTAAATTAATTTGTGGCTCAACTTTGTTGTCTCCTGACAGTCAGATATACTATCTACTACTAAAATATATGTATCTTTTACTCTCTCACTGTGCACCTTATCTTCACACATTTCTGTTGCCTTTTTTTCTGTTGTTCTGTTTTACTTTTGGTTTTACTTTTTTTCCATGGCCCTAGGGATGTTTCAGCACAAGAAATATCTTTATTACCAGCTGTCATTTTAACTAAAAGTCAGTCTTTTCTAATATATATATTAAAGAACTTTTATTGTGGTTTTGCAATCTTTTCACTGGCGTCCTGCCCTGCTCCTGGCAGCTCAGCCTTTGAGCTGGTCACACCCTGGCAGAAACCCCTCATCTCAGAGCACTGCATAAGCATAACATAGGTGCCACCTAGTATTTTTAAATTTCTTTCCCTAAGACTGACTGTGTCACTCCCATACTAACAGTTTTTACACATTAACTCTTTTACATTCCTTTCCCCACAAACACGTGAGTTTGTTTCTCTGATAACATGCAACTTGTGCATAGTTTTCACCTGAATACTTGCTTCCATATGCTTTTGGTTTAGCCTAATTATTACAGAAAATAAGCGTGGTACTACACTGCTTCTGTATGCATGTATGCCCCGATCATACAATAATTTAGGTTGGGAGGGACCTCTCGAGGTCATCTGGACAAACCACCCTGTTGAAAGCAGGTTCAAGCTACACCAGGTTTCTCAGGACCGAGTCCAGTCAAGTTTTGAATAACTCCAGGGATGGAGATCCCATAGCCACTCAGGGCTCCCATTCCACCCTCATGATGAACAGTTTTAACTCCTAATCCTGGTTTCCCATGTTGTAAATCTTCCTGTTGCCTCCTGAGAGGCTCCCTGGGCTCAGCCTCTCCTCACACAGCCCAGCCATCAATCATCTTGTGAGCCCTTTCTTGCACTCGTTCAAGCAGTCTATGGCTTTCTTGACATTGGGGAGACCCAAAGTGTACAACACAGTACAACAGATGCAGAGGGAAATGATCACTTCCCTTGGCCTACTCATTGCACTTTTGTTAATATAGCTCAACACTGGTTGGCCTTCTTACATGTGTAATATGGTCAGCTTCCCACCAGCACTCACAGTCCCACTTTGAAAAGCTCCTTTCCAGCCATTTGACTCCCCCCAACTCTGCTGTATTCCATCCCTGTTGCAGGACTTTGCTTTTGTTAAACTCTGTGATTTTTCTCACAACTCATTTCTCCAGTCTGTCAAGACCCCTATGAACAGCAGCCCTGCCCTCATATTTTTATTTTTTAATACAAAATTTATTAAATATCTCAGAGGTTGTAGTAATACTTTTAAGACTGTTTAATTAAATTGTGGCAATTTAATTAAAGAATTTCTGTGTCTTTAATTTCTTTCAATGTCACAATCCAAAGAGTGATGAGAGGTAAACTGACTGAATTCCAACTGGGATCAGGTGAGTTGCATAGAATCCGTTTGCTTCAACAAAAACATTTAAAAAAATCTTTTTTTGACATCCTAAACACGGGCTACTAAATCCGCAAATCTTTCCTGTACATATTCAGTATTCATTCACAGCTGAAGACTCCGGATCTTCTTCAAAAGGGCAAAATACTGCAAAATCTAGACTCCTCCATTAGCTTACATGGTCTTCCATTTAAAGTGATTATTTCAGAGAGTAAGGGGGAGAAGATAACTTTCCTCTTATCTTTCTCTTATCCTCTCTTCTCTTCTCTTCTCTTCTCTTCTCTTCTCTTCTCTTCTCTTCTCTTCTCTTTTTCTTTTTGACACTTTAAAAATGTGCGATATAATCTACTAGGGTAAACTTGATTATGAGCATGCCAGTTCTCCAACCTAACATGCAGATTTATGAGCTTATTTCATGTTATCTGATAAGAATTTGTGAAATTATTTGTGTTTTGTTATTATTATGTCTCTATTGCTACAATAAGTTACACTAGGAACATTATTCTTAATACCAACCAAAGGCAAGTGGTCAGATTTCTGGCATAATTTAATCAACTAACAAGAAGAAAAGCATTCAGAGAATTTAGTCAGCTCCCAACCTAGAAGTCCTTGTGATATCAAAGAATGGACCCTTTTCTTCACTCTGATGAGGGACGTGGAGCAATAGGGCATTCCATGTTCAATAGAACCCTCCTCAATAGCCCTCCTCTCTTCATGTGAAGAGGCCAGCCAGTTACCTAAAGACCTAAAGACCTTTTCACACCTCCCTCTCATTTGTTTGTTTTGTGCAACAAGGGGATGTAAATCCCTGAGAAACAAGTGAGCAACAAGGATGGTTGGGAAGGAGGGGCAGCATCACGGTACCAAAATGTCTCCACATGGTTCTCAAAGAAGTTAGCTACTGACTCATTTGAAGCTACTGCACCAGAACTACTCTTCACTGCCAGGGCTGGATGAGTATGAGATACCTGGGCTGGTATCTCTCATCAGGTCTTGCCTGGGAAGTTTATTCATTCTGGTTTTTACTGCTCCATAAGGCACAGCTCCCCAGTCATTAGGGCATACTTCCCTTCTCTGCCATTTACTGATCTTCAGAGAGTGCTTTTTCTTTGAATGCCAGATTTCATACTTTCCCCATCACAATCAGCAAAATGAGAAGTAATCGGAGATAAAAATCACAAGTTAACTCATACTCAGGCATTTAGGGTGTTAAACATATCCCATGACTAAACTCCCCCGCTGCAGCAAGTCAGTTACTGGATGAAGAGCCTGCAAACAGACTCCAGAGGAAAAAAAAATCATTGATATTAGATAGATGCAGGAGATGGTAAAATAAAAGATGCCTACAGTCCAGAAGGATCCCTTCTGTCAACGGATGGTTTATGAGCCAAGAGCGAGTGACACACAAGGTACACAGAAATGATTTTTCAAGTATTAAGCACAGAACATCTCATGCTAGACTTACTGCAGCCAGTGAATTCAGAGATTTTGTCAGAGAGACAAAGTAACAAGCCACCTCTACAAGCAAATAAAAATGCCCACCAGAGAGGTTTCAGAGAGGTTTTTCTGGCTTACATTTCTTCCATGAAGAGACTAGTTTCATGGGCAAAAGCTGGCTTTAATCTCTAAGCAAATTAGCAGAACATGCGTATGTGCTCCGCATGTTCAACACTTCCATGCTCTGAACACAGCAGTCTTACGGACTAGCAGTCTATGCAGTAGCTATAGTCGCCCTGGGGAAATCCTCCTCATTCTGCTCTGTTTTGTGACCTTCAATCAGGCAGCAACATTTTTAGTTTTGCTAATCTATAAGAACTGGTGTGTGAAACTAACCACTCTCACGGTGTTCTGGTGTGATTTAATTAGCAATACCATTGCAAAGGCACCCCTTGCAGCAGCTTCTACACAGAGTTTGGGGAGACATTTTTTTTTCTTTTTATCCAGAACACCTCTGGTGTCCATGCAAGATATTATTAAACAATGATTTTTTTTGAAAAATCGCTCTGCAAAAAAGTATTTCTATTTAATAAACAATCAGACATGAAATGAAACACCTCTATGTTTAAGCAATATGAGTGTGAGAAATGTAACAGAATTACAGAAAATATATCTGAAGCTCAGGAACAGATCAGCTATATCTCTAATCTAATAGTTATTTTTAAGACGTGAAGGGGTGGAGGCTTCACTGACTCAATCAATTTATATCAGTATATTTTTAATGGTCCACTTGAACTCCTTGCTGTAATTTTGCTTCACTGATTCAGCCTGATCTGCAGTGAATTTGAAGAAGAGACTATTCCCTTCCTTTTTGGCAGCTGCCTTTTCGCCCGTTCCAGACTGCAACCAGGTTTTCCTGCAGCCCGCTTCTTGCTAGATTACACAACTTCAGTCCGTCGGTCTTTTCTGCGGCTGTCTGTCCTGGGCTGCCTTCAACCATCGCTCTGTGTCCTTCTTGAAAGAGGCTGCCCCAAAGTGGACTGTTCAGCAGTGGGCTACAGTGGATGGCTTAGAGGGGCGCTACCCTGGTCGTGCTGGTCATTTCCATGGTAGCACATTATTAATTCAATTAATGTTCCAGTTTTGAGGCACTTTACCTGCTACATGCCCAGCATGGTGATGATGATGATGATGCCCAACCCGAGTGGACTACAGCTGCTGCAATGGAGACCCCAACACTTGTCCTGTATTGAGCTGTGTCCTGTTATTTTCCAGTACGCCTTTCCACTACATCAACGTCATTCTGAATTTCAGTCCTAGCTGTCAAGACAGTCTTCATCACTGTGGACATCCCGTTTATAACCACAGAATATTTCTTTTGCAAGCTCATGCAGCCTTGGAGAGGCTGCAGTGGTTTGACTGTTATTATACCTCCTTAATCCCGAAGAATGAGATCTTTTTCTCTCTCTCTGACTGGAAGCTATCACAGACAGATGGAATAGAAACTCTGGCTTTATTTCTTTGTCTACATCCTTTCAAAAATACCATTTTTTTTATTCAGATTTTGTACCTTTTAGTTCATTTCTGCAGACTGGTTGAATATTACATTTCCATAGAGCCTAAAACTACTAAACCATACTACCATTAAGACCATTAAGCAATGGTCTTTCTTGTAACGGAATGGGATTTAAACAGATTGTATGTGCCACCTTCAAGGTGTGGAAACACCCCCCAGCACAGCTCTGCCTCTCCAGAGCTACTCCTCCCGTGGGAATCATAAGACCTGAATGTCAGAGCCTGATTCTGTTTTAACTCTTATTATTCAGTGTGGGATTGGTGGCAGGAGCACCGAGATCCCAAACAGGTGATCTGGCACACTGGGCATCTCAGCCCTGTTGCTGGGATGTGAATCCAGGCGCCTCGTGCAGCTGAAGCACGGGAAAGCGGTAAGGAGGCAGAGCGGGAGACTCATGGTCCTTCCACACGTACCTGCTGCAACCTGTCTCCTCATGCAGCGTCATCAAAAGCAGGAATCTGCCAAAAACAGGGAGCAGGAGCAGGCTTTGGGAGAGGAAATGTACGGAGACCCTTCTGGAAGATGGCTTGACCTTCATAACTAGTAGTTCTGCTGAGATATGTGTGTATTCTTTTCACTCATGGACTGAACAAGTTAATAGTAATGTACATGTCGTTGCTGTTGATATGCCAGGCCTTTTTTTTTTTCATTCTGAGCTTCCCTACATTATGCTCTTCAAACAAAACTGCTTCAAGTGTAATTGCTATGATTTACCTAATTATCTCTGCAGAAGAGCAGCAAGCTGCCTTCCTCTGTGCCATGACATGTAGTGTCACACAGGACAGCTTTCCTAAGCAAAAAGTCTGCAGAAATACGGAAATGCCACAGGGACCCCATCCATATTCACTGCACCTCAGGTGCAGCATCAGAGCTGGCCATCTGGCGAGGAGAAAACAGGGACTTCGCAGTCCTACTTGGCCATGAGACACCTACCGAGCAGCCAGTGAAAAAATATGTCTTGTGCAGAGGGGTGAACAAGTGGCTTTTGACAGGCCCGGGAGGGATAAGACGCATGTGCTCATCCCACAGAAGCAAATGTGCATGTGTGCGCCCTTAATCTTGCGTTCAGAGGATCCGGATGCTTTGAAACGATGAGCAACTTTCCTACCTCTTCCCATTGCGCACACTGCCACTAGGGGCCGTTTGGTCATCATGTATCGCTCGCCTCCCGGTTTTGCTTTTCCTTGCAGTCGGCTTGCTTTGCAATCTTGGTTGCATCTAGATCATGGAGTTGCTGTCCAAATCGCCTCCCCTACCCACTGTGGCTGGGAAGAAGTGGTTCTTTCCCCAAATTTATCCGAAGGAGCCAAGCTGTCAACATTCCTTGCAAAATGAGGCAGCTGGTTATTTCACAGTTTGCTGGAGCAACACAAGAAAACTGAAGACTGCCTCTCATTTTAGTGCTAAGTGCTGAACACAGATGCTACTAGTGATTTTGTGAAAATATAAGTAATATGCAGACATTGCAAATAAAGCTGGAATGAATATCAACATCTGTGGTACATCCTAATGTTTTCTGAAAGGAAATACGTGCAAGGAATACCTTTTGGAAGAAATTATTAAAACCAATTAGCAAAACTCACTTTTAACTCACTTTATTTTTCTTTTTTTTCTCTTATTTTTTTTTTTTTCCCGACGCTAACTCACTGGTTTAACCCAAGTTACTATCCACTGAGCTATCTATATGCTTTTTTATCTTCTCTCCAACGCAGACTGAGCAGCTGGTGACCCTTTGGATTCTCTTTATTGTCACAATCGCTGGAAATGCCATCGTGCTGTTCTCCACCTGGAAGAGGAAGCGGAAATCTCGAATGACCTTCTTTGTCACACAGCTGGCAATCACAGGTAACGTGTGGGAGGGAAAGGGGTTTCCCAACTCCGCACTGCTCAGTAGCAAAATGATGGGAAGTGTTTGCATAAATGAGAAGATTCAAGGTGAATAGTGGAAAATTCGGTCGCCACCGAATGTCTTTATCTTGTCTGCAGCTTGTCACAAGATAGATCAATGACTGCTTATCTTAGGGCTGTCTGCCTCTGATCTAAAAAGATGTTACTGTATATAATATCTGTGTCAGACAGCAGCTGCAGTTCACTAATTTCATTGAATCTTATCTTCCAGCCTCAATTTGCATCCCCATTTTCAAGTAGTTATGTCCCCAGCTGCTGTCACAAAACTTCTTAAATTACCTCATAACAGTGTTGCTCCATCAATTTATATACATGCATTGAAAGAAGAAAATAACTTCCTGTCATCTGGTTTGGCCAAGTAATGTAGATATAAAAATATAAATGCTGAGATGAATGTCTTTTATTAATTTCTTGAATGAGAAAAGGAAGTTGATTCAAGAACGTTGTCATTTTATATGTACAGGATATCCAGAGTATACTGCAATATACAGAAACACGGTTTGTAAAAGGTCAATCTCAACAATTGGGAATAGAAACAGAAACAGAAATAGCACTTCATTTCTCTCTGGCCTAGAATGGCCTGAATTTGTGCAGTTTTAATAGTTTCCCAGAGGAAAACATCCGCTGTTTCTATAACAATGTCCTGCTACTAATCCCAGCTTATGAAAAAGCTGTGCCGTATTGTTAGTGTATGTTTTCTGTTGCTTTTATTTGTAAGATACGAGAGGAATTATAGCACAGTTCTGCTAAAGAGAGTGTTTTCTCAGCAATTTTGAGTCCTCCCTTGATGTCTGCTGTTCATCTGTTTACCCTGAAAAGCGAAGGACTAGACTGCCCAGTTTTCAACATATATATATTCTGGGTGAGCGAATGAACTCCTCCTCATGGTCTCTAGCATACCTGCCCAGGGGTTTATGCTGTTGCAGATACTACCCCCCAGCTGAGAACAGATACAGCAACATTCGCAAAATGATGCAAAGGGCCTGACCCATAAATACAGATACCTGATTGAAGAGCCGTTGCAAGATGAAGAGGTGAACATTTGACGTGACTCTTCCTCCGAAATGCTGACAGATTTTCCTGTGAGTCATCCTTACCCAAAGTTCTCACTCCTTATCTCTGTGGACTTTCTTGTCACTTCCTCTGTGTGCCAACAGAAAATGCAATTAAGTCATGTCAATATGGTCTCACATTTCAGTTTGGAAGTGTCTGTCAGAGACCAAGAATTACTGTACTCACATCAGTTCCAAATTCCCCAATCCCTGCCCAAAGCACTCCTGCTCTAGGATGAATATGGGAGAAATGGCAAAATTAGGCAAACAAGCGGCAGTGTTGGAAAGAGCAAACCCAGGTGGTCACAGCCCATTTATCCTCTACCTCACCCTCCTGAGGCAGCACTGCTATGAGATGGGCTTGAAGGAAGGGGGCAGAAAATGACCATGTGTGGGGCTGCGCCATGGGCACAAGAGTTGGGTCATTGATGGAGAAAAGCAAAGGCTGATGCGGCAATAGGAGAAGGCTCCTACTACAAAGAAAGAAACCAGAGAGCAAAGGGCCATGTCATGGTAAGACAAGGATTTACTATGGCAGAGAAAGAGCCAGTGAAGGGAAATAAGCACTCAAATTTCCACGTCAGAGGAATAAAGCAAGAAGTGAACAGAAGTGCCTTGACCAACACAGGTCAGCAGAAATCTGGTCCACGTGAGATGTACGAGGAGGGGGGCTACTGTTGCTGCTGTGGATGGGAATTTTGGCATTTTTGACCCCTAGGAAAGGCTGACCTTTAGGATCAAAATGAAGACAAATAGCTATTCACCAGGGATTTGAATATAGCCTGCACTAAGGGAGTAGAAGGCCTTAAAAGTGCAATTTGGAGGGAGTTGCAATAATCAGTGGCAGAGACAACACAACTATTTGATGTTTACTTGTCAATAGGTTGATATCCTATTAGATATGGGCAGCAAATAGTGCTTTGCAGCTAATACTGCTGTATTGACTAAGATCCACTTGCCATACTTGCTGATTCTTTCGACCTCTCCTTTCCAAACCTTGTCCCTGACTTCCAAAATCAGAACTTTTAAGTGCTTGAGTTCATCATTTCTTCCATTTCAAATTACAGAAACTCACGCAGAAAATTTGTTTGACATTCACATCTGCAATGTTAAAAGAATTAACAGCAAAGCTCTTTTCAAGCAATGTTGACTTTGCTTTTGAGATACAGGAGTCAGACCTCTAATTTATCTTTCCTTCCCAAGAGTTCCTGTCAGCATTCTGGCACAAAGAAATGACTTAATTCCTGAAATGGAGCCATTTCACTTTCTTATCCTCAGAAGTATTAATAAGAACAAAGCAAGCTGGCAACAGTCATCCTTTTACAACAAGTTAGGAGGTGTACGCAGAACATTATGAAAACACTGCCTTGTCACATTGCTTTGACATGCCAGACATATTTAAATCCTCCTAATCTCCTGGCAAACAGTTTCTGCTTAGTCAGTATTACTACTCCCATCTATTCCTGAATTCTTAAAATATTTATTATTTCTGCCCCAGCAGCAGAAGAAAGAGTAGATATAGCTTTATCAATGCAGGCATTTCAAAGCCATCTTATAACTTTTTTTTCCTATTGATTTGTGGCTCGATAGCTGAGTAGAAGCCTCAGTTCTCATATATTTCCTTTACTGTAGTACAAATATAAAATGAAAATATAGCCTTCATGTTAGAATAAACAAGGTATTCAAAGCAAATTATGCATAATACATGAATAGGAAATGAGCACCGTTGTTGTTCTTGACTTGCTGCCAAGCCAGATGCAGAAGAGAAGTAAGAAACTGATTGAGGTTTCTTTCACCACCGCCGAATTCAATGGTCCAATCCACTTGGCAAATTCACAGATAAGAGTCCCTTACTTTACACTAATTCAACATCCTGCAAGAGGCTGCAGTGATCTTTAGGAATGTGAATAATCAGTTCAATTCCAATGTACCTAACGACCTTGCCAAAGCCTGTGTTCAGAAAGTGTTTCATATTAAATCTACGCCTATACAATTCCTATGTCAATACTGCATTCAAGCCTGTGTTTAACTCTCAGCTCATGCATAAATCCCTTTGAAATTAGCTGGGAATTAAGCACTGAGAAATCAGCTACAAGTTAACAGCTGAGTTGAACAATAGTACTAATCATTAGCATCAGCTAATTTAGCAAGGAGGAGTATTGCCATGTTTGTCTTGCGTTCAGCTTGCCTTGGGCATACTCCTTCTCTAAGTTTTTGTTTTTTTCTAGAAACAAATTGTTCTGTGAGACTGAGACTAAAGACAGGTTTCCTACAGATTTCTGCATCCAAGGCAATCTAACCTCTCAGAAAGTGCCGACTCTCTGGATTGCCCT
>JAUBNY010000290.1:4105285-4116617 GCA_032275445.1 Crypturellus soui
GTTACTTGAAGTGGAGAACACTAGACTGATGCATATTTTCTAATTTTCTATTTTATAGCACTTAAAAGATTTATCTCATCCTACTGGGAGAGAACTTCTTTATTATTTTTATTTTAAATAAAAGAACTTATTGCTCATATGCACAATAGCTTTTGCAATTCCAGTGTAAAACTTGAAAAGCTATAAAAGCGCATTTGTTCAGAAGTATATCTCTTCAGATTTTCTCAAAAGAAGAAAAGATGGCCCGAGGTAAATTTATGTTGGTGCATATGGACTTCAGTACAAATACAGGCCCAAGCAGGTTAACTTTAAGTTGAAAGCCTGGGGTTGGCTCTGAAATAATTATGTTCACAAATAAAATCCAGACAAATTTCCCGTCAACTTTGGTGTCATTTGCACCTAACACCAGATGTTTTTTGCAGGAGATATGTTTCTTTTTACAGTGAAAAAAAAAAAAAAAGCTAAGGAAAATCAGCCATTAGACAGCTCAGTATGTGACATAGCTGGGAGGAAGTTGACATATTTAGACCTAACCTACAGCTTCTTCAATGTTATATATTACCCATATATCAGGGCAAGTCTGGGGGGGAAATACTTAGTACTCCCAGAATGTCAACTACAGACGGGCAAGTCCAGGCCCAGACATGTACCAGAAGCAAAAGTGCGACTGAGCATTAAGATTAGGGCCCTTCTGATGTTTCCTGTTTATCCTAGCAGTCAGATAAGTAAGAGAGATCAGATTTATAGCAACAGACAAAAAATAAAAAAGACATCAAGTACTAAGAGTAAAATATGGTCAGTATGAATGATGACACCAAATTCAAATTTCTTCCTTTCTGTAAGTTGAGTAAACGCAGCACAGGGATTTGACCGAAGCGGGGTGCAGCATCCCCCGGCAGCGGTGCCGAACGGAGCTGGAGCTCACACGGACTCCAGCGAGCAGGGCTGGCGCTTCGGAGCTCTCCCTGCCCTGGCACGTGGTGCCAAGCAGGGTAAGGGGGGGTCCTGCACGCTGCAGGCTCAGGCCTCCCTGCCAGGATCCCCTGGCGTCTTGTCCTTCAACATCGAGCACACACCAGAGCTACTCCCGTGGCGGGACTGGTAGGCAATTGCAGTCCTGCCCTCAGGAGCGCAGGACTTGGCTCATCCCAAAGGTACCACCTGCTGCCGTAGGTTAACTGCTGCTGTTCTCATGCCTGCAGTGACTTTCCTTTGCAGATTCATTCACGGGACTCATCAACATCATGACGGACATCATCTGGCGCTACACTGGGGATTTCATGGCCCCCGATCTCGTCTGCAGAGTTGTCCGCTACTTACAGGTACGGCAACCGCTTGCCCTTCCCTATAGCAAAGCTCAGACGATAGCAATAAACCCCCACAAAAATGCTGTGTAGAATGTCTTCAAAAAGCAGAAATGCTAAATGCTAAAAACAAGCCTTTAAAGTTTAAATGCTTTTAATTAAACTATATGAGATCCTTTACACTTTGCAGACTAGGAAAGGAAAAAGATTTGGGGGAGAATACGAAAGTTTTCTTCTATTTTTTTTTCCTTTTCTTTCAAAAAAAAGTTTTCAAATACTAGCTACAGAGCAGTATTGTAGCTAACATTATTTTATGCTATAAAACTTAAGTTCAGCTGCAATGAACTCAACTGCTCAATTCTCTTGCCTGTCTTCCGCCCCAGGTGGTGCTTCTTTACGCTTCGACTTACGTCCTCGTATCACTAAGCATAGACCGGTATCATGCCATAGTTTATCCAATGAAGTTCTTGCAAGGAGGTAGGAGAATTTCCGTGCCTTGCTACTGCTATGGATGTTATTGGCTAGTTCCATTTTGCTCGGAAAAGTTTCAAAATCATTAACCTTGTTGGCATGAATTATTGATTCCTGCTGTAGCAATATTTGGACTCCATTAGTTTCCCAAATGGCAATAGAGTTGCGGTTTCAAGATTTATTAAGCTGCACTTAGCCCTCAGCAGTTCTATAAGCATTGTGTTAGCAAGAATGAAATGACATTTAAAGAAGTATAGAGGTTTTCATTATCTTCTAGCTTTTGGAGAAAATTGTTATGGCGAGAAGCTCTCTTGTACAGCCGTACTGACTCCAGGAATTACAGCAGGAATTTCTTGCCTATGTTATCTATGTACTGACAATAAAAATAATTAGGATAGAGATTGAAGTACTGAGAATTAATAAGACATTTTGATCAGGGAACTGCAAAAACTATACAAAATAGGTTTGGGGTACTTACTGCTTCTTATAATTCAGGTTGTTATTTTTATAGCACTAATAGTAGCCCTAATACTACCTTGAATACTAAGCAATACATTTAAAGAGCACAATTTCTTTCCTACAGATCTTAGAGTTTAAAGTTTAATATCTTGCCCTGAGTAAAGAAACAGAAATTACATGTGGGGAAGGAGGGAAGCAGTTACAGGGACCACAGCACTTGGAAGATGCAATTTAAACAGACACAAATATCATTCTTGTTTTGGAGTAATGATGGCATTTGACAGCATGCTCTATTAAGGACATTGCATTAACAGTCCTTTTTAGTCTTAAAAAAACTATGAATCAATCACAGCCTCGGGGAGCGATGCAGCTTTGGCAGATGTTAAGCTCTGGAAACTTCAAATAACGTGTGCAAGGCTTAGCTGAGTACTTCCCAGCAGGCAGACCGAGTTTGTTCAGGACAGGAAGACTCCAAAGTCTTTTTTTTTATGTTGCTAGGTAAAATTTGGTGAAGGTGAACGAAAACACAGCATGTTATTCCTTTCTGCATGCGGGTGGAGGGCTGGCTTTTATGCTGGCTCGTTTTATAATAAAGCAGTAATGAGCCTAGGAGGACTGGGAACCCAACCTGGTTTTCCTTATCCCTCACCAAGGCCCCGGTGATCTGGGCAGCTTTGCTGCACAGAGCAGCGACCATCACGGGGCCCCGCTTTCGGCTATGGCAGTGAGCACCAAGGCACCGGGGGGAGGTGAGGAGCTGCCATCAGCTCCGTTCCTTTCCCTTTGCATTGAAAATGGCAAACAATTTGTTCTAAAAACAAAGCTGTGTTTTAATTACTATCCCCCAGCTATGTTAAGAAGCTATTGGAGAGAAGCAGCTGCATTTTGCAGAGCTTCAAAGATTAACTTTGAGTGTTAAATATTTTATACTCACGTTCCGGAGACACAAATAACTAGAAAGCGCAAGGTGCGGAAGAATTATACATTCTAACTCAGTAACCAACAGAGTTGTTGGGGGGAAAAAAAGATAAAATGAAGATTAGAGAGAGAAAATAAAATCTCAGAAGTTAGAACTGAACACGTTTTATTTCATTTCACGAATATTTCATCATATTTAAAACACACACACAAACTTTGTACAAACTAAACAAGGGCAATAGAGCTGTCTGAGCAAAAGACAAAACCCAATTAGGGCTAAACTGTTCCAGGAGCATCTCTGAGCTGCTACCGCCCGCTAGAGCACTGAGGTGCTGCGACGGCTCTCCAGGGGCTCGGGAGCAATAAATCCAACTCTTTAGAGAGCCACTTGGCTCATGAAAGCATTGCACAGCGTTGCCACCGACTCCAGCAGGGAAAACGCCTCGGTCCCAGGGGTGACTCGCAGCCACGCACTCCCAGCAGCAGGCAACGGGCTCAAATCCACCGCAGCAAAACACAGGCGGAGGAAGCGGAGCAAACGGGACAACGACAAGAAAGAGACCATTGAAAGAGTTTTGGCCAATGCTGGGAGCCGAAACTGAGATTCCTGCTCCAGTCCTGGGTGTTGGCACTGGTTAGCACTGCAGTGTATCAAAAGCTTTACAAATGCTCATGTATATTGATAAATAGGAAAAGTATTTTTTAAAAAGAAAAACTGTGAGATTGGCTGAGTGGAAGTTCGCATGTAGAGATGCCTTTATTTATTAGGGTCCATCTATACTTAGCTCTAGTCATGTGATTTTCTAGCTGCATCATATCATTAGAGCATTTATTAAAAACATCATGAAAAAATACTACTTAAGAGTTAACATTAGTCAAATAAAACAAAAATCCTCTTAGGTAGATGTTATCAGGTCCCCATAAATTCTTTTCTAACAAAAATTATTCTGTTTATTCTTATTATTTATATATTAATTTTTAAATATTTAAAAATGAAAATAAATGAACATTGCAACATTTCAGCTGTTTTATAAAACATAAAATAATCCTCTTGCCAAACACAAACTGTCCAATGGTCTTCAAATTAAGGAAGTAGTTAAATCATACAAAAATACAAAGTACATTACCAAATATAATCCTTTCCCCTACGTGTCTACCCCACTAAAGTTCCTGTGTGTGATAAGTCACTAGTTCATAGTCTGAAAGCCCTCTCCGTCAGCAAATATTCTGTAGTACTAGCTCCTGACATTCCTTTTGTCAAGTTTATTCTGTTACCGTTTATGAAACTTCGCAGTTTTGCTCTCCCTGTGCAATATTTATAGACTTAATCTAATCCTCTCACTTAGGTAGATGTCTTCAGAATTCCCTTAAAACTCTAGATTAGCAAGGCTATGTTTTGCTGAACAAGAGTAGCATTTAAAAATGAGTGGGATAAATGAATATTTGCAGCTGATGCTTTATAAAGCGTAAAATTACTTTCCGAATGCTTTTCACATTTACTTTCATATTGCTCTTTGAGCTTCAAGGAGGAAAAATGTTCGTCTTGATAATGCACACTTTAAAGTGATTTTAGATTTCCATGCACATCTCCAGGCACTTTGCAGACAGGTAGGACCATAAAATAGTTCAACGCCAAAGTGACCTGGCATTAAAACCAGTCCCCATCTGTCCCTGTAGCAAACTGGGAAGGGACAACTTCTGCTGGGGATCATAGATGCTCTGCATCCAGTACCCCTCTATCTTCTTCTTTTTTTTTTTTTTTTTTTTGCTAGAGCTACATGGATTTGAGCCAGGAGATGCAGAACTGTGGAACATGAGAACTTTTAGGGCATTTTTCTTCAACTCGTTGATTTTTAGAAAATGCCAGGCATCACCTGGCTTCTACTTTTTCCAGCATGGCAGCAGAGGGAAGCGAAGCGGAGGGGAAGGAGTTGTCCTGGTGTGCAGACTATCTGGGCACCCCGGAGCTCCTGCTCATTGCTGTGAGGTCCAGCAGGATCTCCAGCAGCAGCACCTGTAAGAATGAACAAAACGGGGCTGAGATCACCAGCATCGGCCCCGCACCATGTTAGCCCTCTTGGCACGGTCTGGGCACGTGGCCATTGGCAGAGGCTGGATGTGATCCCACCACACGCAGAGTGCCTTGGGACAACCTCTCCAGGGGACACCTGGGCCCTGACAGCTCTTTGATGGCCATGTCTCCTGGGCAGCTATAAAAAATGACCAAGACAAAACTCTCCCGTACAACTCTCCTTTTCCGAATCAACAGGGTGCAAACACTTCCTTTCCTTGTTTCCTCCTCCTCCCTGCCTGTGTTTCAGCATTGCTACTAGGGCCGGCGGCGCCAGCAGCCCATTAACACGGTCTGTTTGAATCTGTTGAACAGAAAGGCAGGCCAAAGTTCTTATCGGAGTGGCCTGGAGCCTCTCCTTCCTGTTTTCGATACCGACTCTGATTATTTTTGGGAAACGGCAGCTCTCCAACGGCGAAGTGCAGTGCTGGGCGCTCTGGCCTGACGACTCGTACTGGATCCCCTACATGACGGTGGTCGCCTTCCTGGTGTACTTCATCCCCCTCATCATTATCAGGTACAGAAAGCCGTAATCGGTGAGGCTATGGAGAGTGCTATTGGTTTTAATGCTTTAATTTACCTCAGTCATTCTGTTTTTCATTTCCATACCTGCCCCAAGGCCGCTTCAGTTTGCACCACACAGTGCACGGGTCGCCGTAGGTGCCCTGGGTGCTCATCACATGGCATTAATAGATAGGAATATTTTCTCCGAACAAGAACAGCATCTCCATGCATGTCCGTTGTTTATCTCCAGAGCTTCAGATTTGAAATGCAGCTTTGTAAATACAGTACAAAAGTATTACAACAAAGCGCAGTTTTAATAAAAGAACAGAAACAGCACTTATTCTAGTTAAGCTAGAATTAACTTAAAGTGCTCTCCAGCCTCATGGTACTGGAAGTGTTTATTCATCAGGGTCTGGAAGAAATCCCCAATAACCTGAAGCTGCCAAACACATTTTAAAAGGTGAAAAAATAAAATCCTCCTCATTCCATAAGGGAAAACATGAGCCACAAATATTTAACACTGATTTGCCCCAAATTACAAAGGCAATTGGGAGCAGCATATGGTTTTAAGCTGAGGTCAATCAACATTACAGACCGTGCTTGGTGACCTGTGGCTCTCACTGCCTTCCTCTGGGGCCACTACCACTAGCCACTGTGTTTTGAGCAAGTAATAGCTAGTCACAGGGAGCTACCAACGCAAAAGCGCACTCAAAAATTGCTGTAGCCCGTCCCTAAGAACCCTGAAGGGCTGCCAGTGGAAACAGATGGTCCTGGCCTAGCCCAGATGTTCTCCTCTCCCTTTTTATCCCCCCTTTATTCTTTTTGCTTTCAGGAGAAAAGTTCTTCATGCTCGTTGCTCCATTTTTTAGTGGCAAAGGCACTTTCTCGCCTTTGGCGAAGGCATTTATTTCTAGTAGAACCAAAAACATTGGGGGAACAAAACCTCAGTGGCTACCTGACTTTCTGATACTGCGCATTGACCAGTGTTGCAGCCCAGAGTGAAGGAACAACTTTCCTACTTTATTCATAACACAATAATTTGTTAAATCTTCCTTTTTTTTCTGCCAGATTTCAGAGATATAAACAATAAACAAAATTATGAGAAATTCTTAAGTAGGCATATGCAATAAGCATCATAGCAATACAAAGAGAGCTCCTCACAGATTATCCAATCTCTCTTCTTTCCAGACAGGATCATTCTTCTTTCTAGGTTTTCCTGTGCCTTAAAACTAACCTAGATTAATAAAATAAAAAAAAATAAATAATAATAATAAAAAAACTTATGTGGGGAAGAGATGAATATGAGTAAACCTATAGTCCACTTTTATCAGTAGAAAGAATAAACATACAGAAAAGAGGCAAAAATAACTTAAGTACATGCAACAAATGTCTCTAGAAAAACTTGAGGTCAGCAATTATTTGTGTAGGAGTTTTGTTTCGAATTTCCCTAAATGGCTGCCAATTAGCAAATGCAATCATTATTTTAAAATGTTTCAGGGAAAAAGGTCTATAACCCATCAGTTCATTGGTCGTGCCACAGATGCATAAAAATCTCTCTTTCATACCCAAACTTGCAGATTTGCACACTTGTCACTGCAGATGAGCCACTTTCTTTTATGTGGCAACGGAAGGCAGGCAACCAATATTTCAGATTTTCAAGCTGACATTACACTACCCCCATCCTCCCTGCCAAAAGAAGATATTCAAACCAGATCAGCACCGTGACTTATTTTACAGTAAGTCCCCAGAAGCAAGAAGGCGATGGTGACACGAGGGGAAGGGAAATGCAGGGAATTGCAAATTTTTGTGAATTTGCCCTGACAGCTGAGACATGAATAAAACGTCCTAAAGTTTTTGTGGCTGTAACCTGAAGTGACTTTCACACAAGAAGTTTATGGCAGGACAGGCACTTAAAGCAGAGGGCAGAGCACTGCCCACCAGCTACCTGAACGTGTTTCTGAGTTCAGCAAGCTGAAGTCAAACTCTTAGTATGTCCAAAGTGGTGCTGGGCACTGGGAGGAAGGAAGCGGGGATCATGGAAGGATTATTGTGCCCATTTATCTTTGGATGTCAGTGATATGGCCTTTTTTTTTTTCTTCAGGATACAGAGCACTAAGACCATTTAAAGGAGAATTATATTTAGGAAAAAATCAGCAGAGACATTATGAACAACACATGCCGCATAGTCTAAAATAATCAGCAATGTTTTAAAGCCATCTTTTCAAGTTCTGAATTTCCAAGCATGCAAATGAAGTCTGCAACCGCCCAGCTGATGCATCTGTAAAACATTTTTTTAGTCAAGCCCCAAGGCACATCATCTATTCCTTTAAAAACGTTGGAAAATCCTGGAGTTTAAAACTAATCCACAGCATCTGGCTGCAGCATGTAAATGCTCCAGCAGGCAGTTTGCGCTTAAAGGGGGTCTGGAACAGCTGCTGATGTATTTAGGAACTCTATTTCTCCTCAAAACTGCTGTTCAGCCTAATTCTTTCAGAGGCTTACTGAATTTGATTGCAAATAGGACACTGTTTCTAAAGGGTGAGAGAGATACCAGCTACAATCTAGTTATGAGCTACTCTACTGAAAAGGTAGCTAGAAAAAGGGAATGTGTTATTTAGTAAATTAAATAAGGTATTTTGTGGTTGCTGAATTTAACGGCCTTTGCTTGAAGATTCTATTAAAAAAATGCCATAACATAGCAACAGGGATGCAGTCAATAAAGGTGCAAGAGAAAAAATCAAGGAACAGTATCTAAAAAGAAGCAAATAAGAGCAAAGTAGTAGTCAGGACAAGCAAAACACTTGCTAAGAAAGTGAAGTTTCACAGAGGAGGCGGCACACCGAGAAAGTCAGACCTTTTCTGTACCCATTTTTGGGTTTTGTTTGCACAGCTACTTTCTTTCCTCTTCCCACAGCATCCTGACTTAACCAGGCTGCCGGTACATGACACAGTTCGGGCCACCATCTGCTGGAGTCAATGCTAAATTAGTTCTGCAGGAAGCTTCTTCACTCCAAAGTCAAGTAGTTTACTGATGACAGGACTTTTTCTTCTGGTGACATTCATCCAAAACACATAAAAGAGAGAAAATTTACTTTTCAGGTGCTAAACTTAATGACACATTAAATATGACACTTTGAGGAGTTTTCGCTTGCTACAGTCCAGGCACCAGCATCTCATCCAGCCACTCAGCCCTAGCAGAGCTGATTCCCTGTGCTCCTGACACAGCACTCAGACGATTCCCAGGAACCTGGGTCATGCATAACATGCAAGCATAGAAAATGAGTTACTTTTAGCTGATAACCTTCATGCTTCTTGTAAAAAGGCCTTACACTTAAGAGATAATCCCCCAGGCGCACTGTAAGCAAACCCTCTAGATTTCTCCAAAATGTGAACCATAAGAAAACCACAGTCTGTCTCTTGCTCCTTTTAATTTATTCTTTTTTTTTTTTTTAACAAAGGGATGTCTAAAAAAAAAAAAACCACTTGTACTGTAGGAAGATTTGTTCCTACCATGTCTTCACAACCGGGGGCTCAGCCATCACTCATCATGGGTTTATGGTTCCGTGGAAAATGTTATGTCTGATTATAATAAAAATGAACACGACCTGAATAATGAAAAGATAATTAAAAGCTTTGATTAAATTTTTAACCTGAGTGTGTGGTTAGTTGAATCACGGAGAAAAGCAGGAGAGGGTATTTGCTCTTTTCATGTAGAAGCTGACCTCCTTCTTTGGTGTTGTTTAGAGCCAAATAACCCGCATCTGCCAAATAACCCGCATCTGTTTGTTTTTTTTTCCCTCATTGCACTAAAAACATTTAAAGATTTGGCCTGTTCTTCCCTCTTGATTAGACTGAACCAGCACTAACTCTGCAGTTCGTATTGTCAGCCTACCAAAAAGATCAGAAAAATGAACTATTTATTCTCTCCTATGTTTGGACACATGTCATCAACTACAACCAAAGCCATTTCTCCTGCACTGAGAAATGCCAAGCAAATCTCTGAAAGATATTTGTAGAAGGCTAAATACCTCTGGGGCATTGCTAAACAGAAGTTAAATATGGGCCGAATCGGACTTTATAATCTGAGTTCTACAGACTTCTCTCCTGTAAATATTTGCACCTGGCTCTCCCAGGTGGAGATGGGGAGATAGGACAGTTACTGGGTTTCTGTTCTATGTTACAGCTCTGTGCCAAACTACAATTATATTCTGTCATTAGAGTATCCAGAAATTCAGAGTCTATACAGGTTTGGTCTTTCTAGCTGTTATTTACCAATAATTTATTTTCAATATTTTAACCTGATAAAACTGACAGATGCAAAACATGGATATTTATCTAATACAAATCTGGATGTTAGTTGAAAAACAAAACAAAAAAACAAACAAAAAAACAAAAAAAAACAAACCCCACAGAAGTATCTCTTGAAGTACCATGAAAAAAGACCCATTTACCATTTAAAAATCAAATTTCCAAAGAGAACATTTGCATTGGAGCAGAGGAAAATAACTAGAATAGGAAAAAAAAATATATAGAATTCAGAAAAACGCACTTCAGAATAGATGAAATAAATGGCTGCTGAATTTAAAAAGTATTTTTGAGTTTGATTTAACTAGTCCCTGAAATTTGTGCCTGAAGTTTCCACTTAACAATAAAAAAACCTCAGTCTTGAGCATATGTGGCTGTCTAATCTCTTGTCTGCTATCCAGGCCTACAGTCATTTGTCTAGATAAAGTTACATGTGATTTCTGTCTTGGATAAATGATGCTGTAAATTAACTACCATAAAACATAATAGAATTGCACGGCTTTATACAAATAAAATACAAGGAATCGTAATCCGTGCTGGATGATAAACACAATTTGTAGGGAGCTTAAGTATACTTTTGGGCATTGTAAAGGCTCACTTTACAATGTTGAGCCTAGATGGGATGCTATAATAAGGCAATCAGTTAACATAAAAGTTTTAAAGTTTCTGTGTTTAAGGAGTGGGCAGATCAATATTTTTTATAATTGTTAACGACAATACTTAGCTTAACCAGCAGGTGCTTTACCAAAAAAAAAATAAATAAAAAGACAGAGTGGGAATACTCACAGTAGGATTTATATGACTAAACAATAGTTAGTTGGTTATTTACAGTGACAAAGACTCTGTAATTACTGATGGGGTCCAAATGAGCAATGCCATTAATTAATAACATGCTACAATGAACAAGCATCTTAGTCCTTCAGAATTTGGATCAAGCTAAATTGCTTTTGGAGATGCCATGAATTCAGTTTGCCGAGTTACATACACAGCCTGAAGCATGTTCCCATATTTGTGTGCCATGCACAGTGTATGCCGTCACTGGGCATAATGATCTTCTCAAGGATAGAAAAAAGTCCCTGTGTTTTGAGATCACCATCTTGTCCTTTCCACCCTGCCACCTCGCAGCCTGAACAGCTCCGGCACAAAAAGGCCTGGATTCTTTTCCACCCAGATTTGGTTTGACTATTTCATCTGAGCTCTTTCCTCCTCCTTTTTTATTATTATTTTTTTTAATCTCCTCAGCTACAAATAATGATCCATAACAATACAGATATTATTTTAACATTACGGTGTTAAAATG
>JAUBNY010000290.1:4118811-4132285 GCA_032275445.1 Crypturellus soui
GTTCCATTTCCCTGTGCCTCAGATTTGACAACCATAAAGCCAGGACAAGGATAACAACCCCCACTGTGAAAACACTTCAGCTTTGCTCATGCACAACACTAGAGGGGAGTCGCATTTAGTTTGTTATTGTTGTTGTCAACATGAGGTCCTGCCACCTCCATGAACTCCATACAAATAAATACGTACATTCACAGAGCACGAATGACTGGGATGTTAGCTGAGTTTTCCTGTGCCTCATAATACCAATTACTCTTTCCCTGCTGCAGTGTCATATACTCAATTGTGATTCGAACGATCTGGATGAAGAGCAAAGCTCAGGCTGTCATCATATCCAGCTGCCCTGGTGAGTTTCAGCACGCACGTGGTCACCAGTCATGAACCCAGCGGGGACTGTCCCACCAAATCCGGGAGCAGCTAAATATAGGATGTTGCATTGGGCCCCTGGTCTCACTGCAGTTGGAAGAGGTTTTTCTGTAACTGTTCCTTCGTGGCTCTTCTCTACCGTGTTTATTTTCTTCCCTTTGAAACTAAAGCCCCTTTTGAAAATATTTGCAAGAAAAGAATTGAAAGATAAAAATCCTTACTCTGCCTAGAATATTTGCCCATTCCTAGAAACAGAAATTTCAGTAGTTATTTAGTAAGCATTTAGATAATTTGCTGTACTTTTACATGCCCTTGCAATTGTGGATTTGGGGCAAGACAGCAAATTCCTGAATGCTAGACAAATAAATAGATAAATAAAATAAAATAAAACAAAATATCCATCCTAAGACCATAAACTTGTTTGAACTTTTATGAACTAAAGAATCTGAACACAGATCACTAAGTTCAAGATCCTCACTTGACAGTTGTCTTTCCTATCCATACTCATGCAAAAAGGTGCTCTGAAATCACAAATAGACAATACAGACAATAGAGTTGTAACAGTTACTCAGACAAACCATATTAACTAACTGTCCCATGTTCCTGAACATTTGAAGCTGCAAAAAAGAGTATGTTTCTTTATAGCAATGCATTCTACTTGAGGAGGACAGTGCACACAACCAAGTGCTTTACCTAAGTGACGAGTGATAACATATCAAACTGTGATGATTCTGTTGCTGTTTAGTGCCTTTAGTAGGACGTCTTTTGCGGGAGAAAGCAACCTGCTGTACGTCCTCATGTATCCATGCATCATAACTTGATATATACCTGACATATAATCTGTCAATTATAATCTTGCAAAACTCTACTCCTCCATGCTTGAGGAGGACTAATTTCTAACTGTCCTGCCTCGATGACACAAACAGTATCAAGAAGGCTTGAAAAATATATCAGTCTTCTCACCGAAGTGGTGTATTCTAGTCTGTGAGTCATGAAGCAATTTCCAGGAATATGAAGAATGGACTATTTTCAAGCTTTTAGATGGGGTGTTTCACTTACAAAAAGCTCACCTTAACCTTATTTATATTTTCTTCTCATGTATCACACAGCCTTGATGTGCTGTTTATATATGAGGTGCAAAAAAATTATATACACAGAGTTATTTCTGATGATATTCATCAAAATTCCAGTTTTAAGTTACGATTACAGAAGTTTAGAGATGTTTTGATAAACATGACCTTCTTGCATATTTGCTATGGAGAACCTAATTATTCTAACACAGCAACATGAACAGAATATTGACATTAATCGTGAACTCAAGCATATTATTACAGTCACACTAGTACTGCTATTCAAGTACAGAACTTGTTTCTCAGAAACATTAATGCGACTTCAAAGGAAATGAGATCAACCATCCTTGGTGTGAGACAGAATAGCATTTTCTTCTCAATTCAATACACATTTCATTTCTGAAAGGCTGGTCTAACAGCATTTCTTATTTCATTACCGAGCCACCATGAAGAGTAAAATGCTCGATTGATTATCTAAAGCATCAAAAAGTGTAAAAGGTTAAAGGAATGGAGCGTGAAGCTTTGAAAATCTTTTTAATTGAGATGCATTTAAAGTGAACAGGTAGTCCATTTGGCCAGGTTATTGCTTACGTTTCCATCATTAGAGTTGTCAGTTCCTTTATCACAATGTTCTTAGAACACCCCTGTGGTAACATGTTGGTAGCTGTGCTCGCCAGTTCATCATTTGAATAGATGAACTGATATTGCTGGGCACAGAAGCACCGTCTGTGCTGACTGTGCACACAAGTGCCAAGGGATCGCAATGCCCCAACGCTGCAGGAAGACTCGGTTTGCTTCCCTTGCCACTTCTGAGGTTGGATGGCTCAGCCTTGCGAGCATCCAGCCTGAGAAGACTCGCAGGCAGCTGCAATTCGGAAAGCGCCAAGGCCCCGTCTGACACGAGCCACGTGCCACCGTCCTCACCGTAGCACTGACGGACGTCGGCACCACCCCTGCTCCCCCCCGCCACCAGATGAACTCTTCTTTCCCCAGATGGCCAAATCTCTGCCGGCTACACCAACCGCGGCTTCATATCCAAGGCGAAGGTGAAGGCGATCAAGTACAGCATCGTCATCGTCCTCGGTGAGTGACAACCCCCGCAGCTGGCGGCCGTGGGGATGCCGGAGGCAGGCGGCTAGCCTTCCTCCGCTCCCTCCAGCGTCAGCGCAGAGGGTAAAGCGCAAGGCATGACACTTTATTGAGACCTCCGACTTGCCTCCTGACCTTGTCCCACTCTCCCCGCTGCCTGATGGGCTCCTAATTGAGGCATGTGACACATCGCGGTGGAAGTGATATGCACAGCCCATCGTGTGCGTGCAGGAGAATAAAGGAGCAGGCATCACCGAAACAGGGAACAAAGGAGGGGGCTGTCTCCTTGCAACCCAGGTTGACAAAAGACTTCGCAACTGAGCTGCTTTTAGATTTAGAGAACGTATATACAGATGTACATGGCGTATTAGCAGCTAGGGCAGGAAAACGGGAAGGAAAGGGAGGAGGAGGATGCAGAGCCGTTGCGTTTGATGCTGCTTGCCTCGCTGGGAAGCAGGAGCTCTGCTTTCCGAACAGGGCAGCGGATGACTCAGTGCAGGTGTCCTGTCTCCCAGGGAGATGACATTACCCTGATGGAATTAGGAGGCTGACATTATGCCTCGATAAATAAAGGCAGCATCATGCAGGGCTCATGATGAGCTACCAGAGACACGCAGGAAGGCAAACGAAGCGACTTACTCCCCGGGGCTGCCAGCCATTGCCTACCATTAAAAAACAGTTTCCCGTTCTGCACAGAACTCTGATTTTGTGATAATAGCTGCTGGTGAGGGGCTTGGGTCCCTGTTTAGCAGCACGAGAGCCACCAGCACAGTTCATGCTTCTCGGAAGACGGAGCACGTGTCAGAACCTCCCCATGCAGCCATCGCAGCAAGCTCGTGTCACGAGCGATTACTACCACCGTGCCATCAGGTGTCACAAGCTCAGCTGGATGCTGAGCACTCGAGAGGTCCTTGAGCGTATTAGGCACGCCATACCTCCTGGCATGTAAACAGATTATGGTACCTATCATTCCTAGGTAGTTTACCTCTTCCTTGCACATTCAGCGAGCATCCAGTTAACTGCCAGCTCAGAACCGTTGTAACAAGAATTGCAAGGTAACAAGAATTGCAAGGTAACAAGAATTGCAAGGTAACAAGGAACAAAACGTGGGGTCATTCTGCTGTCTCATCTGTATCCCAGAGAGATCGCATGCTTGCTCATGAAGGTGACCTGCAACTCCTGAGCTTACTGGTTAGGTGAGATGGACTCACAGCTCTCCATCCTAGAGTTTCTATGTAAATAACAGCCTTTGTGAAAGGAAACAACAGACACTCATGAGTCATAAATTCATTCTCTGTGCCTAGAGACAAAGGCGGCCTCTTCAATACCTGGCACCGCCAAACAAAAGCAGGGGTTATGAACAGCTCAGTCTTTTTTTCCCTTCCCCAAATTCATTTCTCAAGCTACAGTAGAGCAATTAGAGCACCTTCCCGCATGCTCAGTCTATACGCTGCCTGCAACCAGTATGCAAAGTTTCAAAGTCATCTGGCTGTAGTTTGGTGTGAAAGAGTGTGGTTTCTTGCTCCCCAGTGCTTCAGAGCATCTTCTTAATAGGTCGCTGCGATAGGCAGCGCTGCCGCAGAGCAGCACTTTGGTGGTGCACACATCTAGGCTGGCTCTTCACTCAGGGGACCATTAAAAGAGCTCTTCACTATAACTGATGATGCTTTAACTGGCTACCTATTTACCCTTTATGAGTTTATGAGTTGTGCAGTGCTCAGAAGTGCCTCGATTCGCCTGGAGGGAGCACTTTAAACACTTAAAGGAGAACACATAATATATTTTATGGGCATTAAAATAAAAATAAAGACAAATAAAAAAACATATTCTAATAACTATTACCTTAAACAAGACCCTGACTAGGGAGAGATATTTCTTGTGTGAGCAAATATATATGTGTTACGACAGTCGCGTGCGCGTGTGCTGATTAGCTCCCTAAATTGCTGTAGTAGCTAACATCAAGCTTTTCCCACGGCGCTCTCATTCTCTCTACTGCAGCCTTCGTTCTCTGTTGGAGCCCCTATTTCCTCTTTGATATTCTGGACAACTTCAACATACTTCCCGAGACCAAGGAACGCTTCTATGCCTCCGTGATCATCCAGAACCTGCCGGCCTTGAACAGCGCCATCAACCCCCTCATATACTGCATCTTCAGCAACCGGCTCTGCCCTCCTTTCGAGTACTGCTCCTTTACTATCGCTGCTGTTGTCCCCTAAGAAGGGGTAGGAAGGGGGTGGTTGTGGGGAGGCACATAAATACAGTTGCTATATGACTCTTATACCAACTATTTACCCCCCCCCCCTTTTTTTTTTTGGCACGTCTTAATTCTGACTTTTCATATTTTCCTAGGGAAAGAAGGACAAGAAGGCTGGAGGGAACTTTCAGAGACAGAAGCGAAGCAGGGCAGGAGATGCAGATCCTCTCCAAACCAGAGTACATCTAGCGCGGGTCCCCTCTGCACGCTGTCCCCAGGGCCACCCTGGGAGCAGGGATGAGCAGAGCGGCGCCTCCTCCCAAGCCCAGCACGGGTGAGCATCGCGCGCGCCGATGGGCACGAGCGGCCTCCTCCTTGCTGTGCGGCACGAGAGCGTTGGTGGCACCGCAGCTGCAGCAAGGGCACGTCTGTGTAGCCATGCTCGGCGCCAGGGGTTTGCATGAGTTGCTTTTTTGATAACTCCTTCGGCTCCCTGTTTTCAAACAAGCTGTAATATGCACACAGGCCATATGCCAATGTAAACAGAGCCTCGTCAGAATCTGCCCTCTGTTTTTAAGGGGTCTCTCAAAGCCATCTACTACTCTGCATAGCTCAAGTAACTGGTAAGGAGGATTTAAGAGTCATTACAGAGGCAGAGCCCAAGTCTAAAGGAAAACAGTGGCACTTGTCCCAACACACTCACCTCACCTGGGTGCACCTGCAGCATCACACCTTCCCTGCAGCACGGCCCTTCCACACCCCAGGAATTACTTTTCTCTAGGCTCCTGAGCTACCAAACTGTTGGCCAACTCCGACCAAGCCCTGCAGTGCACAAATCACTGAGCACAAAGATGTGAGCAACCTTTTGGGGGATCCTGCACGCATGCTGATCAAAGAGAGCTGCCCATCAACGTGGCCATGCACAGCAGCATTGCCCGCACCTGGGCCATTCCTGCCCTTCTCCAGCTCTTCCCTGCCAGGTTTTGGCCAGTCCATGCACAGGAGGAGCGCACGCACACACACAGTTTGCATTTGCAAGGTGCCTTTCTCACCTATAGAGAGACCTAATTCCCTGCTTGACCCTGCACACCACTAATGCTTTTTCCATAGGTGCTGCTGTCCCCATACTTCCCAAGGGAATTAAAGCTGCTGTTTTGGCCAGCAATCATTATTTTGTTCTCTTACACCTCACATAATAAAAAAATCCATGTCACTACAATCTTGGTTGCAAATGACACACATCTTTCAGAGAACCTAAGAGGTGGAGAAAGGCTTATGTGAAATTGCAAAATTTAGATTGTATTTATGAAACATTTATTTTTAATGCTCCACTCCTGTATACTCATTCTTAGGGCCTCCAGAGCACAGGCCACCGGGCCAAGAGTTTGGTGCCGCAACCAGCCGGGTCTCTTCCCTGTGCTCATAGGGGATCCTCCTGCCACAGTGAAATGAACTCGCACAGGTTTAGCATGTGGGTAAATTATACCAATTTCAATGTTTACTTGCAAGTTAAAGTGTTTGCATGATAATATGCTCTAACCAGCTGTATTACACTCTGCATAATAATAGATCTTCCGATATTTAGTGTGTTCTCCTCTATTCTCTATTCTCTTGCTACAAGCTTTACGTTATTACACAGGCAGAATCTGTTTAGAACGGGTTTTCTATGTTATTATCTTTTACAGTGAGTTTGTTCCCTGCAAAACATGAACTGAATAAAATGTATTTAGTTATCTATATTACAATAATCTTTCTTTCTAAATAAGAGAGAGATAAGATTATGGGGCTTTATGTTCTCAGGAAAATCAGTAAGTAATTATTGTTACATAGGAATATTGGGACAAAATTAATTAAAACTATGAATCTACCCCATGCCTCACAACTGCTGCACTGGATAAACTGTATGCAAGCACTAGAAGACTGTTTTTGCCCTTGCTGGCATCTTATCACTTTCCCAACAAAGACTTCTGGGTTTAGGCCTCATACTTTTTCATCTTATACAAATACATTGACTATCCATTTTTAAACAATTAATGGAGTTCATAGGTTTAATATCTTTAAAAAATCACATAATATTTTAAGCAGCACTTTGATTGGCAAACTTAACATGGCCTGAACCTCACTAAAGCTCACACACATCATTCAGCTGGGTCAGCACATAAAATTAAATTGTAAATTAAACATATACACAATGACTGTAATCTTAAATGAAGCTCTTACCACTTTCAGAAAAACAGTCATTTTGTTTCAGTCATTGTTGTACTATGTACTATATCATTTTCCTGTTATTTATATTTTTCCTGGGGCCCTGATTGGGATGCTCTTCTTCATATGGGGAACTTTCACTTTAAATGGTGCCACATCACTTGTGCCCAAATGCCTTCCAAGCAGTTAAATACACCTTAGTTTATCATGTTTTCTTCCCCTTTTTACTGTGTGGGAGATGGGACTTGACTAGGTTCTTATGTTCTCAGACATTTTTGTTGTAGTCTAGAGTGCAGTAAGTAGAGAAAAGGAGACTAAGCTGAGTTTTGCCAAAAACCTCTCCCAATTTCAGGAGTCTCAAGCGAGACTGTGACTGCTAAACAGGGGGCACCGAAGGGCCTGGCGTGTGATAGCCCCCAGTAGTAAGCATAATTCCCCATCAGTTATAGCACGCCAAGACGTATCTGTCCTTCTAGCGTTCCTCCAGCCACCATAACTGCTTGTATGCTGCCTCTTTGGACAGGAGATTCTTCCTGGTCATACATGAGACATCAAATACTCTGTAGAAGAGCGGCAAGTGTTATAACTGCCAGTCACATCAAGCAGCACAATTTTATGACACTTTTTGAAGTAATACACATTAATTCGAGGGAACAGAAAGTGTGTGCTTTCTGTGACAGGTGCCAATAAAATCTGAATGGAAAAGCTATTTTAACTCGCTCTTGCACATTTTCAGATATAATTAAAAATCCAGTTCTCTTAGTCAGATTTCCATCTGTTACTAAAAGTGCAAGGCTGGTTTTGCCATTGAAACTCTATTTATTTGCACTTTTATTTTTTACTTTGAAAATAATGAAGGACAACGAAATCAAGTGCTGAAACCCTTGAGCAGTTATACTCTAGTGATTTTGTTGTTATATTCAATGCGATAACCACGGAAGAATAACAGAGTCGCAGCCTCTGTGGAGGCACTTTGCATCCTCCTGCACGCTGCAGGTCAGAGCTTAGAGGTGCAGGTATTATCGGTCGAGAAATATAGCAGCTAGAGCAGCTAACTGAGCAACGCACAGGGCACACGTCAGCGTGCCAATAGCCCAGTCTTCTACACTCATTTACTGGCTTGGTCCTACGTGCGTCCCACAACCAGGGCTAGGTCCTCATCTCAGCATGGTGTTGACTGGATAGAGGCAGCACCCAGGGTTGTAATCCCTGCATGTTGGTGCTTTTAGTGCTGTTTTTGGGGTGACCCCCCCCCGAAGACTGACTTTTCCCTTTGCTCTGTTGTCATGTAGCAGCACAGCACTTCGTTTTAATGAGGCAAGTATCGCAAGTAGCAAACCTGTCCTGATAGCAGGCTCCGAGAAGGCTGCATAAACAGGGAAAGCATAAGAAAATCTAGTACTTAGTTTAACCCCTTGTATTTGAATAAAAGAAAGCTTTAAGATTATTAAGATTTCTTATATTATTTACTTGCCATTACAAGATCAAATTGGAAAAAAAAAACAGAACCCTACTGAGAGCACCGGAACAAGTGACTTGAAAAAAAGAACATTTTCAAAGGCACTTTGGCAGAGAATTTCTCAAGAGAAGAGAGCTTTAGGGTAGTACCAATCTGAAATACCTAAGAAAAGCTTCTTGGAGCTCCTATTTTTGGCAATATGCCCCAAATTATGAGCCCTTTTAGAAAGTACTGCCTGTGCCATTTGTACAGAAGTGTTTTGCACAAGAACTTGAAGAATTCAACTGCCTGCTGCTTGCACATTATGCATCGTAGACTGCGCATAATCCTCAAGAAATTATCAAGTATTTGATAATTAGTATGATAACTTGATTAATTATCAAGAATCTTGAGGCAATACTTGATGAGAAGAGAAAAATTACAAAAAAATGTTACAGAAAGCACAGCCAAAAATGTACGCATACATCATTGGAACAGGAGCCTTTATTCGAGTGAAGAATCACCCCTCTGATAATAAACTAGTGAAAAAAGTTGCCTCTATCTTCTAAAGAAGAACTACAGCTTATAGGAACTTAGTTTATTCATGAACCATTTGAAACATGATTGATTTGGGGAGTAAATGCAATTTTTAGTGCAAGGTAAAACATGTTTCACTTTCTATAGCAAACTGTAATTTATTTTACACAGCATTCAATTTAGATAAGCATTATAGTTGAATGGTTCATCAGATAATCTTTTGTCATGTTTAGATGGCAGCTCATTCCAAGTACTCATAAAATAAGGGGGTAGGGTTATGCACACAAACACAGACACAAATTGACAAATAGACATTGTTGATTGCTTGTGCTGAGGTGGGTAGAGTGGTACATAATTAGAAGCTTAACTGTTAATTTCGACTGAAGTGAGGCAAATTAAAATGGGCTAAAATTCAACAAATTTAATCAAGTCAGTAAAAATGAATACAGACTGAGTATCACATAGAAAGAACTGGATAATCTTCAGAACTGGAATAGCCGAAATGTGATGAAAGATACCATACTGTGCGCTAATATTTAATTCCATCAATTACAAAAAAAATATGTTATAAATTGGGAGCTCATCAGTTGGAAATGTCTGAGGAGGAGAAAGACTTGAGTGTGTTCACAGATTAGATGATGCCTGGTTATTGACAGTACAGTGAAGCGGGGGCGATGGGGAGCTAATACGATCCCAACACAAGTCTATATGTATGTATCTATCTATATCAGAAGAGCTAAGACCATGTTAGTGTCATTGTGAACCCCTGTAGAGACCACTCCACACAATGCAAGTGGAGAAGAGAAGAAAAGAGAAAGACCTTAGAATTTGGCTTACTGGGATTGGTATAATGAGAGATGAAGACAGATATTATTGCTGGCTGTTACTGCTGCTGGGAAGGAGGGAGTGGAGAGAATTACTTAAAATAAGTGATAGTTCTGCAACACCATCAATCCCCCACCCACCAGCGAACAAGCTTACTGTGATTAAGTTTGAATAATAAATTCATGAGATTTGGCCATTCCGTTGTGTGGGTCAGGAACAAGCTTTTATGGAAACAGAGGCCTTTTAGCTTGCATTACTGCTGTCTACTGAGGTCTAAGCACAAAGCAAGGAAAGACCTTCTGCACCAGCCTTCTGCAGGAGGGCAGCGAGAGGAGGGGATTAGCTCCTCTCATTTTGAATCATGCTAGTGGCCGTGCTTTTCCTATCACAACAGTGCAGTAAGGAGGTCCTTGCTGGGACAACCTGCAGGTCCTCAAGGAACATCACAATGTCATGTGGATGTCGCACCTCAACTCTACAAGCCATAAGCAGGGGAAGGACTTGACAACTGAGCACAAGACAACAGGCAGAGGCGCAGAACACAGCGATGTCAGAGCTGCATTTCTTTCAGAGCTGAAGTGACTCCTGCCTAAAGACCACCACATACCCTAATACCTCACCGAGTAGTTTAGGTGTGCAAAATGGCTCCTGCAAGGTACAAAACGACCTGGTAGTTACCTTGACTGGTATGGCAACACCTGCACAACTCCATGGCCAATGTGAGTAGGGGAACAGTTCTTTGGAGAGGTAATACCTTTTTAGACTAATTGATGTCACTAGGAAAACAAACGAGACCAGAGACGCATATGAGCTTCCCATTTCCAGCCTACAAATCCACATCACAGGTTTTAGAAAGGTACAAACTAGCAACTGACCTTTTATTCCTTATCTTCATACTATCAGGTTGGAAGCAAAACTGGTAACTACAGAATTACACAAGTACTATTCTTTAAAGTATAATCCTATTTGCTCTCTGCTCAAGATTCCATGACTTGCACTGTTGGGTCTCACATGAAAAAATGTGTGACAGGGCATCATTTGGTGCTCGTACTGCTGTCTTTCCACCATGCAGCTTGCTGTTGTATTAAATCATATATGTGTGTGGTTTTACAGAGAAGTCATTAAGACCCAGTAATCTGACATTTGTGCATTACCTGACTGGAAAATGGCACCTCCTGGGTAGTACGGACTATTATCAAAGGGAAAAAAGTACATGTAACCATAAATCAGCAAACTGTCCCTGACTTAAAGGACTGTGGTCCCTTAAGATGAATTATACAGAAAATTAAAGAGAAGTAAGAGTCCCTTGATCATGCTAAAAGCTAAAAGGTACCTTATGAACCTAACACAGAGAGAAAAGGCTTTAAAGTGATCAAATAGGAAAATATCACAAAGTCCCATTCAGAGCCCATGACTTAATCTCCTCATTTCGGAGAGGATTACTGCAAGAGAGAGTTTTTAAAAATAGGGACAAGGGAATTGTTGATTTATATGGATGTAAGATAGGTGGCAGAAGTGTGTTCAATTTTGATACGGCACAAAAACAATAGTTTAAAAGTGATTCTACTTAGCAGTACTTACAAAGTGTCATGAATGAAAGATCATTTATGGAGGAGAGCCAAATGCAGTCCCTCTTTCAGGAATATTTGGCAATTCCTCTAAATATTTGGCCCAGAGAACACCCTGCTGCTGTGCTAGTTCACATGCTGCAGAGAGCAAAGTCATTTGGGAATCTGCATTGTCAAGGAGAAATTATTACACTTTTGAGAACAATTTTGATTTAAAAGATTCTCATATGCAAGTAAAATCTTATAGATCAAACAGAGAGGGAGAAACTTCAACACAGCCATGGCCTGGTGGTCAAACAACATGTTTAAGCAAGGATGTGACTTTAATTTCACCAGATCCTAAACACCTGGGGATCAGGAACCAGTTCACTCTCTCACCTCTGTCTGATCCTCTCGTTCCCCATCAGTATTCCCTTCCAAGCCAAGACTTTCACACGGGCTGAAACTGCACAGCAAGGTTGGAAAAAAACATCTGAGCTCTAAAAAAGGAAGTCAAATTTAGTACAACGTAGTTTCATCCAAGAGTGAAGAGTAGTGACACAGCTCTGCCTCATCTTTCTACAAGAGCGCTCTTTGATGAGGGTACTCATTACAACACAACATACTGTTGGACTACAGTAAATACTCCTGTCAAATCCCAAAGGCCTGGGGGAGATGCCTAATTAACAGTGTATGGGGACACACTGCTGATAAGGCTACTACAGGGGCACAGCGAAATATCACAGTCTGTCGGGAACCCAACATCAGACATTTATATTCTGAGTCAAATTCTAGGCTCATGCACCTCAGCCTGCCTTTGTCACCTGCTGTAGAAGGTCTGTACACGTATGTGTACGCCCACACACCCCAGCTCTACATCCTCTGCATTGTACATGGACAAGGAATGTACAGATGAGCTGTTCTCAACTAGAACCAACCATCAGAAAACAGACATAATTATAATTTTATTATTACAGTAATTATAAAAGATTTGTATTCTTCCCCTCTGGACAGTTTGTAAGAGCCTTAGAGCAATAAAGTCCCTGTAATTAAGTCACATACTTTGAAAATATTTGATGATTTTCTCCCCTCTCCTTTTTTTTTTAAAAAAAGGATCAAGCAGCATGAACGTCAATATGTCTCAGCAGAGGAGACCTTTGTGGTTATGAATAAACATTATTTGACTGGTCCAGGCCTCTCACAAGACAGGACTCTTCTTACTGGTTTCAATAGCAGCTTTTTGGTCTCATTCTACATGAGGCCTTGTTATTGTGCTTACACTTACTATTTCAGTCAGCATTGAACTGATTTAGCTGCCACCTCAAATCAAACTGACATTTAAAACCCACATTGCAGATTTTTTTTTTCAGGTCAGCCAAGCAAAATGTCAAAAGAAAATAATGCACATTGACACAGAATTACCTAGGAAAACATATTAAAAAAAAAAAAGGCTAGGAGGCATTGCTTAAATACATGGCAGAAAGATGACAGAAAAAAAAAAAAAAGAATGCATCTTTTGCATAAGCACAGGTCATTCTTATATCTTGAAAGACTTCCCTGGTAGCCAGTAAAAATTTAATGGATTTTAATTACGCTACAGACAGGAAGAGCATAAAATGGCAATGCATGTGACAGATGCAATGCTCTGGAAACACAGTCTAGTCGGGACCGCTGTGGAGGCCCAGATTGCTCCAAGAATGCTACATCAACTTCACATAACATGATCTTTATACTTTTATGCGCTCAGCACTGGTGTAATGTAATTTCTGGCTCACTAACTATGCTTAGAGTCACCACTTCTAGGAGTTATAGGCAATGTGAAGCTAAGCCTCTTTCCTGTCTAAACGAGAGCTCTGTTGGGGTTCCCTTGGTTCAGAGACAGTGAGACCTCCTACCACAGCCCCAGACTGTGAGCAAACGCCATGGACTTTTGAAGGCCGGTTTAAAGTCTCACCGTTGCCAGAATCTTGTGGAGACTTTGGGCAGCCTCTGCTCAACCCCATCTTTGCACACAGCAAGCGAAGCTGCCAGCCCCTGAGGCACATCAGATCTTACAGGGGAGCAGGTAAGACCATGGGTAGCTGCAGGCAAACTCGCAGTCTGAAGAGAAGAAAGCAGGCTGGAAAGAGCCCGTGCAACAAGGTACTTGTGATTCAAATCCGCATCCCAACCCTTTATCTAGGTGACCCTCCCTGTGCTTCCTTCG
>JAUBNY010000290.1:4144447-4161317 GCA_032275445.1 Crypturellus soui
CAAAACCCGAAGAGCACTTCTGTCCTAACCCCATGAACGCGTAGGTTTATGCGATTGGCCCAGCACTACATCAGTCTTCCTAGGAAAAAGAGGAAAGGACAGAGCAAAACCCAGATCTTTAGAATAGCACCCAAACTGATCCAAATTTGACACACACAAAGCCCGGCTAAGCTCTTAGTTGCAGCCACCGCTGCTGGACCCTCAGGGCATGGAGCCAGCTCTGAGACGGGCCAGGAAGAACCTCTGCTCCTCCAGTGCTGCCTGCACATTTAAGGCAGGAGGAGGAGGAAGGGCCCTTTCCAGAGGGAGCAGGTGGCTGAGGGGGTGTAAACTCACCTTGAATTTAGGTTAGGGCATCATTCCTGTGCTGTATATATACCTTGTAGCCATCTTGATGCTTTCCAAAGGTAGGTGCATGTCTTCCTCCTCCAAAGTATTTGCATTTACCGAGGATAAAACTGGAAGACCCACAAGCTGCATAGCCTGCTCTAACCCTTTTCTTCCCCTTTCCTTTCCATCAATAACCTCAGTTCCCCGTACCCCTCGTTTTGCATGGGCAGGAGACAGAAGCCCTGCCGTCACGGCAGAGTCAGCCACAGCAGATGGCTCTTGACACCCTTTTCTCAGTGTAGGGAGGTAATTCTGGTCTCTTGTCGAGTTCCCCTCCTGCTGCCCACCGGTGCCAGCTAGACCTATGGAAAATTCACAGAGTGGATGAGGTTGGAAGGGGCTTCTAGAGACCATGTAGTGCAACCATCCTGCTCAAGCAGGGTCACCTAGAGCACACTGACCCTGATTACTGTCTGTGAGAACTCCACTGCCTTGCCAATTTTACTTGGAATTAGGCAGAACTCCAAAAGTTGCTTAGTAGGGACTGAGAGAGAAGAAGTGCTTAGAGAGATTCACAAACACTTTCAAGCAGCCTAGGATGAAGCAGCTCCTGGAAAAGCTGGTGTTTCTCTCCATGTCTTCCTCCACGCTGCTTTTCCTCCTGCTCAATTCGAGCGTCTGTCCTGAGCGCAGGAAAGTTCACGCTCTCCCAAGGGATGACCAGGGCAGAGCGGCTTCCTCAGCTTTAGCTGAACGCTATGATGGTCCACAACGTATGTGACATTACTGCTTTTGCCAGACTAAACCTTTCCAATATTTTAAAATCACTGAGCTGGAAAAGTCTTTACAATATTGTACTTCAAACGCTAATATTTGTGTTGTATTTTGCATTAGCCCATTCTCTCAGGGATAAAAACACTTTTTTTTTTTCTCCAAATGTTCTCCCTTCATACTATATTCATAATTGTATTCCTCTTTTATAACCCATTAAAAAAAAATATGGAAATTCTCCTCTAACTGAATGCGATAGCTGTTAGCCCCAATCTTTCAAACTTTCTCAGGCAAACTATAGTTAGAGGAGGCGCAATTACAGCTCATTTAAACTAGGGGGTGTAAGGTTCCAGTTATCCTCAGAAGATAGAGAATCCTTGCACCAGGAAAGTTTAATTTATAGTCCTCTAAATTCTTCTAGAACAATGCACCAATAGACAGGGAATGAAGTATCTTTCAGTGATTAGACTGAATCCTGTAACTGTTCACAAAACAAAACCTGAGGAAACGGGGCACTTTATGAATGCTCAAGTAGACCAAAAACAAGGGCAAACACCCCTCAAAACACATTGGAGTGTCATTGAACAGCAGCTTTTGCAGTAGTGATACCTGCTATAAGGAAATACGATTTACTGCACAAGGATGAGCCCAGGCCAATAATGAGCAAGGTCATTTTTTGCATATTTAGCCTCTTGCTCATTAGGTGTTGTCTGAATTTCTTTGCATCTCTCAGACCTTTTTTCTTTTTGTTTTTCTGATTGAGCCTTTTCCACAACCGCCAGCAAGGCTGGTAGAGCAGCACGCTCCATGGTGACAGCCTACAGCATCAGCCGCTTGCCAGCAGCATGCGACCTGCCCAGCTTTGAGGCTCTCTCCGGGACGTGCCTTGCTGTTTGCTCCCTGGCACCCGTGTTTTTCTCACTGCTGTGAATCGGTTAATCACACAGGAATCAAGGGAGCTGCTTTTACAGGACTTATTTCAAAGAATACGAATAACGTTCTGAAGGATTTGCTTCAAAGGACGTCTTCTGCCACTGACAGGGCAAAGGGAGAGGAAAGAGCAGCTGCACATAATTCAATAAGCATGAGCCAGGAAGGGATTTTGGCTAGTTCACCTTTTACATCTTCAAATGGTCTCACTGCTCATTTATTCTCTATTATTAGCTCAGATGGCAACAGCAAAGTCTGGCCTGCAGCCTCACTGTGCCGTGAGGAAGGAAATCCGAACGGGTACAAGATCAGGAACGGATGAAGAATCCGAGCCCGTCCCCCTCTCGGGTGAAGGGGCTCTTGCCGCTCGCCCAGGCTGCAGGGCTCCTTTCTGTGGCGCGTGGAGGAACCTGATCACACTGGAGCTTGGTCAGAAACAAGCTCCGGCCCCGTTCCTCTGCGTCCTTTCTGCAGAGGGAATCTGATCCCTCAGAGATCGATCAATTCTATAACGTTATCAGAAAAGATCTTTTTTTGTCACTTCAACTGCCCTTATTTGTGAAACTTCCAGTGAATTCCGCATGGATCTTTTCTGTATTTGCTCTTTGCAGATTGGCAGAAGCAGGTTCCAAAGGAAAATATGGGCATTTGGAGAATGACAGAAACACACAGAACATTGTTTTTGGTATTATTTATTTTTAAATGTAAATGGAGGGGTACAGAGCAGATAGCTTTCCATCACAGTTGCTCGCTTTGCAGGTATGGAGCTTAAAATTCCTTTAGTCGCAGAGACCGTGGAGTGGATCTATTCCACAAAGGCATTTGGATCTGCAGTGAGAGATAGAGTAATAGAGTAGCCAAGTAATAAGGTAGCCAAGTGAGAGGGTGAAACCATGTCAGGCAATAGGGAACACTGCGGTCCTATGGCTCACCGCAAGATACGAAATACGGCAGCACCCGTATGCTCCAAATGGTAAGACTTACCTAAGAGAGCCAAAACAAGTTAGAAACATTTATGAAGGGTTCAGAAAGCACCCGTACAAAAAGAATCTACACAGCTGACAAATAACAGCTCCATGTAATAACATTGCCTACCACAAATAATTCCAGTTTTTTGATTACGAAGCACCCCAGACATGTCATTTTTTGCTCTACAGACTCTTGAGATCAGAAGGGGTGATTTCATAGGATGCACGTTCATTAAAACAAGCTCCTCAGCAAGGTTTGCCAGCAACAACAATACATCATCCTGCTCCTCCTTCAGGGACTTGTCTCAATTTGCTCTAGCATCAGTCTTAGAAATGGGAGAGGAAAAAAGGAGCCTCAGAGCAGAAGTGCTGTGCAATTCTCCAAGGGCCAGCAGAAAAACACCATCACACTCTAGTCCTACGTTCAAAACACCAGTGAGGAAACAGCAACTTGAAAAAAATACCCACTGAGGACAGACATATTGATGTTCTGTGATTGGCTTTTTTAATAATTGAAAATTCTTGTAAACATTCAAGATATGCTGTAAACACTGTTGTGAAGCTAACGTGAAGCAAGTCAGTAAGTAGGATTTCTCTCTCCTTCTCTCGTCTTCCGCCCACCCTTTATCTCTCTGCCTGCCCTCTCTCCCTCTTCCTCTCCCTTTCCTCCTCTCCCCCCTGGCTCAACATTTTGGGGTTAAAGCTTGGCTTTACCTAGTCAATTTTGAGTGACTGCATTGACTGACCTGCTTTTCTAGAAGCTATGCTAGAGCATATGCTACAGGAGAGGCACAGATTCACCCTAATTCTAAAAAGCCTTCTGTAAAATTGGTAATAAGATAAGCTAATTGGAATATTTTGAACAAGATGTTCTGGGATCCTCAGAGCATCTTCTCTGAGCTCTTGTAATTGGTTACATACAGCAGACAGACTGGGTTATCATGAAACAGGATACGACAGCTTTGTTTCACTACTTCTTCATAGGGCAGGATAATCCTACCAAACAAACCATTTCTGATGACCTATTCCTAAATTCATTTATCAATTCTACACATTGAATGTTGTCATAGGCTCCAAATTCAAGTGTGTCTTTACAACCCCTTTTTATTTTAGTAAAAAACCTAAATTTTCAACAATTCAACTGAATGACCAAGAGCATTTTCATAATCACAAACAAGGAAGAAAAGCAATGCAATAATTAAAGTACAATCATAAAGCTAATTCAGGGAAAAAGAGTAGGAAGTATCCTATTCCAGGGTATTTTCAGTCTGCTACTTTTCATTAGCTTAAAAAAAAAAGTATACTATAAAAGTCAATACTTCAGGATTTTTGTTTTTCTAGAGTTTTGTAGAGTTTCTCTAGTACTCAGAGACACACAAAGAAAAACACTATCCACCTGTTTTATTAAGTTCCCCAAACTTCATCCTGAGATGCTCTAAGACCTGGTAATTGGAGCTGCTGAACACCTAGTTGCTCAGTAATATAAAGACAATGCTGCCCAGGTGTATAAATTTTGGTATCAAAAATAAGTTTGGCCATGTCAACTGAATAAACTCAGACAACTTGCTTCCTTCCAAGCAAACACCAAAAGGTCAGACATTTTCACTTTTGAAGTTTTTCTGTTTCAGGCCAAAAGCTGGATCTCATGCTTCTTGCCAAGCAGGAAAGGCAAGTGCTGCTTGCACAGACAATTTATACATTGTTGTCTTGAATACGTGGAAGAGTGGCCACAGAAATAATCTAATTTGCAGAAATTTTAGAGAATCAACAAGCAGTATTTTCTCACTTCACAGCAAAAGGGAGAAAACTCTTTAATAAATTATCCCCTTTGTCTTTCTGACATGAATAGGGAGGCCATTAAGCTGCAGTAGATGTAACACCTGATCCAAAGCACAAAGAAGGTGATTTGATGTTCAGGAAAAGGCTCAGTTACGGTCTCTTCTGGTATCATTCATCAATGCAGGCTATCCTGCTTCAAGCATCAGCCAGACATGAAGTTATCCATTCACCACATTTTGCATATATACGGCATTATCCATTGGCAACAGCTGTTTTATGCATGCTCTAACAGGAACTAATAATGCTCTTGAACAACAGCAGTGGTGAGTCCACTCAGAAAGCTGACATTTTCATACATTATTTGGACTTCAGTAACAGAGTATTATAGGACAACATCAGAAATAGAAGTCCATCTGCTGAGGAGGCAATGGGGATTTTAAAACCAGCAAGTGTATTTTTTAAATCACTTGAAAATGATTTTTGTTGTTTTTTCATGATTACACTAGCACTGTTTGATCTGATTTCTCTGTCGCATCACACATGACCAGGGTGGGTCAGCTTTCCAAACAAACATAATTAAAATTTTAATTTTGTTATGTAAATAAGCATCTAATTTTTCCTCATCTGTAACTGCCACATTTAGTAACTTAAAAAAAAACTATACCCCAATAGTTATGTTCAATTAAAAAAATTAAAATCATCATGCCTTCTTAAGAAGAAAATAGAATGTATATAAACCTTATGTAATAGGAATGGTATAGTTCAATATAGTTAAATCAACATAAACTACAAAATAAGTAAAAAAAAAAAAAAAAAAAGATAAACCAATCCTGAACCATCCTATACTCAGACTCTGAGTCTGAGTAGAATCTGAAAATTTGGAGAACCTAGAGTCAAACTATTCCATTCTGGAAGCAGAAGAAAAAAAACACTCAATATTACAGAGTTTAGAGAACACTTCGCAGAAGACTTGGGTTTCTTCCTCTAAGTTAATCTTGGAATAGGTGATCTAGCCCATGGAATTTCATGAACAGCTGCAATTCAACATCAGAACTAATGCTCCTGAGCTAATACACCAACTAACACACTTCTGTTAGTGCTCATGGTTATACCATGTATTTCCACAATTAACATTATTTCTGGCAAGTTTAGGAAAACTATTCCTGTGTTCCACTGCTCTACATTAACTTATTTCTCCTCAGCCTTCCATTTCCACCAAGCAAAACTACGTTGGTTCCAGGCAGTGCAGTTAAAAACCATTCCTAGGTACCGTCTGGCTACAGCCTGGTATTCAACACAGTAAATCCTTCTTATCTACTCCAAACAAACAGATCAGCTTAAATCTCCAGCTGAAGGTAGATTATGATTAACTGTTTGACTTTGTACTCAAATAGCTTTAAAATGCCTGTATCTTTTAGCTATATTTGAAAATATGTATAACATATCACTAAGAGACATTTCACCATCCAAGTAATTACCACATACCTGACCACATCTCAGATTTACAACTTTCGCCTGCATTTTATGTCCCCAGCCTCAAGGTCACTCTAAGAATAATCATTCCTCAAGTTTTTTTTTTTTAATATTTATAGATTTGAGCCTGCTTTTTACACCGCAGCTGTTATCCTACTTTATTTGAAAAGCATGAAGCTTACACAGAAGATCACTAGTATCAGTTAAGAAGATTTCAGGCCTTTGTCCAGTTGCTGAAATGATACAGGAGCACCTTTTTATTTGTCTTAAATTGTCTGTTTTACTGCAGTCCTTCACATCTTGCAACTTAGATGAAATAACATTTTTTTTACAGAAACTGTGCAGCAGCACAATTTGAATACACGGGTACCCAAGCCACAATTCACATTTTCACAATGTTGATTTCTAAAAACTCTGAACTCTTCCCTTATGTGTTTGTTTTTGCTGAGGAGCTTTCTTTGTTTATCTTGAACTCAGACCTGTGTGTGGATCTTAATTGAAAATCCAAGTGAAACCAGCTTAGCTTCACTGCTTTTAGCAGAATTGAAAAAGGTAAAAACAAAAACATATTTTAAAATGGTAGATAAGAATGACAGAGCCAGGCAGTACTGAGGAGGTCTTAGCACTTTTGTCTCACAAAGGTGCCTGCTTTTATCTTCATACTAAATGTTACAGTTGGCACAAATATCACAAGTGAGATACTGAATGTATAGATTATGCCCATTGTACTGAAGATTTTTTTTTGCACTCAAAGCTAGAAGTATTTCCAATTCCAACAGATAAATCCAGTAAACAAGGGCAGAAATGTTAAGTCAGAAACATGAAAACATTTTACATCTTTTTTTATTGAACCACATATAAGTACATGTCAACAGTTGGCATAAACCGCATAAAAATACAGTACCTTTTTGTGCTGTAACACTAGTCACAATGTTTATATAAAGATTTTTTTTCTGCTTCCTTAAATTCAATTAACATTTTAAAAAGTGACTTCCTGAAAGCCCTTTTTGTGATAGTTTCCTTATAGAAATTTTTCCAAAATCTACTCTGTAAAAGTTAAAAAGCTAAAGCATTTTCAGCCATTTCCCCTCACTCTCAATAAAACAGATAAAAAAAAGTTTTGAATACTGATCAGTTTTTATAGCAGTACTTCATTTTAAGTTATCATTTAATAGTTACTGTGTTGGGCAAGACAGATGCTACTTCTATAGCACCTTACACTGCTGGATGTTATCAGGGCTCCAAAAGACCAGATGTGTCAATGGACTGGTGTCTGAACAAAAAACAAATGTGAATGATATCTAGAGGATCTCTCAACTACTACAGAATCACAATTCCTGTAATGCTTCCAAAGGCTATTTATACAAAACTTATGCTGAGTTAGTTAAACGACTACAGGGAGTCCTTGCACTGACTTATATTGACAAGTAAGTCTCCAAACCCTTTATAATGTTGGTTTGACACCAGGACCACAAAAAATAAACACCTGTAGAATCATTCTAATGTTGTGGAATGATTATGTCCACACCACCATTTGACTACACTCACAGCACAAGACCAGTAAATTTCATTTTTCTTTACAGCTGAAGATCCATCAAGCTGTCTGAGAAATTAGCATTACATTACTAAAAATGGGTGAACAACGTACAATAAAATCCAAGTAGAAGGGATCTAATAGATGGGGAAAGAAAATCGGGCATAAATTTTGAAAGTCATTTCTTATCAAGTTAGGCGCTGAAGGTCTAGTTAAGGCAGTGAAAGTTTATTTTAATATCTTCCTAAGGCTATGACAGATTTTTCCTGAATAAAGCATTTTCCCTAAAAAATTTCACCTGCGTTATGTCAGCTTATTCTGAACGTATAAGAATGCCAACATCCTTGAGCACTGAGAAGCTAAACTATTGCTCACTGCAAGTATCACCCTTGTTAGTCTTTTATTATCAATAAGGTTCAAGAAAAATGCGTCTAAAGGATAAAGTTTCAAGATTGTTTACAAACCTTTCTATTTTAAAAGCAAGCTTAAAGCATATGTTTAAGTGATCCAAAATGATCAATGTTCTTAATCCTCTCAAAGAAGAAATGTATTTCTCTCAGACACGGCTAATGAAACTACACGACTTAAAAAGAATTTCTGGAAGGTATCGCATTGTCTAGAGGAGAGATGGGTAATGTTAGTGCCATGAGAAATGCGATGTCAGATGCTACAGCACCACTCCTTCGCTCTCAGCTGATCTTACATTGCTAGAACATTCTGACAGTCCCATTTCACACTGGTATGGGTTTTGAGATAGAGTTTCTTCCCACAGTTACTTTCAACTTTTTTGGATCAGTGTTAAATAAAATGTGCAAACATATAATCATTTGCATAGCAAATCTCAAGGGACTGACCCTGAAATAGAAATCCAAACTGTTAGGTTTAAGATACTTCTATAATCAGAATTCATTTAAAATGGTAAAAAATAAAATACACATTTTTCCATTTCAAGTTTAGTAGAAAAGTTATTTCTGATTTAGAATTCTTATAGTTACTAGATTAAAAAAATTGAAAGACTGACGGTTCTTCGCACTGAGACGTTATTCCTTTGAAACCTTCAAGACTTTGTAATTGCTGTTCTCAAACACGGTGGTGAAATACGGTCTGGAATCCTGGATCATAAGGTTACATAGAGGAATTTTGCCAATATTGTTAGGATCTTCCACATCCCAAATTTCAGGCATACTGCAACCAGGCCTAGAAAACAATCACATAGGCAAACAGAAGTTAATAAACACCATTAGAAGAGAGGCAGCTCTTTAAACTCAGCTGTATAAACTTTTCTATGAATATTTGGTTATGCCTTCCCTAATGTTAAGCTTGTTTTCATGCTATAAAGTTTTCTCAGATTAGAGAACTGGTAATTATATTACTAAATCAAGAAAAAGTATTTAGAGTCTATAAAATTTGTCTGCTTTTAGGGTTACACAATAACGATTGATTTCAAAGAGGCAGTATATATATTAGAAAATGACTCCCAAATTATGCAACATACATTGCCAGAAACCCTTAAAATCTCGTAGAAAATGCAAGGCAAAGATGACACTAGCAAAACTTCTGAAGAAAACTCAAGAAATAAAACACAAAAAAAGTGGTACACAACCAACATCAATGAGTTATCTTTCAAAGTTAAAGTTACTCAAAAAATTCCTCATTTTGTCAAAGACAATATCTAAGAAAGGGCATAGATTTATTAAATTTTATTCTAAATACATAAGAAATAAGTTATCTGAATGAATAGTGTTTTAAAGGCTATAAAGAAAAATTACGGAAAAAAGAATAGCTTTTTCTTAGGTACAGTCTAAATGGGACAAAACATTCAGGGATCTACAACTGAGAATCATAACATGATTCTCAAATTATGTTTTATTCTGCACCTTTTAATCATATCAGACTCTCATTATACAAACATAACTATTCTTTCTAACACAGAAAAAGTAGGATCCTAGGAGAGGTCTTATCAATGGGAAAGCATCTGATGGGAGGGTGTAAGGAGATGGGGCCAGACTCTTCTCAGTGCTGCCCAGTAATAGGATGAGACAAAAGTACAAACAGAAATGCAGGCAGGTCGGTCTGAGTGTAAGAAAATAGTTCTCCAGGGCAACAGAGCACTGGAACAGGTTACACAGAGAGGTTGTGGAGTCGCCTTCCTTGGAGTTATTCACAGGCCATGTGGAAAGAGTCCTGGGCCACAGGCTGTAGGTGACCCTGTTTGTGCAGGGTGCTTGGACTAGGTGGTCCCTTCCACCTCAACCACTCCGTGATTCTGTGAATTACAACTGTTTTCATCTGTCAACCCCCTCCCTACCCTACGGTGAAGTTTAAAAATGCACAAAACAACTTTCTAAACAGAAAGACCATAGTGTTATTAATGTGGTACTAACATGACTTACATGGTTTAGAGCCTGGAGATGCTGGACTGAAGCATTTCGGACATTTTTAATACAGCATTTCAAAACTACTGCTCTCTGTGAATGCTAGACTATGTATTTGAGTGACATGCTATTCCTGTGAGAAAAACAGAGATTTTACTCACTTTGTTCTTCTTACACACCATGACTCTTCTAGAATGTAGTAATCCACTCCCAGCTTTTTCAATTCTTTTTTTACTTCTTTTGCAGGTTTTCGACTGTACATGGAATACACTATCTTAGTTCTGGCCCTTCAAAAAATGAAATGTCATAGAAGTTAGCTAACAATATGGCAAGAAAACCATAAGCTGAAATTTTAGGCTACGTGGGAAGGTTTATTTCACGAGGCAGCTAATCTAAAAGTTTAAAATAAGAGCATCATTTGCTGTGAGGCAACAATTTCTGCACAAATAGAACGATTTCAAGAACAACATACATAGTCCTTTCATCTTTTTTGTATCAGAAGGCAACTTTTTAACAAGATCTGTGGTCACCAGGAACACAAAGCAGGAGGATGTCAAACATCCAAAATGTAGCAAGCCTACAAAGGCATCAGTCAAGCTTGCTCGATCACAAGAAGCTGTTTGCTCGGCTGCCTTTGCCAAAGATAATTCTCATGGCTCTTGTTTAGACAATACTGAAATGCTTAAAGAGTCCAAGACCAAAAATTCATTTTGAAGTCTGTCTATGCTGAACCAAGCAAAACTGTCACTTGCAAACCACGTGCTTGTTTGCATTACCCACTAATATCCTTCCTTGTCTCACCCGTGACATTGTTAATTCCTGTGCATTTTCCAGTATTGTCTCCAGTTTATTTTTCTTGAACATGTTTTGTCCTATATTTTAGGCTTAACACCAGATACAGAATGAAGGGCATAAGGCATATAACAAAGTCCTAATCACCTACTTTATTCTTCTCTATCTTGTTTTTACTAAAGAAATGTTCTATGACATTAAAATAATAATAATGAAAGACTTCCTGATAAATCTATTCTATGAAAAAAAAAATCCCGATTTTGAAAATAACAGAGACGACACCTCAGTACTTCAAGTACAGTGTAGAATGAGCTGCTAGAAGTTTTGTTACAAATTTCAGTTTCAGCTTATTTTAGTACCTCCATAATTCGATATAGTAAGAAAAATGACACTCAACAGAAGAAAGGTGAAAGGAATAATCTAAGTGGTTTCTCAAGAGGGGAAAAAAAAAACCCAAACATAAAACTACCTACCATATCACAGGAAACAGAATGTACAAAGGATATATTAATGCATGTTAATCCCAATTCCAGTATCGCATTTGGGTATAAGGAAGTTTTAAGCTGTGTCTATCCTACAGTACATGCTGCCAGATGAACAAAACCTTCCACATGTTTTCAATCTGACTAAATACCAGGGTTTTACCATATAACATAATGACAGTCCTACTGCACATTACCCAGCATTAAGAGAGCTAACGGCTACTAAAGGCACCCCCTCCGCCTATTTATTTACCTCAGTCCCGCATCTTCGTAATGAGGATGATTTACGATGGGGCGCAGCGCAGACAATTTAACACTTGCCATTGTGGGCATTGCTCCTGCGAAGACTGCATCTGCAACACAGCGTGAAGAAAATGTTTGAGATGAAAGCAGAGCAGTGATTATTTCAAAATATCTAAAATGGTATTCCTGTAGAACAAAGCAATAGAAATGTAAGAAGGGAGAGGGGGAGAAGTCCTCTTTTGAAAAGGTCTTAACATGGTAATCACAGGACACACACAAAATTCACACTTTACTTTTCAATCAACATAAATCATTAGGTAACTGAATGTCTAGTGAAGCGTATTTAATACATATTATTTTTCACTCTTGAATGGGCACTACAATTTATTTATTATGACATTTGTTTATTTGTCCCTTTTTATGCCACTGATATGAATTTAAAAATGGATTTAAAAAAGGAGGAATTTCTTACAAGTTCTTACTGAATGGATTTTCCTGCTAAAATAGAAACATTTTTTCCCCAATTAGTTTTATGACACTTTTATTCACTTTAATAAAAGTGCAACCATAACACACACAATTTGAATTCTTCTCTAGCAAATCAGTCCAAAATTAGTGCCATGTAGGAAACATTTTAATTTACTTTTGCACAAACACCTCTGCTGTAAGAATACCACAACAGTGGCTAGACCTTCCACATTGGGAGGATGGAGTCTAACAAAACAAGTATTTTTCTACTTTTTCATTTGAGAAAACCTCTCCTTGGGTGAGTACACGACTCAATAGTGATTTCTGGATGGTCCTAAGGCAAAGTCAGAGATAGCAGCAATAACTTTACAGTCATTCTAGCAAATCTGATCACATTAAACTAGAAACATTATTTAATAGTTTACCTTGTTTGGTATTGACCTTTATCCATTCTAAAAGTTCTTCCTGTGGCAGATTGCTGAATTCTCCCATGATGTTCCATTGAGTTTGAAGGTTCGACGATCCTTCTATTGTCATCATTGCTAACATGGCAAAGACCAATATTTTGGGCTGGATTTTACTGAAGAGCCATCCAAACAACTGAAATAGAAGAATGAAATGGCAGAATGATTTTATACTGTAATGTGTTTTATACTCTATACAAGGAAATAAAAAAAACAAATGCTTTCCTTATAAAGAACTTTTGTCTAGGAATTAATCACTTCTTCCATTTTCCAGTATAATTTCATAAGATCTCATTAAAAGTACTCTTTCGTACTGCATGCAGTGCATCATGCTTTTTAAAACTATAAAAAAGGCAAATTGACATTAATGCAGTTTCTAAAGTTGTAGTTCAAATGTCAAATTCTGCAAATAAAGACCATTCAAATGCTAGCTGCACTTATGAAGTATTTTCTTCTTATATCAAGAGTTTCTGGCTCTAGTTTATAGATTAAGTAGATATTATTAAACAAATATCTGAAAATACGTTAGAAAAGTAGAATTTTAAAATATGGGCTTAATATTGCTTTATATCCTATGCCTCCCTCTTCTAAACCTAAAAAGGCTATTTCCTAAAGACTATATGTTGGATGCTTCAAGCAAACAGTAACAAATCTGAAAAAAGCACCAAAGTTGCTGTGTTCTTGTTTGGTTTGAGCAAAGATAGTTTAACATACCCCTATGTGAACCAAACCTTAGATTATCTTAAAATGCAAAATATTTTTTAGCTATCTGTCAATTGGAAAGTTTTACATTTCAAAATATAAAACCTGCCTTAAATAAGCACATTTAACTCACGGAGTTTTAATTAAAGCATGAAATAAAAAAATTTAGCAGTAAAATCTCCCACTAGTCTGATCACACAAACTGGTATGTACTGTTTTTGATAAAAAATTAGCCCTAACTTATTCTAAAAGATTTCCTGATGAATACTTCAGCAAGAACAGCAGCATTATTCAAGGAAACTTCATATAACAAAAACACCTGACCCTGGCACAGGTCTGAAAGATGGAAGAGAGACAAATTCATTTGTAGGCTGGTCTGCATGAGGAAACCTCCTTTTTTAAGAGCAGTTGCAATAACGTCAGTTCAACTAAGAATACGGTAGAAGTTCAGAAATCTGTCAGAGTTTCATTGCTTTTCAAATCAAAGAAAACCACATACCTATAATGCTTTTATAGAAACCTCAATACTGTTAAGAAATAGCTCAATTTAACACTATTTTATTTATAAAAATAGCCTACCATGGCTGGAATTATATGCAGTGCAAAATAAGCATTTGGTTTTCCATGATTTGTTTTTTCTTCCTTCACTGATTTAAGTTTTTAGGGGGAATTTTTTGATCAAATATACAAATATTTTAAATTTCTCTAGCTGTCCATCAGATGCTACTAACTGCAGCATTGAGATAATGGAAATGGAATACAGACGCATTAAATGGTCTTGAAGAACGCTACATACAAAATTATTTTCCATTTGAGTTCAGAAGATAGTATGTCAGAAAAAAAATGAAGACAACACTTAATATTTTACTGAATTCACAAAAATAGGTAGTCTTCTTAGCTCTTGGTTCCTTAAGTCAGAGCAGCTTCAGAAGTGGTCTAAGTGCCCTATGCGTCAAGGTGTCAGTGTTTCTCACCTGTGCTCAACTCAGTCATATGTTATCTGGAAAATTATCAGCAGCTCCACACCAAAAAAAAAAAAGTTTGCAAAAAAAAAAAAGCAAAAAGCGTACATCAGAGACTATCAAAGACTGGAGAGAATCTAGCTTGTCTTTTACAATCAGCCTCAACCTAGTGAACACTTTAAAAGCAAAAGAACCTTCACTGACTGCAACATGAGAATCATTTTTTTTTAATTATTTTTATTCATCATTTACCTTCTGTACAGAGCAACTCTCCTAAAGTAGAGCAACCCAGAGCCTTATTTTTCCTAGCATTCAAGACTCAGTTCTTTTAATCCAACTACTCTCCACAATACTGCAAAGAAGGGGGGAAAAGCAACTGGATTGGATTCAATCCAGAAGATTTTTTTAAATCTTCTCATCTCTCTCTTTAAATAGCATCAACAGTCTTTCCTACTGATAGGAAAGGAAAAAAAATATTGATAAATTATTCTGAAACTTTCATTCTCACAAATATTTGCAGAGGGTTAACATGGAACCCTCTAAAATCCAAAGGGCAATGATTACCTCAAGTACCATATTTCATTAATAAACACAACAAACTTACTTGCAACAGCACAAAACCACTGTTATCAATAATGCATTTTGAATTACATCCAAATTGAACCAAAAAATATTGTTGTGTTACTACAGCAAACAAATAAATAAAACTAAAACTTTTGCTAGTTTGCCATGTACTAGCTGGATTGCTATACAGAAAAAAAAAACAGACACACAAACAGAAACCTTTCTATCAGCTCATCTTTCATCATTACCAGCTACAAGGTACTTTTTCTTATATTTCAGAGACGACTTCTCTCCATACAACAGAAAAATAGTAATTCAGATTTTCTTAATACATTTGTCAGTTTTTGACATAGTTTTGACAGAGAAGCATCAGGCCTTTTCCTGCAGCACCGAATACTGAAGTAGTATAAAAGGAGAGTTCACGTGTTACAAAACTACACCAGAGCTTTAACTCTTATTATATTATATGGTATGCAAAGTGCATAACAAGGCGGAAAAGCCCACACATTTTCTTTAAGGAACACAAACAATTAAAACAATAATTAAGAACAAGTTATCACTTGGCAAAATTCACTTCTGTAATAATTTTGTTACCTACAAACTACAATATTTTAGATAATGATAAACATTCATTCTTTTTGCCTTTCGGGTGCCATTTCCCTTCAAAATTCTGTACACTGACGTTGCCACTGCTTGTATAAGACAGAGACACCATGTGAGAGCCCACTTTGAAAGTTTTAACTGCAGCGTAATCCTCATTAATTACTCAACAACAGGAGACCCTCTAAGAGAGGGGACACCAAGAGGACACCGAGCAAGTAAGTAGCACAATACTAAACTAGACTGGTTACTCTGCGGTCTGTGGAGCATCATGGAAGATCTGTTTCTTCCCTGGATTATCCCACTGATCCTCACAGTGGCCTGAAGGTTCAGTGTTAATCATCAACTTCCATTCTCTTCCTTCACAGGACACAGGTAACGCTCTCCGCAGAGCAGCCTGCTCGCCCTGCCCCTGCACAGCTGCAAAGCTTCCGAGAGAGCCACCCACACGCACCCCAGGCAAGATCACCTCTCAAAAAACACAACCGCTGAAACACACAAAGCCAATTCTAACACGCACTCATACAACGTTTTTATGTTATGGATGATTTAAAGCCAGAAAAATTAAACCCGAGTAGGGCATATTTATTAAGTTTGAACTGTTTTCAACATGCAACACTATTTGGAGATATCCTTTTAGAGTAAAACAGTAAAGAAAAATACGGAAAGCAATCCAAAAAGTTGTGTATCACAATGCAAACAAGCTTAAACACCATTTGGATAAAACGACCACTTGATACGAAGCTTGCAATGGCATAGGAGTGCTCAAATAAAACAAATCTATGCTAAAGCTCAATTCACAGTGTATTTATTTGTGAAATAATGCAGTTGGAAAAGTTGCCCAATAAATATTTTTCCTTTAAGCTGAGGGGAGAGAGGAACACGTGTAACCTTATTTTTAGATAGATTACCTAGTTTATATACAGTCTTAGCAATTACAAACACAGAAATTTGATTTAACACAATATCTGGATAATAGTAAAAGCGCCGAGACAGTTACAGAATTAAAAAAAAAATTCTCACCTGCTTTGAACACACTAAGGAAGCCATAACACAAAGGTGTGGTGTCAAAAACAGTTTCAGCCTCATGATTAAAATTGCTAAGACACTGTATGCCAACAGCTGCAATGCGTGATATACCAGCTGCAAACACAAACATACCACAGAGAAGCATAAGCTAGTATTTGCATATATTTCATTTTTATCTTAAATTTACAAACTCTTCTTCAGCAGAGCTTAAATAGCAAGCATATCCAAAAAAATGACTCCATCAAAATAAATTTCTTCAAATTCCAGATAAAAATAATGACTTTGTAATCTCTTCTTCAAAAACATGCATAGTGTGTTAAGTTATGGAACAACAGGAAGGAAAAATGGTAACAATAAGATTAAAACCAGCTAGAGAAATGGCAGCAATTTAAAAGATCCTGAAG
>JAUBNY010000290.1:4165996-4187843 GCA_032275445.1 Crypturellus soui
TTTCTCATTTGTTGATGGTTTATATAGCTTTATTATTATACTGTTTCCCTTCCCCAATGCCATAAAGCTTAATATAACATCCTCCAAAAGAATTTTTTTAATTAAAAAGAAAGTTATAATGATAGAACAGAACTATAGGAAAAATAAATGTTCCATGTATAGTGTGATGCTCTTACACAAAACAGAAAAGTTTTCAAACATAAAACAAATTTACTTAAAAACCTGAGAACATTTTTGTTAAATAGCTCCCCATGGGCCCATAATATCTTACTGGCCATGTGTTTTCCTAGGCTAAGGTAAAGTTCCTTTTTAATATGCTAACTTACCTTCTCTCACTATTATACATCACCAGCAAAATAATGACAGTTTTTAACCTAACTCCCACTTCAGTTTCATTTAATTTAAAAAGGAAAGAAAATAGAATCATGAAGGAGCTATCATAAATTATCATAAGTATCACTGTCACATAAATCTACTAAGAAAATAGTACTTTAAGAAAGTGTTATGCCATAGCAGACAGCTTTCTGAAAAGAAACTAAAATACCAGATACTACGCTAAGAAAAAAAGAACACTTACATCATCAGATATTCCAAATGCTAAAGAAGTCAGATATTTCAAGGCGACTGTCCCAGCTACCCAGGCACATCCTTCAATGACCTTAAAAATATGTACAGAATGATATAGACATGTCTCAAAGGAAGTTTTGCAAAACCTAAACTAAACAGTTAAAACTTCTCCAATGTCATCACCCTTAATCTTAATCTCCCTATCTGCAAGCATTGTTACCTGTTACACTGATTCTTTAGAAATTCTTTTATTTATTTTCAAGATAATGGTAAACATGCCAAGGTGGGAGTATAAAATCAGAAGTGTTGCCAAGAACTAGTGTTATATCAATTTTATGAAATAAATCTTTGTCCCATTTTTTTTTCCTTAAATGAAGGATAATTTTAAGGAATATGGACAATTTACCTGGATACAACAGTTCAGTTGTATTTCCAGTTTTAAAACACATGGATCTAAACCAGAAATTATTTCACTATTTTGTAAAAATAAATAAATAACCACCAAGTAAACTAAATAAAATTAATAGTCCTTCCCTGAAATTTGAAACATATCGAAATCCTTACCCATAACCTGATTGCTCTTCTGCTCATTTTCAAGAATTTTGGACTCAATTCAAGAATTCCCTAATAATAAAAAGAATGTGTATTTTTAGGTAAAGTGTGGTAGCCACAACATTTTACAGTTTCCCAGATTATAATTTTATTTTAGTAAGAATTTATACCATGCAACTATTCAAAAAAACCCACACTCGAGAATCAATAAAACCTGAAATAAGAAAGAATGTATTATTCTACAGTTTCAGATATACTAATATACGCAGTTCACACAGAATGAAGACTACTCTTCCCATTACCAGGAGAAATTATATATTAGGCCGTTACAAGCTGCTTTAAATCAAAGGCAACAGAAACACAGGATTACATCCATTTCCACAAATGACAGGAGATCTCTAAAGAACTGAATAATTATTAGCAATTTTTAAAAGAAAGCTATTTTCAAAGAAGGAAGCAGAATGCAGGGGAAAAGAAAAGTTACTGATTTTTTTTTTCTCCTTCTGTTTCACACTGCTCTTTGTCTTAGGATAAAAGGAAGACTCACTTTAAGCTGATTTGATGAAAAATGTAAGAGAAACAGATAATGCACATAGCTTCTAGAAACCTAGGCCACATATGACAATACGACTGAGTCTACTACAAACACACCAATTATAGGCAAATTATAAAAATTTATCCTAAGCAGAAAACACGCAAGGAATTCAACAGTTATAGTAGTTATAAATATATTATAAATACAACAGTAGTTATATTTATTCTCAAAAGTTGATACTTTTGCAGCAGCTAAATATACCACAGAGGCTTTTTTATAACAACCAAACTATACAGCAACTGCCAGAAGCAAAGGTAGTTTATTTGCAGCGTAGGTGAGAAATTACCACTCATTTACTGAAGGACAAAATACAGAGAAAAGGAAATTCACTGAGGTCACCACAAGCTTCTAGTAAGATAAGCAGGGGAAAAAAAAAGAAAAAACAAAAAAAAAGAAGAGATGAATGTAGCACACTAACCCAAATCAGTTCAAAGAATCTTATCTCATGTACAAAATTCTGTTAAGAGAAACCATAGGAAACCAAAAGAGGTTAGGGACTCTTTTTCCTATTCATGGATAAATGAAGATATATGATGATGGGATGATGAATTTTTGATAGATGATTTCACATCTTGGGCTCAGCAGTTTCAAATAGTCCTAAATCATTATTATATGTGTTTTAGGTACCCTGTGTTTGCAGTTTCCCAAGCAATATATACACATCTTAAAACAAACTCTTCCACTCTTGTTCTCTTTTTTTATTTGTTTAGGGCTAGCATTTTATGAAGGTGTCAGCCAGCATGTGTATCCTTCTACAATTTAAACTTGATTTATTAAAAGAAGAGAGCCAAGCCCTAATCAGTTTCCTTATGAAGGAGTCTTGATGCAGGGGAAAGGGAGTAGCATTTAGTCAACCTCCAAGGTCTTAAAAGGTTTATACCTTTTTACCAAGTAAAAACAACCTTTCTAATCTATTCGGCAATGAAACAATTTTACATTTTACATCAATGCATTAAATAACAATACAGCATTATATTCTTGGCATCTCTCAATTTCTTTCTTAAACAACTTACCCAAATAACTACTAAAGATGCAGCATAATAGGATGTCAATAACATTGAATTACCAAACATCAGTACAAAACACACTACAAGTGACACCTGAAATAAGAAATAAAAGCAATTAGATTTAAACCAGAAAAAAAAATTAAATACATAAATTGCTTTTTAACAAATGGAAATTTAGAGAAATTACATACCCAGTTGAGAGAATTGTACTGAAAACACCAATTATAAGGTTGCACTGGTTTCAAGGTAGCCAAATGAGGAATATTATAGTAACTTACATTAAAATGTAAGCACAACTGGACAAAAAGATTTGACCACGGGACCAATTCCTTTATATGGAACTTACATTTTAAAAGTTACTCTTAGCATAAACATTCTTGCAAATTATAATCACTATAGTGTTTGTTGTCTCTCAGAACACTACAGAAATCTTGAAGAAATGTTTTCGTTTATTTCTTACACACTAAAATATAATCATCACCAAATCCAATAAAGCAAAATTGCAATTTGAATTCTAATCTGAAACTTCCATCATATACACATAGCTATGTCAGCTGATAAGGTTGAAAGTCATAGCCTGAAATACAACTTTTATCCGGTGTCTTGATTTTCTGCTGTGCCTGTTCTAATTTTTCACCGTTCTTCTCCTAAGAGGAATCAAGATGAATCAAACTTTCTAATTTAGAAAGCTGTATCAATGCTCAATGTTTTGGCTTTCTCCTTCTTACTGGTAAAATAAGGCATTTATTTATAAAATACGCAGCCTTTGAATTTTTTTTAAAAATCATTTTTCATGGTTATACTTCCTCATATTCCACAGAAAAATAAAATAAAAATCACAAGAGATTGGCAGTTTAGCCCAGCTCAGTAGATTTTCTGTAGAACATCACACACTTGCATATTTGAAATTGGACCTTTTATGATACTGACTGCTAAATTATGATGTATCTTGACAGAAAGTCATAAGTATTTCATCCTGTTCCTGACAAAAAAATTACTAAACCAAGAGGCTTATTTGCAAATTTTTCTGACAAGTCTGTCTGGAAACAACCATTTGGCATCTCTGCTTTATTTCAGAAATGAGTTGTTCAGAGCTTACTACTGTCTTTTATTTATGATCTAGAGTATTTTATCATTGTGAGTACATATGCTGTGGTAGACATTCTCTTTTTGCCCGCTGAATTTCCTCAGAACAATTTAAGCAAAAACCTATTTTTAAAAACAGACATATTTCTTCCATAAAAATTTACTTCTTTCTGTATACTTAAGACAATAAACTCTCTCAAAGAAACTCAGAGCAAATAGATATCATCTTAACTTGTAAAATGAAAATCAGATATATTATGTACAACATTAATGCCTTATGCTTAGCACAGTCTTTGTGGACCTTCTCATCAGATGAATATTTTTCTTTAACTTTAACACACGCACACAATTTCCCCAAATAATTCAACCACAATATCTTCATATACTTAAGATTACTGCAATCTTCAGAACCCAGTTCTAGTTGCGATTCTTTTCTTTCAATAAGAGCTTTTTGACGAGCGAATATTTCAGTTTGGGTTTCTGCTAACCATGAAAGAAGATGAGCTGAATACTGCATTTTCAGCTTTATATTGTTCTTTATTACTTGTTATATTCTCTATCTCATTGTTTGAGTCAGTATCTTCAAATTCATAGAAGTTGCAGGGTGGTGGGGGGAAGGAGAGACAAGTATTTCCACAATTCTTGTAAGCTGTTAGTTTTCTGGAGTTCAAAGATGCTGATGCCAGAAAATTCTAATTTCTGACTCTATGATCTAAGCCTATGTCAGATCAAATGGCTCAAACACAGGCCCCTCCATTCCTTATTATTTCATTTGTTCAATCATCCTGTAACTAAGCAAAACATTTAAGACAACTAACTTCTTTTAAGACTCTAAGCTGGTTGACAGAATTTAGCTTAAAAAAAAAAAAAAATTACCATATGAGCAGAGAGTATCTTCTGTAATTTGTCGGAGTCAATATAACCCATAACGTACACAGCAAATAAAGAAGCTATCTAGAATCAGAAGTGAAAGACAGTTAAAACAATTTAAAGTCATGCTCTGGACTCTCCCTATATGTATTCATACAGAAAAATTGATTGTGAACAATCATACATCAATTTTTACAAATACATATTTGAATATTTTAGAAATAATTTTTCAGTTTTATAAATAAATGAAGGACATTTAAAGCAAAAGTAAAAATATATTATTTTAATATTATGTTTTAGAAAGCATTAGTTAACATCGCTGAAATATTACAGTTAACTGAAGCATGGAAACATCCAAAATTCACTGATGAGGAAAATAGGATTCAGTGATTAAGCAGATTGCTTAAAGTAAAACATGAAATTCATGAATTGAGCCCATAGTTTCAAATTGCAGGCCCAAAATCTTAAAACAGGTGTCTACCCGACCTTGCTTTACCATTCCTGAATCAAAACCAAAACAACCAGAACATAATAATGATAGGCTTTCTAAAATATTTTTATGTATCTATATAGCTTCCTCTTTTTCAGTTAGAAAATATGTATATTGAAGCACGCACTGTTCAAAACTATCAACTCAAACCAAGCAACATCAACTTTGATTGGGATAAAAAAAAGTGAAGGAATTCTGAACTACAGGCTACAGTCCAATCAGTATAAATACTAAGGAAAAGTGCTGCATGTCAGTATGTTCTTGCTCACATTAGCCAGTGCTGAAATATAGTAAATAATAAAAATACCTCAACTATTTGACTTCACTAAGACAGTAAAATCATGCCATTATTCAGAATCATCAAAATCATGCAAAATCATGCTAGATACACCATGCAAAAATTGCTTTGTATAAAAATTGTGTTTAATTTTGTATAGCCTGAAGTGATACAAGACCATTTAATTTATTTGGTAATTCAATTTTCAAAGTTTTGTCTTATTCTGTACTTGTTCTAATGTACCTGTCTTAGGTTGGAGGCTGCTTTTAAGGGAAAGCTAAATTGCTTAGTTCTGGAAACCGAAAATTGAGTGATGGAAAGGGTCAACTTTTAAATTTTTAAGACCACTAGCAAAAGTATTGACATTACAAATGGAATGAATCTATGCTGAGAGTGAGAGTGAAGTCTGGCTAAAAGGAGACCATCAGCATAGTCATAAGTTCAGTGCCTGTGTGTAGAACCTAGTCAATCTGCCTAAATAATTCAAAGATGCTATTTGAAGTTGCATATGATCTTACCTGTGTTAGAAGAACAAATTGAGCAAACTGCCAGGGAAGCATGAAAAAGACATTAGAAACACACAGTGCAATCAAGCTTCCTGTATTAATATTCGGAATCCTTGGGAAAAAGGAGACAGAATAGGTATCAGTAAGTTAAACTACACAGATATCTGCATATTATCCAAAAGTAGAGCAGAGAATAAAAACAAGGTTACCCTGAACACTAGCTAGCAGTATTGATCCACTATAGATAACATAACTGAAGCAAATTTAGAATCAATTTTCCATCATTTTCCCAAATCTGTAGCTTCAATAGTTTTAAAAAATATCTTACTGAAGGGTGACTATCTATCAGTATGGCAGTATGCAGTATACCAGGCTAAACTATGCCTCATGCAGAGATCCATCTCCTTGTAATAACTTAACAATCATGTCACGTCCATTTCTTTCACAAATATTCTCAGAATGGCCTGAATCTGATAGAGATGGCATTCCTCTAACATCCTAACATGTTTCTTTCCATATGAACTTTCTGCAACTTTTTGCCAGTGACCCTTCTTGGAATGAAGATTTCAAAGCAGAAAAGAAAAACAGATATAAAAAGAAGCTCTTTAAATCCCCTTTAATAGTTATCTGGTTCTCAAAATTGAAAAATCTTTAATTCAACAAAGCATGTTCGCCAAGTGTTACTAAGAGTGATAATTATTTATTTCTGTGTTAGCTTTGATTTTTTTTTTCTGAAGCAAGGTACATTTCAAATTTTACTAAGTGGCTTCCACTGGATGAGACCATAAGTCTGCTGAAAACAAAAACAAACAAAACCCTATAAACACAACAGATTATGTCAGTCTTGATAAACTCTGTAATATTATTCATCAGTTCTCTTAGAAAGCCTCAGCATGAACCTATATTGGAAGCCAGGCTAAGCATGAGACTATTTTACTTAAAAGTAGTGGAGGATTTAAATTTTGGCCTGTGTTCCAAAGAGAGTTCCTGTATGACAGCAAGAGACTGCTATACCTATGGCAAACCTACTCCTGAAGCAGCAACCATAATTGAGAACCAAAAAGTTTAATGTGTTCAAAAACTTTAAATATGTTAATATCTTTTCAAGACCAGGTGCTGAAATGCTTATCTTAAATACCCACTTCTGAAAGGCAAATAAGCTTCAGCACTATTTTATATAAAGCAAAATTTGAAGAACAAGAGAATCAAGGAGCATCATAATTATTAGGTGCAGAATACATACACTCTGATTGCCCTAACTTGAAAGTGCAGGTTTTTTTCTTTTTATTTGACCTTACACTTTAGAAATAAGCATTAAATGAATAGGGGTCATTCTAATACAGAATCCAGCAATCAGTTATAAACTGTTGCTCAAAATATTTTTCTACACTGTATATGTCTTTAGCCCCACCTTAAAATGAGAGGTTAATAATAACTAAGTAAAATATACGTTTGTTTTAATCAATGACCACAAATCAGAATGATCTGAAAAAAAGAAAATCTAAGGCACAAACACAAAGTTGAGTGAAATCACAAGCACATTGAGAATCTAAAAACAAAGAGCTGTGCAAAAAAGCCCTCAAAGTATCATGCTTATGTTTCAAATTAGAGTCACCTAAGCAAGTTGCAAGCTAAAAACAACCACTATGAAACAAGGCATACAACCTCAAGAGCATCCTTGCTTTAATGTAATGAGATTGCTCTAAAAGCTGGAGCTAATAAACTCATAGAAAGCTGCTCAGGCATACTTACAGGTGCCTAGAGCATCCTCTATTGCATAGCATAGACATATTCTAAGTGCAACGAAACCAACTCTCTCTAAAAGGAACAAAACTAGGGCTATGGAATATCAGCTTGTCTCCCATCAGGAAGCAGTTCATTGACAGTTCTGATTTGTAGTTCACATATGCATTTGCCAGCATGTTAAAGCTGATTTGTATTACAGTCGAATCTTGAAACTGTATTGCTCTACCTCTTAACAAATGAGTAATATGACTGCCGTTCTGGTGCAGTGTCTGCTCTATACACAGTCACGAGAAAGTTTCTGCGCTAACAATACCACTGTTGCAGCATACAAAGGCACTGGAACTAGCAATAGCTCATAATGTACAAGAAAGACCCAATTTGCAAAACATAGTATTCAAATAATGCCATGTGACATTCATTTTTAAAATAATTGTAAATAACTAAGTATAAACTGAAAGGTACCTGAGAATATAGGTCAAAAGCAACATCTGAAGAACAAGGAATGGGTATGAGAAGCTTTCACGAAGAGGTGGAGTCCACATGACACGAGTACACTAAAAATAAGAAGTGGGTTAGCTGATGCTTGCTGCTATATTTCCAGAAAGCAATGCATTTGTATTTCAAAGTGAAGGACTACTGACACTTCAATAGAGTAAAACCAAACAAGATGAGCTTTTAACTCATAAGTTAAAAAAGCAACATGCCAGGGAGCAGAAAAGGGAAGGACAAAGGAAGTAGCTTTCAGAATTGAAGTCTACAATGTACTGTTTTTCAGACCGTTACTGTAGGCTCATTTTCCTGAAATATGAAAGTTTAAAGAGATTATTGCTGTACCAAAATTATACATTACAGCCAGGTAGCAACACAGAAGAAAGGCCATGAAAGCGGCTGCTTGTTGATGTTTCTGCTGAAATTCAGGGAACCAAAGTCATTCAGGTAACCAAAACCATTCTGAAATTCAGGCAGTAACTTGCCACACTTACATGGACAGAGTGTGTGCCAAGAGGATGTGATGGATAAATCAACATGCTCATCATTACTCTTAATTATGCTGGAGTTCTCTAAACTAAACATTTTATATTCCCAGCAACAACAATAACAACAAAGTACAGAATTTGTAGCTGTCCTGTCTGCCAGTTAAACTCAGCAATGAGTCAAAGCTCTTCCAGAGCTATACTGAGTTATAAGCTTTACTCTTTATCCCTAACGTAGCAAAGAAAAATGAAATGAGATCAATTAAATAGCTTTTTCATTATTTTGGGGGGATACTTAATTGTCATCTTGGCTCTCCATATTCAATCTTTCCTTAAAGGTTTAGAGATGATTTTAGGTTTGCTTACCATCAAAAAATAGTAATTTTTTAAAAAGTTTTAGCACATTACACTCCCTTTCCATTTTCAATTAACATATCTACACAAATAATGTTTCATTTTTCTTTTAATTTTACATACAATGTTCATTCAGATACATAAGCAGTTGTAAAAAAATCACAAGTCTGGATGAAGGAAATACAATCATTTAAAATCCAGGGCAAAGCCACTGCGTAGCTATCACATGTGCCAATATTTAGGGGAAAAAAAACTTCAAAAAATCATCTTCATATTTACCTCATTTATTTACCATCATCTGGTTTGTATTTATGGTATTTATTTTGTAACACCCTTGCAACAGAGGTTGCAGCTTACAGCTTTGCACTCAACACTTCCTGCAAGATTGCTCAGTATGCTTTGAAGGACTAACTACACATTCCTGCAGCTCTTCTTACATAAAGCTGTTCTACACAACAGTATTGCCCATTCTCCTTGCTCATTATTAACTGATTTGTCTCTGCAGGACAGGTATCTCAGAGGCTGCAGCCAGGAAACACATAAGCACTGCCAGCAGGAGCCTAAAATTACTCTCCTTCACAATCTGAAACGCTATTCACACCTGTGTCATGTCTGTGATTGGTTGATATAATCAGAACAAATAAAATAATTAAAATGGTTAAAAAAAAAAAAATCAATCCCTGCACATCATTTTTTACATTCAACTCAAGACTGACAGTGGAAAAAAAATGAATTAATAAGTAAAACCAATTAAGCATAGACTTAATCATAAAAAACACCCATACTTCAGCTGAAAGAAAAATGCCTAGATGGATGATAATATAAGCCCTTAAGAAGACTGCTGAAAAGACAACTCTGTTCACAAATTACAAGGAAGATCAACTAGAAGAGGTGGAACAGAGAACTGGTACAAGAACTGTGATCTTGGAGGTCCTACCTGAAGAGCAGAAACATGGGAGGGTTTGGCTTACTCCAAAAAAAATTACATGGAGGCTGACAGGAGATAAAACTGTAAATATTTTATGATATAAGCATTGCAGAAAAAAAATGTTTCTAGTAGAGGCCAACATACAAATAAATGGGTTTAGAATGATCATCAAGAGATTCAGGCTAAAAGTCACAAGAAAATTCTTCACTACGATAGCACAAAAACTTACTCATTCTAACATGAGCCATGATATATTTATGAGAGTTGACAGTATGCAATTTTGAGATAGCAGGGATTGAGCTCAATAAGTAGATATTCCTTCTGATTCCTATAACATTAGAAACATTTTGAGTATTGCTTCATCAAAGCAGTCATGAGAAGCAGTATTGCAACATTCATTGTTTGCTGTTTGCTATTTTATAAATATGTTAAATAATAAAATAAATGGAAAGAAGACAGTCACATTCATCAAACAAACATTAGAGTCTAACAGGCTTCTCTCTAACATATGCATTCTGATGGCTATTAAATTATGCTTTTCATCATTATAAAAGGTAACATATTATCTTCAGCTGATTGAAAGACATGATTACTTAAAAAAAGTTATTGACAAAAAGACTACACTTTTAGATCAGGCTTATGTTTTTTTTACTTTTCAAGAGTAGAGCAACATTTCATTCATTAAAACTTTGATAACACAGGGGAAAAAAGAAAAGTGGCGGGGGAAAGAAATGGTGAGGACGTATAACCATAAAAATGAAGCTTTACCTTAACAGCATATAGACTGTTGCAACCCATGTTATTTTTTTATATTTGAAAAGTAACACTAAATCATGGGTGGACAGGTTACCAAGTATGTAAACTAACTTTCTTGCAGGTATAAGCATGTCAGGTTTGCCTGAGTTTAGCATCATTAAAACATACTAACACAAGCACACAAATCAAAACACACTGCAGCTAAACTCCAGGTTAACCTCTTTCATAGGGCGTGAAGTCTGAGCTAACAAGACTTGCAAACCAAGCAGACCCTTGCAGTTCAGCCCTCTACCTTGAGTTAATCTTGCAGGAAACAGTCTCACTCCACATGCAAAATGATTCCCACAGACCAAAAAGCATACCAAATTCCCAAGGAGTTACCTGATGAGGTGTAGTAAAAGCCCTCCTTCCTCCTCAGAAATCTCAGCCCACAGGTGAGACAGTCAGTTGCCATACTGAGGCTCCATGTAAGCCCCAGCACAGCTGTGCCTCCCGGCACGGCGCAATGCCCTCGTCCCAAAAACCCACAGTATCTGTGTCTTCTCCCCAAGTCCAGCCACCCATGTCATGGAGAACACACTGTACCACAGCGAAGCAAATGCTTCAATACCGCTACCACTCTCTGGGGCGCTTCCAGCTTCCTTTGCAAAGCTACAGTTTAGCACCTACAGAGGTTCAGCAAAACAGCATATGCTCTATCAGTATCTTCTGGCAAAGGACAAAAATACTGAATTCACTTCCAGAAGGGCATTAGTAAGAATGGAAACCCATGCAAAAGTCTGCAAGCACTTACAGCATTAAAAAAAATAGTTTAGAAACACTAACATTTATCTGAGTTCTTCCAGGTAGTTAATATCCATAGATAAAAACTCTGCACAAAGGATTAGAGAAAAACATTTCAAATTAAACTTAAAATTAGCTATTTCACCAAGAAAATTGTTGTTTTAGAAGAAAAACAAAAGCTCATCATAAATAAAAGAATTTTTCATTCTATAATGTACAGCTATATTTTATTACTATTCAGAGATCTCTATCAAGTTCATCTCAGTAAACTAAGAAAACAAAATGGAGATTTAACTCTTAACAAAATCATAGCATATCTCGCTTCCATCTAGACAACAAATTTCATGGTTCTGCTATATTTTAAATAAAACAGAATGTGCATTTTAAAAAATGTTAGAAAAATACTGTACAAGGGCACACAAAAACACTGACAAGAACAACACTGTCTTGGAGCAGAAGATGACATACTAGGTGGAAAGGTTTTTTTTTCCTCATTCTAACAGCTTGCTAAATATATTTAGCATTAGACTACTATACATATGCATTTTGTTTATTAATCCTGTGTGTTATATAAAGAGTATACTAAATATCAGTAGAACATTTGAAAATAGTACTACAGTCCTTAATATTTTTGAATTTCTGATAAAACATATGGTAATATAGTCCAGACAAATACATGGTAAAATAGTCCAGACAAATTATATCAGGGCACAAGTATGATATTTACTCTGGTTAGATGCCTCAAACAGACATATAGGATACAAATGTTTTCCTTCTAAATCTCATTTTTGTATCTAAGAGGACACATTAGACAGTACTATAAATTATCAACCCCAGAATAGACAAGCAATATCACTATATCTAATGAAATGACACCTAACTTAATAAAAAAAAAAAAAAAAAAAAAAGAGACCTACCTCTCCATGGTTGAAGAAGTAACATATCACAGTAACGAGGCCTCCTAGACGGCTCCCACTGTGAAAAGAACATGAAAAATAAATACAGCAAAATCTTGTAATAGCCAATGTTGCTTCAGAAATGTGGCTACATACAGTGAAGTTAGAATCCGTGGCCGTATTCTCAAATTTACTCTCAAGTTAGAATCATATTCTCAAGTTTATTCAAAGCTTATAGGGGGAAAAATATTATTCATGTATCTAGCATGCAACACAAACATGAACTATCTGGTCAAGTAGTGCTTGTTTCAGAATGGACCATTCCTCATGGATCAGCTCCTTCCTGCACAATATTTCAAAATTCCAAGAGAAATAACTAGCAGAATGGTTACCCACTGTCACACACCTTGGGTTTGATCATTGCATCAGCAATAGAAGTGACCGCTACTTGCTATGGCCTCACTTTGACGTGCTTATAGCTTGGATTCGAGAAGTGCTGAGCATTTTCCTGAATGCCATGCGATAGAAATGGGATATTCCTTCCCAAAGCTGTTGAGAAGGGGATCTTACAAAATGCATGCTTCATCATCCAAAGTTTGATTATCTTTGCAATATTTGGTCTGAACCAAAATCTATGATAGGGTATTCAAGTCAGGCAAATTCAAAAACAGTGCAACATATAATTTAATTCTTATATGAAATACTATAACATTAACATAAGGGTTTTTTCTTTTTTTTTTTTTTAAGCGTTTAACCTAAGGGTTTTTATAGGTTTCTAAACTGATCTAGTTTATTTGTCAACTAATTAGCACATTGGAGTCAGTTCTAAGAAGAAAAATAGCACTTCTTTTTTCCCATCTCAAAACAGCACTAAATAAGGTTCCCATTTTGTTTGACTAGATTTGCAGTTATTCATATTCTGGGGCATAAAGTAAAGAAATTTCTTTGCAAACAACGGTACTACTGCTAAGTGACTGCATTACCAAATTACTGTGCATTAGGAGACAGCACTCTAATAGACAGCACTCTAATAGTTCTGCCTTAAAACCTGCCCTCGAGGACTGGATCGGCACTTCCACTGCGTATCCTACCCCTGTCTCTTGTCATAAGGCTGGAACAGACACTGCTCCTCTTCTCTATCCTGTCCATACAGCTGAACTAGGATTTCTTCCCCAGCCTCACTAGACAAGCAAATAAAATGCCACCTGTTCACAGTGCTCTATCTTAACTGTGTGCACCCATATTTCCTCACTAATCTGATGTACTACCTGTCCATTTGAGAGCATGGCCATGTTGCGGGGTGCTCTCATTTCCACTCGCTATGGAAAGAAGGGGAAGGGAGCTCTTGTAGCTCACCTTTGCTTCGGAGCCTACAAACTGGTGACACTGCTCTCCCTACCTAAGCTTCCCCACATGTACCTTTCCAGACTAGCAATAGGAGAATGGAGATGGCCTGAAGGGAGCTGCAGGCTCCAAACCCACATGAAGAGCTGTAAGGCCATAATCGCATCCAGCAGCAAGTCTAAGCCACCGCATTCCTCCCCTGCTGCTTGTTCCCACGCACACCTCCAGACTGCCGAGTGTGGCCTAGCATTCCGCTTTCTATGCTGCTGACCCCCAGAAAAAAAAAATAATTAAGTTTGCCTAATAGAACAACAGAAGAATAATTCAGTGTTTTCCAGCTCTATGCCAAAATAACACTATGGAAATAAAATTCAGTCAGAACCACAGTACAGTGCAGTCGGGTGTAATAGCAAATTTCATGCTGCATCCCATATGATGAGACCTAAAGCAAGTATTACTACACAGTATTCAAAAGAAAAACTACGGTAGGCTTAACACTAATAACTGAAAGGAGGAAAGGAAGCAATGAAAAATATATATGCACTAAGAAAGAATTAACTTTAAAATAGTATCAGTGTTCCTCCTGTGTACTAAAGCAAATGTCTGAAAGTGAAGTGTCAGCACTCAGTCTAAAATAATACAGGAAGAGCATGCATTAGACATAATACGTAAGATTTAATTTGTGCAGGAGGATGACAACATAGATGTATAACAGCCTGGCCCTTTCACAGCACACCATAGCATTAGGACGTCTGTGACTTAGTAGAAAAATGTTTTTTTCAAAAAAGTTGATTAAAATAAACAACATCCTTTGCTATGATATTCATTTAAATGCAAAATACTATTCTAAAGCGGGAGAATGAAAGCCAGCATGGTTATTATAAATATACATCTTACATAGCTTAAGTGATTTGATTTAAAGAGAGAGAAAGAGCAAGAGCAGTAGCACTACTAACACTAACTGCTCAAGTACTCCATAATATATTTTTCAGTTACTATGCTGCTCCTGCATTTATGTATTCAAGAATTTTATTTGCCTTAGGGCCTTACTGGTGTGCATCTTGCTTTTGTTTCAAAGATTCTAGTTTAACTTGACAGAAAAGTAAACAGAGTGGTCATGTAAATAAAAGTGATGAAGAGTCTACTATTAAAAGTTTATTAAAAAAAAAAATCCCTGAGCCCTTTAAGAGTCTGATTATAAAAGAATCTACAGGCAACTGAGCACACTTTGGTAAGTCTTAAGAACTGGAAAAAAAAATCCCCAAACTTGCATCTGAAAAGAAATTATTCCTACCTTTGTTACTCTCTTGTCCAAGCATTTAGTGTCGGATCACTGAAAGGGTGCTGTTTATTAGCAGTGCGTGACTTCATGTATTAGAATTACTTTCTTAGATCTGTCTCAGCTGAGACATCTCTTATCATTCTGACTAGTTAATTGTAAGCAAACTTAACCTTCCAGAGTGTTTCAATGCACACGTAGTCAGAAAACACAAACAGGAAAGTAAATATCCCGTTAGCTTCAAAGTTCTTACTGTTGATCTGCGTAATTGTTTGTTCCATGGTAATGTGTAAGAAAGGTAAAATTGCAAAGAAAAAGATAAATTTGAGACAAACTACCACTTTTGCTACTAAACAAGAATATCAGCCAGTTGTTATATTTTAAAATATGCTCACATTCTCTCAGATCCTTCACCCATCACTAATAAACAGGTCACAGTATCAGTGATTTCTGGGTACAATATCTGAGGATTAAAGATACCAGCTGAGTGCTAGAACAATCTCTAGGAAACGTGCATTCTTGCACATAGCACAAAACCTTTAGTTCCACAAATACTGAAAGCCAGAATGATTAAAGTAACATTCTTTAATCTTAAGTCTTAGAGTAAGCTAAAAATTTATACATGTGCCCATGCACACTCACAAAATATTCAAAGATTATGCTAAAGGTTAATGTTCTGACAAAACAATCAAGCCTGGCATGCTAGGTCTTAACTGTATTGTGAGTGCCTTAAAGACATTGGCCTCTATAAGGGATCAGAATTCTACCACAGGAGAAAATATCAGAAAATGTGTAAGCAAAAATAGGGATGTTTGTCAGCACCTTTTCCCAGAAGAGGAAAATACACTGCATATTCCACGGGAGGTATAGGCAAGATTGAGCTAAAAATGTTATTTGCTAACAGTAAAAGACCGTTAGACTTTCATACCATATTTATCATCCAAATGCAAGCCCTTTGTTCCAGAAAGGAGCATTAGTTCTCAGCATACTGCTTCAATTATCTATGATGTTCGCCAATTATCAGACCTTTCTGGAATTTGACACTAATTTGCATCACACAAGAAAATTCCCAAGTGCCTTCCGTAAACATATTACAGCTCAGCCAATTCAACCTCAGCTGCAGTTGAAAAAGATGGTTCTGGTTCTCATAGTTGACAACACACTTATATGCCTGGTAATCTTCTAATCTGGTGGAGAACTAAACAAGGAAGCTAAATAGGAGGAAAAAAAAAAAAAAAAACTATCAAAACGACTAGCTTTCCCCTATTTTCTAGTTAACTCCTTGATCCAGCTCTATAGAGAACAGGGAGCACGTGCTAATTTGGACAACTAAGGTGACAACATGGTCTTCTACAATCCTTTCACCTTCCAACCTTCATCAAAGTTGTGAGAACACTAAAAGTAAGCAAAGGCTGAAACAAAAATAAAGCACACACTCCATGAACACATATGGTGAGAAAAAGTAGAGGAAGAATAATTACACAGAACAATACACCAGAGGTACTGCTGAGAACAAATTCAGGGATGAAATGTTATAGTCTCCCATGGTCAAATAAGTCATGCAACAAAAAACCCTTTCAAAAGCCACAGCAGAAACAAAACAGTTTTAGGAAGGAGACTTGCCACTTGCCAGCACATATGTTACCTACTTTAATGTTTTAAAATTGGATGGCTCTGCAATGGCATTTTGGATTTTTTCCCAACTTATGGAAAAGTGTCTAATTATCCTGGGGTTCCTTAACTAAGAGGAACTTTGAAATTGCTATAAAAACTAAGCAGTTATCTAAATCAGGTATGCAACTATGACTTCAGGATAAATACATAACGCCACAAAACTATGGTCAGGAAACTGTGTAGTCAGTTTTTGTAACCCTAGATAGCTAGTGGCTTGTATCTTGGAAAAGTTGCATTTATATTCTAATCATCTTGACTACCTACATTGCAGATCATTTGTTTTTAAAGTTAAATTGCTTTCAACACTTTATATATTTTTACAAGAGGAATATTTCCATACAACACATCCCAACCTACAGTGCTCTGAATTTAAGACAAAATGGCTTTTCACTTTTCAGTGACATCAGTATGAAATGTTGATTTCTAAACATCTTCCTTAAAAGAAGGTTGACAATAGTGATACTAATGTTCAAACTTTATTTACTTCCCCGAAGCATGAAGCATTCAGTCCCTGCATTAAGAAACACAAACAGATAAACTATACCCCCATATGCCCTCCAATGGCAACTTCCTCTGTTCACTGCCACCTTGGGTTCCTGCCCTGCACTATTCCATATGTGAACTTTCAGCACTCTTCAGAACCAGCACATGCTTCAGAGAGAGCAAGAACAGAACACAGAGAGTGAAGCCAGGGAAGGAAGGGGAATAAATTTCACATTTCTTAGAGAAACATGTAGCACACTTTTTCATTTTTGCACAGCTGGCGTATGAAAATCAAATTGTAAAAGTGTTTTTACTTCTGTTTTTTTTGTTGTTGTTGTTGTGAGTGTAAAATCTATTTTCATATGACAGTGTATTATGGTTCCTGAAACTTAAGGACAGATATTGAAATAAGGAATTCACAGAAAAGGAGAAGTGTATACAAATGACTGCAAAAAAATGCATTCACTTAGAATATTTTTCCTTCTCAGTTAAGCTAAAACTGAATGAAATGCAGCATGACTTCAGGCAAAAAACCATCATTAGTTTTAATCAGCCAGCCTCTCTGTCCCAGTAAAGCTTCAAAACAATGTATATTGTAATAAAAAACACTATTATTGTACAAACAAATAAAGATGTCATCAAAACATTTTATTATTTACTTTTTAAAATTTTACTATAAAAACTGACAGCCAGTACCAGTTAAATAACTCAGTCACAGCAGCCTTACCTTAGATATGTGCCATATATGAAGAACAGCGACATCATTAATCCATTCAAAAGAAAAATCATGGCAACATAAAAGGAAGCCGGGTCGCCCAGCCCTAACAAACAAACAGTTAGCGTATACTGCCAAAATATGTGAAAAATTATATTGTTTGAAAACCACAACTAAATCTGCATAATATGGCACATAACATACTACTATATCTACAGAAACAGAAAAGCCAAAGGGATAAGTGTCACCAAGATTACTGGGGTGATTAAATCAGAGGATTAAACTCCTAAAGAGGAAATAGAGACACAACTTTTGAGCAGTCAGCATAAACAAAGAAATGAGCATTAAAAATAAATGTATTTGAGATAAGCATGAGTATAAGAACATTTGCCAAAGACCACATTTTGATTTCATAAGAGTTTTTTTTTAAAAGGGCTCATTCCCCCTACAGTCTAAATTCCTATCCTCTTGGCAGGGACTAAAGCCATCCTTACATAATATCACTTCACCAGAAATGCTCTTCACTTCATTTCTTCAGAAATGAAGAGTTCCTCCAATAACGCAAGGCTTTCCGCTTATGTATTTGCAAATATTTTGTATTCCCATGCCTATTACTCTTCTCTTTCCCATTATTTCTTAATCCTCCTGGCTCTAGTCACTCCAACAGCATAAAACCCCATATTCACTATGGAGGCTCTAACAAGACCCCACAGTTCAGTCTGCAGAAATGATTATTCAGTTTTGCCAAAAAACATAGGAAGACAGGTCAGTGCTTGAAGACATTTTAAAGTGATAAAATGAAATAGCTTCACAAACTACCTTTTATCATTTAGTTATAACTGACTATAAAACAACACAATGGTGTTTCTGGCAAGGTATGTTATCACGTAAAATTGACAAGCCAGTATCAGCACTCTTAACTATGGGGAGGAAAAAAAAAAAAAAAGTGGCAGCATCCAAGCTGTGACATCAGAATTATAGCTCTTTGACTGAATATTAGAAAGATTCTCCCAGCAGAATCACTACAGAAAGTATCCATCAAAAGGCAGCCTCATGTTTTCCCTTTCTTTTCTCCTCCTCCCTCAAGCTCTGGCTTGGGGAAGAAATACAAATGGGAAGATTCTAAAATGTTAGATTCCAAACTGTACAGGAGATTCTTCAGAATCTACAAAAAAAACAGTTACTACATCTCCAGTGACTTTTGACTACATTTAGTGACATTGTGACAGCGACACAATATCACTAAAGTGATAACTTTAGTGATACTGTGAAATGCAGTATAGCAATAAAGACCTATTAAAGGAATATTTATTCCTTCCAAAATGTGCAAAGCCACAACTTCATTTTTCCAGGAAGCAATCAGACCAAAACACAACTCACCCTCACAGCTTTCCACAGGGCTAAGCCCTGTGCCTCTGTTCACTGTCCAGCACATCTTTGTGGGAACATTCAGGAAATCCATAACGGTAGTGTACAAGCGGTACCAGCTTGCGAGGACCACCTACAAGCAAAACAGGATTTGAAGTTTCTAAAAAGGAACTTTGAGACTAGGTGACATTTCATGACAACTGGACCTCATGCATATTTTTTCAAGCTTAAAATTTATCCAAAAAAATAAGCATCATGGAGCACAATTCACTAAAAGCACCCAACACAGACCAGCTACTGACTAAGAGAGTTAAATTTCGCCTGCTCTAGAATAGTAATTATTTCAGCCATCAAACTGAAGTATTTGGAAAAAATGGTATATTTCAATATTCTATAAAAGATTTACTATTGAACTATTTTGGTATAGTAGAGGTTAAAATTCTATGTTCTGTTGACCGAGGACAGATAGCCTAATTGAATTAAAGCAGAGTAAAATGTTATTGACCTAGCAAGAATATTAATAGTTTAGATATTTAGGACTTCAACTCATAAAAACTTTGATAGGTTAAATTTAAGTGCATGTTAGAGAGACTTTATATGTAGTATAAGACGGCATTTCCATTTTCTGTGCAAAGGTATTAATGATATTATAATAATAAACAAATCAAATCTCAACGTTTGACAAAGATGACATCACTGTTTTACACACAGAAAGGCTAAGACTCACTTCATAACGAAGACACTAATTAATATTAACAAGTTATTCTATCAGGACATACAGACTTTATAGACCTCATAAATAAGTAAGGTGACCATGCTAGTTAAACAGTTTGGAAAAATATAACACTGGTGCTATCAGTCAGATGATGTTGAGATCATCATCCAGTCTTTAATTCTGCTACTAATAATTCAGTTAGAGGAAAATCATTTTATCAGATACCTTTGTTTTTTACAAGTCAGAATGTAGCTGAAGCCAATACATTTTTTAATAAAGAAAAAATATATCGTTCAAATAAGGTAGTTGTTCCTCAGATTACATTTCTAAAGTTGAGTTTGAATCTCTTTTACATTAAAAAGCACTGATACTGAAGCAGTAGTCTGCAACATTTAGCTGTTCCAGAGGAAGGAAATAAAGCAAATGAAACTATTATATGCAAGTTGTGTAAAATGCATGTAGAGAACTCTTAAAACAAGTAATTCCTGGAAGAAGTTCTGATCCAGAGCAGAGGAATAAGTATAAATGCTAGTACTTAGCAATTACAGCAATTCCATTATTATTTCGTGGCTCCTCAAGAATTAAGTTTTTATTGACACACATAGTTGCACTGAAGTAGATTAATCAAAGGAGGTTTTCCTTTTCAAAATGCTTGAGACACACAGGCAAAAGTGTGCGCATCATCACTTTTCAGAACAGTAAGAGGGAGAAAAATATTTCGGTACTAGGACACAAGCCCTTTGGTGTTAAAATAAGAACTTTACTTTCCCTAAAAGAATAAAAAAAAGACAGACAAATGTACAGAATTTGACTGCAACTTTAGGGATGAATAACTGAACACATATATGATTGGGCATAAATGAACTCTTAGAATTGTTAATATTCATCATAGTTTGTAAGATTTCTTACAAACTTATTAAAGAAACCAAAGACTTCTCAAAAGGTACACTTTTCAAAACATGGCTTACCTCTGGGTAAAGATTGAACCTCTGTAAAGTGTTAATCACTAAAGGATATTCAGTTAGTTTGTCATTCATAATTGCCCATACTCCATTCAAAAACGAAGGTGCCTCAATAATAGTCTTGAAGTAGGAATAGTAAAGACCCTACAAAAATAAATAATTATTATTTAGAATTAAAGAGGTCACTTCTGCTTCATGAACTGTCTTCATGGGCTTCATTTTTAAACACAATTTTCATTATAACAAAATAGGACAAAATCATTCAAGATTTCCAAATGTCTTCTACTATTGAAAAAAGCAAGGTGGGTTTCCTTCTACCTTGTCTCATCTTGAAATCTCTCATTTTGGCAGTAACATACACTAACACAGTATTGCACAATTCCCAGAATAAAAAGAGCTGCAAAAAAAGATGTATACATATGCAAAATTTGTTAATGAATAAAGTGATTTTAAAAAAAAATGCTATATAGCTGTAACTGAAAGTATGTTCCAGGATACTCACAGTTTTGTATTTCGGGTCATTTAGAATCATATTTTTAAATTGTATTCTAAGCAATTTAATTTAATGAATTATTATACATGAATTATAACACATACAAATGTTCCGTAGATAAACGTGGCATCACAGAGAAAGTATTACAAAATTTTGAAAGGTCCATGATCACAACATTATGGACAGAGGTTTGCCAATCACTGAATTTTTGATAAAAAGATAATCTAACCATTTCGGTGCGAAAAGCCATTTCTCTTTCCAGCGTTGACAGGTGAGAAAAGTGACGGTCATTTTCAAAAAGAGTTGTTATATGACACCTATAAAGAAGAAAAAAGCCTAATAATTAAAAAGGAATAAAGTGTTTAAGAACCTGTAGTATGTGACACATATCAGGAAATATCATGCAAACAACTCCCTACTTAAATAC
>JAUBNY010000290.1:4221062-4239650 GCA_032275445.1 Crypturellus soui
TATTTTTTAGCATAATTAAGTAAAAACTTAACTCATGTCCCATCTCTATTTTCTTTCTTGCCCTACCATTTCCATCGTGAAAAATATTTCTTGCTTTAGGGAACAAATTTACTGACAGCAGTATTGTCGAAGTATAATTTTAAGAAAATATTTAAAAGTATTCAAATGACATTTGTAATTATCATTAGGTGCATAAATTCCATAGATCTAATTCTAGAAGATCGATTCATCCAACCTGTGGAATCAAAGCATATCCTAATACCTATATGGGAAGGAAGACTTATCAGGATGATGTGTTAATTAATTATAACCAGCTTCTCAAAACAAAACAACAAGCAAATAACAATAGAAACAAACATACAAATTGTAACAAAAATTATAAATGTCTTCAGGGGGAGATTCTTCAACACAGAAAGTGATGAAGGTTAGTTCCTCCTCTGCTGATCTATCTTTAGATGGCTGAAAACGGCTGAGTTGAGAACGCCCTGGATGGGTGTTGAAGTATTTAGAAATAATTAGCAGTGATAAACTCTGTCTATGCAGAGGTAAGGTGCCCTGCTCTGAGCATGTTTGGCAAGGGGAAATTTGACATTGTCTCCAATAATAACTGTCCGAGGATCTAAGATGACGTGAAGTAATCCCCTAAAAGTGTTTGAAAAAGTGGCACTCTACCAGCTAAGGAGTTGCTCCAGAAACTCTGCGGGTTAAGGAATTAGTCTCAAAATAGACATGTATGAACAAGCTCCACTAATCACGTTTTGTTGAAAAGCAACTCATGGTTAAAAATAAGCGTTTTCCCTGCACAGATCCAAAGAGCTTATGACCAGAAATAATGCTCTTATCTTAGCCACGCTGCATGAAGCTAGAGGACAAGGCAAGGGCACTGCCAGTCGGAAGGCAGATAGAACTGTTTTACCTCAAGTGCTGTTCCATATCAGACAGGTCATGAAGCCACCAGACATGGTATAGTGCAACACAAGTTCATGCTAGTCAGCGATCCCACAGGATGGGATCTTCCTACTGGCAAATTCTGGCAGATGCAGCCTGCCCTGCAAGCATGTGGAGCAATGTGGAGATCAAACTCCACATCGTCATTAGTTTTGTGACTGCTAAAGCAGACAAACCTAAATCACTTGGGGTGAAATACCCAACTATGGACGACTTCTTCTGGAAACCATGAGATATAGAAAATAAAGATTAGTTTTCAAAGCTGCTCTGAATTTTTCTTTCTGTAAATCATGGTAATCACAGGCTGGTTGAAGGTGGTTAGGACTGTGTCCTCTGCTGGCAGAAGGCTGAGAAAGCAAATAAAGGCCCGTCCACATGGTACTTCCCATACAGTGCTGTAACCTCTGCCAAGGGATGGGGAATGTTTTGTCTTGTAGTGAGCAGCACATTAATGAAGTTGCCTGTTTTTCAGCCAGCTTGAAGAGGAAGCAGAGAGAGAGAATCGTTGCCTCCTGGCAAAGGTGGGATAAGAAGAGCTGCTTCTTGAACCAGCCACCTGGTCCAGTGCCATGGGCATATCCGATGTGCCGAAGAGCCGTATGGGAATGAGTATCCATCACTGTTACAGCACCTTATGCCAGAAGCCAGAGCAATGTTTCAGGGTACCACAGTACTGGCTGTGGTCCTCCTTTTCTAAGGTATAACTTGAGAGATGTTAAAATAAAATTTTCCTACCTCTGCTTTGTGTTGCCTGATTCTCATCTCCTAGATCATCTTCTCCTCCGTAGGTTCGAATGGGGGATCGGGCATAGGAATGCTTCTGGATAAGGCTCTCCACACTTTCTCTGTGGAAAAAAAAAACAAGATATCATGTCAATAACATCCTAAACAACCTCCTGTCTGCTCCAAAGCATAAACCAGGTGATCATTCAGTGATTGACCTAAAGGAGGCACAGGCAATTTGGATCCTGGAATAGGTAAATGATTTGTTAAGTTAAAGCTATTGAATAGGGTGCCTTCTTCCTGTCCTGATAGTCATTTTCTCAGATAAATTCTTTCTTCAAGATCATTTATCAAATAGGTTACATCACAGTATGTTGCCAAACTTGGCCTGTGATGTTTTATCACTGCAGATCACTTCTGTACCTGGTACTACCTCTTTAGCAGGCAACTTAGAATGTTCTCACTGCATTTTGTAAATACGGTTTCAGGAGGCAAATATAAGACCAGAAATCCTCACAGATTTAAAGATGCAAGTGTAAAACCTGTGCCTGATAAGTATTTGTGCCTGGTGGCCAGGCTAGGTTCAAAGGGAGAACTCCCCTTGAGTCAGCTTTTGTGTCACATGTGGCCACCCCATCTGGCACCTTCCCATTCCTCTGAAAAGAGGGGCAAGAGATAAATGTGTCCAGAGACTGTTTACCTCTAAACGTACTCTCTACACATCAGGCCTTAGGCCAGCTCAGAACAGGAAGTCTAGAGATGCTGCAGATCTCATGCAGTATCTATTCTGGGAGGTTACAAGTGCCAGGCCCAAACCTCCCGAGAGGCAGAACGCACTGTGGAGTCACCCATATAATTTTTAAATAGAAGAAAGCCATATCTGCATGATAAGGCATAGCAGTTTGTAAAGATGATCCAACCATAGATATTCTTAGCACATTTCCATATAAGTAGGTGGTGTTATACCAAAGATGAATCTGACCTCGGCGCATTTCCAAAATGGCTTTGACCTTTTGTTCCCATTTAACAAATATAGGTAGAGAGAGCTGTCTAAATCTGCTGCTCAGTGCAAGGCTTGTTTGGACTCTCCGTTTGGCCAGTTGGATTTGCTAAATGCCTTTCACTATGAGAGTATGGCTGCTGCAGAAATTCCAAGGGAAAAAAAAAATGTTTTCCAAGTAACAGAATAAATCACAGGGGCACATGTTTTTCTTTCCTACAAAAAGCCCATTATAGTCATTTTGTCCTTGGTCTATCACTGGCATCATTACTTATGCTAGTCTCCTCAAAAAAAAATAAATAAAAAGGGATCTTATCAAAGTGATTTACTTGTGTCAGGATTGGAAGTGGACTGAAAGCAATGGCAGTTCCTACATAGAGGATGATATAATTGAATTACTGCCTTTTAAGTGATTGAAAACAGTAGGCATATCGGGGCTATCTTGAAGAAGATTTTACAAAGGAAAAGACAGATGGCATTGTTTACATTATGCATTGAATGCCTCTTGAAACTTTTTTTTTTTGAAGCACAATGTGAAATGCAAAGAACTTTACTTAACTAAAATGACTGTCTCATATGAGTATAGAATAATGAATTAGACCACTGTTGTCTAAAGGATTTAGATACCAGTCTATAAACATACTCATTGCCAAAGAACTACTAATCTTTAAAGGTCTGAAAAATAAATGGGATTCGGGTGATTGTCTATATTGTCTCTATTGAGCTTATTTCTACCTTAGGTCTGCTTATAAAGGTCTGCTTAGAACGACAGACATTACAGCACGTAATAATATCCTGATGCAACAGAAACAGTGCAGGCTCCAGTTCCAGTGCAGCGGGCCAAATTCATCTCTAACCTCACTGGATCCCAAAGAGGATTGGGGATAAACTCACCCCAATAAATTCACATTTGAATTACCTACAGAGATTTAAAACTAAATCAAACACAATTATTGTAGACTAAATTCTTTCCAGATGGGTTTGCATGCTAGACAGAGAACCCTGTTATTCTATATGGTTGTCTTCTTTTAAACCAATGACTTTTTAGTGAACCCTGAATCTGAAAAGTTTGAAAATAGGAAATTATGTGGTAGGCTTATTTATTTTTAATATTGTAACTTTGCAGGTAGTATGCTAAAGATTTTAGAAGATTAATTTCACACAGCACAAGAAGCAAAGGTTTTTGTGGCATATAGAGCAGTTTGAAAGAGGAAACTCAGATCAGGGCAAGCAACTCATTTCAGGAGAGTTTTGTGAGGCTGGGATTTATAATTCAGAACTATATGTGGTTATATAACCTGACCATGTTGGCGGTTTAGGCTATTATCACAAAGTGCCTACTAATTTTTCATTTTAGAGGTTGAGGCTGTGATTCACAACATGCGTGCAAAGCACTCAGATTCACCCCAGGATTTAGGCACTTGATTTCCACAGCAATATCCACGGCCTTCAGGTGGATAATTTGCTTTCTACATGCATGGGCTGCATGGATACCTCCGAACAGATCTGCAAAACACAAAGGGCTGAGCAGAAAACCATCTCAGCATGCCAAAAGGAAGCAAAGACAAGCCAGAAGTGATGTATTTCCCCCACATATTAAGCATTACATCCTAGTCCTGCCACATTCTAGTCCTGCCACCAGTTACTGTTCCTTCCACCTAGCAAAGCAGGGGCTCTAGTCTGAACCCAGGTCCTCCTGACCCTGTGCAATGACCTAGATGGTGAAGCAAAGGGTAACCTGCCCTTCCCTCTGTGTCTCAAAGAAATGCAGTGGTGGCCGCTGACCTGGGTACAAGTATTTCATGCTTGGAAACCCCAGCCGGAGATCTTGAACCAGACAGGTTTGCAGCTAGTCGAGACTGTGGAAACACGTAGGCTTAGGTGGGAAAGAGGAGCTCAGTCAACAGCCTGCGCCCTTTGAAGATGGAAGTGCCTCAGGACTTGCTCCAAAGCAGGCGAGTAGAGCAAAGTGGAACTCTAACAAGAAGATTTAAGTGCCGTTGAAATCTAGTCAATCTGAGGTAGTAGTTTAAAATGTGGGAATAAAGCCAGCAACTTGGAATGTAGGTTTCTGCTTAAACCCTTTCCTCAGTCTGAGCCAAAAAGACTTAAGGGCCAAAATCCTACTGAAAATTCTGTTTCTATAAGTGTGATCTAATTAGAATACCCAGAATATAAAATACCCCCAAAATATAGAAATAATAATAATTAAAATAATAACAGTAGCAATAATAATAAATTGTGGCTTTATAGGTCTTGATACAAAATACCTTCAGCTAGTTGATATAATTTATAGTAAGACCACTCATATCTCAACATGTTCCAAAGCATTCTTTAGATAAATTTATATATTACCAAACTATAAATTAGCATTTACCATATTATGATTCTTCTCAATTAATATATATATATATACATATACATATATACATATATATATACACACATATATAGATGAAAATCAGGAACAAAAATAGGATTTGATGGCTCTTTTAAAGCTTTAGTTTAATTTCTTCAGGCCTGATTCATACTAAAGTGGCTGAAAGACAAAGTTACTCAATGTGCAACTTCTGTTACTCCGGCTGTGATCAGCCACTTGTTATCTAATACTTGGACCTAATGATTTTTACTTCTTAATGCTCCTTAGAAACCTACAGTGCCTTCTATTAGCAACAATTTAGCAATAAACTTTGCTTTGAGAGATCAAAAGCTGTCAGCTGCCTAGAAGAAATATGTTTTCTTTCTGTCAAATTCTTTTGTGTGGTCTTCCAATCATTCTCAGCCTTTCAGACTTCTTTTCAACTCACTGTTATCTTGTAAATACCCAGAGGGGAAAAAAACACACATGCACAGGCATAATATATTACTATGATTAAGCTGTGTTATATGTACAACCGAATAATAGCAGCAGATGACAGGCTGGAGAAATGGCAAGTTTGGGGCTAAAGCTGTCTGAGACAGGGAAGAAGGAATCGTTTGCCAAATGGAGAGGGCAAACCTAAGCAGTTATTGGCTAAGAGAAGATGCTGAGGCGGGATAAACTTGAGGGGAGGTAACATGGGAAGGGACCATAGGTTGATCCCTACGCCCTGCATTACAACAGAAGCTAAACCTTGAGCCCAACCCTTTTAATAATCCTCTGCATTTAATAAAGCTACAAAGAAAGGAGCTTCTCTCCTTGCTGCAAGAAAGAAACCTGTAAGTTTTAGATGGAGAATCTAAGGAAGTGAAGGACTGGTAGACTATATCATTCAGTAAGCTTTAGGGTACTTAGCCCCTTGCCATTCTCAGATATTAACCCCTGGACTGAATAGTTCAGTCTTGTCTCTGCCAAGAAAGGATTCCAGAGTTAAACTCTCAGCAAAGGATGCTTTCTCCCTCTTGCAACTACAAGTTGAGTCTTCACCCTTGTTTAGTAACAGTCGTGCACATACACAGCAGTTTCAGGGGATATAGACAGGAAGACTCTGACATGGGTAATAAATAATTCACTAATACTCCACAAACTAAATCCGAGATCTTGCCATGGTGCTGGATATGAGCTGGGAGACAACAGAAAACACAGAGATGATTTAGGAAGCAGCTGAGGAACAAGGTCCGGTGTGATGAGACTCACTTCTTGCTGTCATCCTCAAGTTACAAAAATTCCCGAAGGAGATTGTGAAGTCCACAGTTACCCTAAGCAGGATCCCCAGTCACGAAGAAAGAACAGTGCTGCTTTGTCTGTGGAAGCAGGCATTTCTTTGATGCCCCTTCAAATCATCTGTGGCCCCTGAGGAGCCCGACTGACACTGAAGAGGGCTCATCTGAGCACAACAGCCCATCAGTGTGGAGGCCACTACATGCCTGCGTGCACCAGAGGCTACGGATTTTCCTGGATTTGGTAGTGAGAGCACCCAGGGGTTGGAGACAGGATGTCTACCATCTCCCTTTGTGCTAAGGAGGAATATTTAGTTCTGCCAAAAGGCATTAGAAAAGCTAATCCAGAACTATCCTGATGGCTCTTCCCATCTTAGATGTGTGGACCCAAAGACAACGGAGTTGACGTAACACTAACCGTCCCTTCCACTGAGAGGCTGGACCAACACCTATGAGGGCAACAGGCAACAGACAGTCTGAAGGGAGAAAGAGCAGGTTCCAGGGCCAGGCACTCCACGCTCATATCGCTGGATGAGTTACTGTCTCAAGCAGGAATGACTACAAGGTGTACAATTTGTAGAGCACTGATGAGCAACCCATGAATATTTCCCCTACTTGCCCTTTGAATGCCCCCAAAATGGCCTTCCACTTGATAAACAAGCAATATGGAAGAATATCCTCAGAATTTTTTCCCTATACCTGGTATTGTGTGTTTTCTTTTGTTGGTTTTCTTTTTTGCCATTTTCTTTTTAAGAATGGCAAATGTTAGATTAACAGATTAATAAAAGGAAAAGAATAAAACTGGCAACCGTATTTTACTTCGCCATTCAGTTCTACACAAAGGAAAATATAGAACAGGATATAAAGTGTATGAATTATCAGTTTGCAGCCTGAATGGCTTCTTTAGTTCTTCATTTCAAAGGTTTCCTTTTTTTTTTTTTTAATAGCTGCCAGTTAGTATGTTTGGAAGAAAGCCCAGATAACAGAAGACATCAGAAGTGAGGTGAGGTGAAGACAGATGGAATAAATGGACTGAGAAGGCACAAAAATAAACTTGTCGGAAGTCACACTGTAGTAGAATGTTTTTTAAGGAAAAGATGACTAATTTGTCCAAGATGCAAGTGCTAAAAAGGAGTCCAACAAACAAGCAGGAGGAAAAAATATATTTCCATAACAGCAGCTAGGAGTGAACAACAAATCTGTCAGAACTGCTGCTCAGATACCACTCAGCCTTTATGTGCCTGTTGCTTATAGCTGTTACTTTACACATTCACAGCACAAATACAGACACAGATTAATACTCTACATATAGTTGTTCTCACATGGGTATATTAATATTACTGACTGACACTAGGGACATAGTTCAGCTCTGACACTGTATGGACCAAATCCAAGAACTAGCACTAGTCCACTGATTAGAACTGAGCCAGTTTTAGCAATGAAGAACCAGGGCTTGTCAAAACGTAAGAAAGAAGGGAAATCAAAATTAAGTTATGAAAAGATCTAGATTTAGAAGATTATAGGGAAAAAGAAGAACAAGCAGAGAATGAGAAAAGTGTAGATATTTTGTTTCTCTTCTCACTTGTCCAAAAGCACACATTTACAGAAGCATATTAAAGCTCTTCATCTGCAACTTTCTCTCACTTTTTCTCCCCAAATATAGAGATACTCTTGATGCTAACATAAGCTCACGAGGCTCCACTCCCCCCAGGGAACACAACCAGCTCTTTCTGATTGCCAGGCAAAGGAAACGGGTGGTTTCATATAGAGCTGCAGATAAAGTGGGACTGGGAAAAGTTCCTGGGAAATTCCCCTGCAGGTCTGTGTGATATTGTCCTGTCCCCTTTGGCACTCACTACACCTGCATGAAGCATGTGGAAAACACCAGCAAAATAAAATTCTTGATACCATTTTGTGCAAGGAATAAGAAAACAGAAAATCAAGCCTCTGTGAAGAATGATCTAGCGCACGAGTGCTTAAAAGCTTGGGAATTGAAGAGATTTTAGCTGGAATGGAGGAATTTCTGCTGGGGGAAAAGGAGAGGTTGTCCAGCTGATAGAAAACAGTTGGAAAAAACAGACTTGAAGGGACTAATTCAAGTGTATAAGTGTAGGTGGGAAGGGAGTTATAGATGTCCTAACATATCCAACCCTCCTGCAAGGGTCTGGAAGGTGTAATACCATAACTATAGCCAATTTGCCTAAATTTTGGAGTAGCAGCAGCTGGAGGCTGGAGTAACCACAGGGCACCTGGAATGGCAGCAGCCACAGAGGTTTAGGCACCTGAGCCCCTGGTGGCTCTCCCTAACTCACCTCAGGACCTCTCCCAGCTGAAACATTTCAGATGACCTCCCATGGTTATTGACATCTATAGACCGAGAACTAGCAAGGAATAAAAGGTCACCTGATGACTTTGACTTGGAGGAAAAAAAATGTTAACAGTGACGGTGCCAGAGCCCTGGCACAGGCTGCCCAGAGAGGTTGTGGAGTCTCCTTCTCTGGAGATCTTCAAGACCCGCTTGGATGCCACCCTGTGCCCCTGCTCTGGGTGTCCCTGCTGGAGCAGGGGGTTGGACTAGATGATCTCTAGAGGTCCCTTCCAACTTTAACAATCCAACTACGGCCCTACTTGCCCATGGATATGGAAGTAGGTCCTAGGCAGTAGATATTTCTGTCTGTTGGTAGGAGGGTTTCAAGTCTCCGAAAAGTTCTTCTGGAGCAGTGGGAAGTAGTGAGAGCAGAGAGAAAAGCAGCGACTGCGGGGCAGGCAGGAATGGGACGGGGGAGGAGACGGATGGTGCTGACAGTACATAATTAAGCACAAGGCTCTGACTGCAGCTTCAGTAGGGCAGGACCCATGTTCGGGCATTAGCTTCCATTTCATTTACAGCCTTGTAACTCACTGCAATATATTCCCACATTTCAGCCGAGAAGTTCCTCAGGGGAAAATTCAGAATCTAATTACCATGCAAATCCATTTGGGATGTGTGTTACAGCTCTCTCTTACACGCATCCCCCATCTCCCTTTCTCCCTTCCTTTCTCTGCTTAAAAAAGCTATTTGGGATGTAGACCATATTTTTCTACTACCAAGGACGCCGCCTCTTGAAGTGTGTGTCCCCCTCCCAGACGCACCTGTGGGACTGGTGCAGATGAGTGTAACCCTTTAGTTCTCTGCAGCAGTTACGAGTTCATCCCCTGAACTTGCTTATCGCACGCTGGATCAAATTGAAAATCTGTGTTCAGAGAATGACTATGATCTGCTAACTCTTGTTGGCTCGTTATTTTATGATTCAGTAGCTGTGTTGACTCACACTTCTGAAATAATCACATTTTTCTTTAGATTGTTTGCCTGATTTCAACCGTTATGGTTTTATTTGTTTATCTATTTATTTTTTTAAGTTTAACTCCTCACTGCAATCCAAAAGGTAAATTCAAGCACTAGATAAAGAGTGAATTTGCTGGATTCTGATTGGACATTTTTTATGGGTTTGTCAGTTTACCTTAAACAAAAACATAAAGACAATACCTTAAAACTTCTCTCCAGAATGAATTGTTAATATTAGAAAACCTGCATGAGAGTCTTATTTACAAAGATCAGCATTAGAAAAGACTCTCAACACCAGCATCCATATTGCAGTGTTTGACATCGGGTAGCCAACACCACACTATGTCAAGTTCCACAATCTGATAATTTCTGTTAAATATTCAGTTTTTTCATCATCACCACTGCAGGAGCCTTTTTATATAGAAGAAAAGTAAATACCATATAAAAAGATCAAAAGGTGAATCATCAACTTATCTAAGCACAGTAGCCTTAGATAAAGTCTGTCCTGTTAATGTAAATAGATTACCACAAGTAATATATGGAAAGAGTTGATTGTAGAAGGAGTCTCACATTCTACAGAAAATTTGATATATACTAAAAGCACATATGATTTTTTCAACAGTTGAAAGATTTGCATAATTAGCTTTGAGTGTGAGGAAACTGTTCTGTAGTGTTTAGACAGGAACAAAAGAAAACGAAGAACTTCAATAGCCACCGTTGCCTAACTCTTGTATCATTTTGCAGACTTCACTACCTTTACATGCAATATTTTGACTCCTGTACATATAATGCAAACAGATTTAATCCTAAAGGCATTTGCAGTTTAAATTTCCCACATAGGGATCGTAAATCTAGACTGGGAAGCCTGAAATCGTTAAAGTCACATATTTATAAAATCATATTCAATTAGGTTAAAAAAGTGCAATTTCTGTCATCATGTCATAAAAAGATGTGTTTTTCTCTCAGATCTACTATAAAGAAAAACTCTCTATATTGTTACAGATAGAGGCTGTTTTCAATCAGTTACAAGGAGCAATCCAATTACTGGATGGTTTAGTGCAGTAACTGACTCCAGACTAATTTAATTTCTTTAGGTCTCTAAAGATCAATTGATCTGATTTGTTTCCCTCCCCAAAGGCTGTTTAGGAAAAAGCAGGCTTAAATACCTGGAAATGAAATACAAAGCTCTGTACACTTTCACACTACTTAGGTCATTCTGAAAAGCTGGGACTTGCAATAAATGAGTGCTCTCTTGGCCCCGACATCGCAGGATGCTTTACAGCACACCATTAAGATCGCTGCCCAACACTGCAGATTATGCATGCACACACGGTGTGCCAGGCTGCTTGGGAAACACTGCATGGAAGCTCCTAGTTAAATATTCATTCCCAAGAGCTGTACAAATGTGCCTTTGCACTGCATACTATTCCGGGCAAAGAAATGCTTTTTTCAGTGAGTTGTCTTATTGAACTTACTAGATTTCCAATCCAAAGGATTATCTTCATCTTCCAGTTGCCTTAAAACAGGAAACTCTTCCTGATGGTGTTCCTTAATTTGTTATTTCTTTTGATTCATATGAGATTTATTTAAACATTTTATTTTCTGGTGCTATGATTAAACCTGCAGAACCAATGCTGCAGAGGAAACATAGCAGGGGGTGTCTTGGAGAGACACATTCTCTCATGTCTGAATATTTTAGTTCTGGAAATGAATAAAACCCTTAGTATGTCTGGACTGTACCAGATAACTCAGCAGAGGAAAGATTAAATTCATGGTCTCTTAACAGCTCTGTTGTGTGTCGCACTTTTACTGGCTTGCTACTTGCTGCATTGTGCAGTAGGTTTTTGTTGTTGTTTTTAATATAATATTCCCCTAATAAGAACTAAACTTTCCCATTTATGTCAAAATCGACCTGACCCAAACTTGAACTCTCAAAAACAGGCTTTAGCGTGGTTCCCATACACTTCACATTCCCTTTCTTGTATTTAGTGTAGGTTTCACACTTGGATACGTTATCTTTCATGGCAACATTCATGCCTGGGCTAGGCTGACTGTCTCGGGCTCTGTTCTTACACTTATCAATAAACAAAAGGGCACTGTGGTTGAAGCTCAGCATTTCTGACTTCATGCCATGTGCTGTTATAATAAGACATCCTCTGGAAAAATTCCTTGCGTATCCATGATAGTCAGTTCATCTGCACAGAGGTAACTAAGTTTTTCTCTCAGCTTATCTATTCAGATTCTCTTAGCCCTTGTACAGCTGTGTCATTAGCTTGTGCCTGTCTGTAAAAAAAAGGAAAGTCGTGCATACAGACTGAATACACTTCCCTTCCTAGTGGTTCCTTTTCAACCTATTTTCTGCACACAAACCTGATCTCTGGACCTCATTTACCTTCACACTCTGCCAGTTTGCCAGGACACATTATTTCAATTAATTTATCATTTACTTTGTTTTTCTTTGTTTTCAGTTAAGACTTAGGAAGCAACTTTTACTAAAACTGTACGCATACACTGCAGTCGGCAAATTTTCTTTCTGCTCTTTCACCTAGTCACTAGTATTCCAGTAACTAGTAAGGTAAAAAACATACTGCTATCTCCCAGCCATAAACTTGCTGCAGATTGATGTACTTCAGAAATGCTGCAAAGACTTTCTCTAGTTGTCTGAATATTAGCAGCTTGTCCCCTGTATGCACCCACGGAAAGATGAATCAGAGAGACATCTGGATATCCACACATAAGAGCCTGGGGGGTTTCAACCTCTCCAAATTTTCTTTCACGATCATGTTCTTACAGGAAAATTTGGATGTGCTATATCCATCTCCATCAAATTTTCTTCCAGCCTAAAGGATTCAGACAGCTTAATTTGCTCATTTGCCAAAGCATCTCTGACACAGTATCATAAAACTGTGATGGACTGGAGGGATACCAAGAGACTGAAGTTTATTTCCTACCCAAATACAGGTTAATGCTTCAGTCTCTATGGCAGAGGTTTCTTTTAATGGAGCTGTAACACCATCCCCCACAGCTCCAGATAAAATTTTCCTCCAATACTGTACAGTCATGGTGACACAAAGATGGCATCTTTGTCCACGGAGTGAGAGTTACGGGATTTATCCTGGTGATCCCAGGAGAATCCCAACTGCTGACTTAGGTGTCTGGCACTGCTGAAGGGTATTTTGGGAAGGTCCCCTCTCTCTTTACCACTGTGTGGAGCCGTGTGACAGCTATAAAGACATTTTTCACAGGACCACAGCCCTTTTTTCCCAGAGATCCAATTCACAGCCTTCAGTAGGATTAAACAGCATGATAAGAAAAAAAAGCTTTTCATTCTGAAGTTTTAAAACTGACCTTCTCTCCCTTCAAGAAACCCCTTCAGAAAGATGAATATACCAGCCTCAACTGAAACAGATGTCAAAACTCAGAACAGCTCTTTATTCATAAAGTTTATAAGTATTTCTAAAGGAGGTGGAGGAGGCTTACTAAATGCAACAAGATCACATGAAAATGCGCAGCTTCTCAGGAGTTGAAAGGATGCTTTTCCTACAAACTCTCTCTTCTCTTTATCTTATCTGCATGAAAAGTAAACAGAAAGTCCCCATTACCTCTCGATATCAGTGAGTCTGGAAGAGTCCCGGAATCCTTTAGCAAAAGGGTTGCTGTCAATTTTCAACTTGGTTATCTGGAAACACAGAGAAGAGCAACACAACGTAAACATAGTGCTAAGGTGTTGCAGTGTACAAGTGTTAACTAGTCTGTCCTCCTGGCTTCACTGCTAGCTTTGTCCATGTTTTTTTGTGTGTGGTGCTTATGTGTGTGCAGCTCTTGGGATGTTGCAGCGCTCAGCAGCAGATCCCGCTCCCTCTCTCATCCCGCGGTCATGAAAAAGCAAATCCTCTGATATCAGCGAAGAGACACTTCTGCAAAACTGGTGTCAGCGAGAGAACAAGTCAGATTTGCCTTTGGGAGCCTCATTTCAGCCAGCTCAAGAAGCAGGCTGTATCACTCATGCAGCAGCAGAAAGCCCGAAGGGCACAGCTGGTTGCCCAGTTGGGCACAGCATGGGTTGAGGCTTCGTGTTACCCAAGCAGAGGGAAGCCACACACGTACAAGGTTACTGCTCCCAAATACTTTAGCACAAATTAGGCAGTGTTTTCTTTCAGCAGGGCACAGCATGCTGCTAAGATGTGAGCCGCTTTGGTGGAGCTGCACAACTGCTAACTGAACCCAAGCCACGGGCCAGGTGCCTGCAAACTTGAGAATGATGTTTCAGTTCAGTCCCACCTATTTATTTTAGTCATGCGACTGCTCCCTGACAGAGCTACCAGGCACACGGGGCCAACTATTCTTTGCAGAGATAAGATGCTGGGGAAGGGAAGGAAGGAGAGAAGTGGGAAGAACCCAGATTTGAAGTGACCCAGTCTGGGTGTGAAACGGATAACCCCACTAAAATCAGGTCTCTTATAAGCAAAACTCTCCTCCTCTCTTCAAATTGAACTACAGATCTGTCCAGTGCATATCACCAGCCTTCACATTTGCCATAGGAACCCTCTGGTTAGGGGACTCCTTCTGCCCCAAAATATCAGGGCTCCCCTCGACTTTGCACTGCAACTGTTAAGAAATAGAGGGTTGCTGCCACCAGGCTTTTTGGAATCAGGAAAAAAACCCACCCACTCACCATTGCCCTTCTGGAATTTTCCAGCTGTCTAAAAGAAAAGAGATTCAGTAAATAAAACCTGAGATATCATAATAATATTCTAATTTCCCAACTGTTCTATTTCTTCTAGGAAATAAAGATGCACTGTAAATGAACAGTCAAAATTTGATTGTACACAAGACAAGGTCTGTCCTGCAAGGCAGTGAATGCCTCCCTTGTAAAAGCCAAAGAAAACCAACAGCTCTTGGTATTTCATATGGAGCAGCTATTTCAGCTTGGCTTTCCCTGAAAAAAGAAAGAAAGGAGGAAAAAAAAAGAGCTATAATAGATCTACAGCCTCATTTTTAATAGGTGACCCTTGAGACTCATAAAGAAAGGGGATCTTTTCCAAATCCATAAATGATCAAATGCTCTCATGAAGTAAAGCTATTTCAGAATTGGGTGGCTCCTCCAAAAGAGAAGGAGAGAGACTGAACCCAATTTTTTTGTTCTGAGAGGGGTCTTTTGGGAAGGAAACAGAGAGAGGGAAGGACAGGCTCATGGAAAGAAAAAATGAAGATTATGGTGCCAGTAATGAGTAATTAATTACTGGTCTGCAGGTCTGAGCTACATCTCTGGACGCAGCAAGAGGAAAGGAGCACGACAAGCGGAGGCAGTCCGGGCTGACACGTGGTGCGTGGGACTGGGGTCCTGAAACCTGAAATGGAAACTAGCTGTCCTGACGTCCCCGGCAAAGCCAGGCGCCAGGAGGAGAGCCCGTGGGCGCTGCGTGCGGCTGTCCCCGCTCTGCAGCCCGGGGCAGCTCGTGTCACCGCTCAGCCTCCCTGCCTGGCTCTTCCCACATGGCGTGAGGACAGCAGTGATCCCTGCCCCGGGAATCGTGCAGGAGACGGACCCCTCATGGCTGCTGGGGTTTTAGGCCATCTCGTCCCACAAACACAAACGGTGACAACCAGCCTGAACACTAGTCCCGTCACAGGACCTCGTAACAGCTCAGCAGGGCAGTTTTGGTCTCCTCCTCTTCCCAAGAGGTTGGCGTCCTTGACTCACAGTCGTATTGCAGAGAGCAGAGGGTTAGCTCCTCACGTACGGGGAACTGGCTTCGATTTGTAGCAACATTTGAAAGCTACCTTGGAAAAAAGGCAAGCTCCAAGGAGTTCCCTTGACTTAGATCACCAACACACTGAGCCAACTGTGCTGCAGAATAAGAAGAATTTCTATTCATCTCCTGAGTGTCTTTTCACCAATCGCACTTCCATTTTCATGATATCAAAGGTTTGGTATGACATCACAGGAGAAACTTTCCATATCCACCAAACCCAGATGAGACTCGCAATCATTTCTGGCCATATTTTTCCTGAGAGACTGTCTCACAAACAATCAGGGAACATCTGCTAGAAAGCATTTTAAAATGAAATTTGACCTACAATTCAACTCTGTGGCAGTGGTTTGGCTGTTTAAATAAATGCATGCCCTTTAAATCTTAAATTATGAGATAGTTTGTTGAAAGTGTAATGTATTTAGCTTTTATCTAATAACCTGCAGAAATGTAATCAACCCCTCCTTAAAACAGTTCTGAAAGAAATGGCAAAAATGAAAAAAGGCTCCATTTTCATTAGTCATAAATAAAATGACAGCATCAAGCTCTAGGGGTTCCGGAGATGTTCCATTGAGAAATTTTCCAGGACTCGTTGCGTGGGCCTTGAGAAGGTTAGTTTAGAAATGTCTCTGATGTAAATAGTATGGGTAAACACAAACCCACCCCACAGAATAAAATTCCACATTAAGTTGTTTTTTTGTGTTTGTTGTTATTTTGCTGGTTTCTACAGGAAGTTAAGCAGAAAAACCTTTTCTAACCACAAGTCTAAACTTTATGCTCTCGAGATTACTACACTCTGAATCCATTTTCTTTAACATTCAAACATATACCTGAGCTGACAGTCAAACCATTCTGATATTGAAGCCTTAAAGCTGGGTGTGGGATCTGCCACAATTACCGGTATAGTCCTGCTGCTATAACATTCATTGCTTATTTGGCACAACATGCACTAATTTCTTTCTATTCACGGCACTTAGAAAATAAGCATTTTGCCTCAGATTACCAAATGCAAATTCTCTTTTTTAACATAAACCAGCAGGTATTTGGGCTTTGTGAAGCTGCCTGCCCACATGTTCGGGCAGCACTTGTTACATTACTAGAACAGCCTGTCTTAATCTGAGGGAAATTGAGAGGGAAAAAGGCACTTTAAGAAGTGTAATAGTCATTAAAATATTCTCTGAATTGCACTGAAGCCAACAACATCTTTCCACTGATTTAAACATTAAAGCTTGGTCCACTGTTGAGCAAAGCCTCTGTTTTCCAACTGTTTATGTATGTCCTAAAATTACTCATTAGCAATCCATTGTTATGATCTCCTCCATTTTGTGTATATTATTCACTGGCATGCAAATTGAAATTCAAACATCTGGATGCAATCTAGGCAGCCCCTGAAAAGCATATCTCTCAGCGATTTCCCTTACATTTGAGCCTTACAGCTTAATTAGTTGACTTTTTAAGTCCATGAAATCATCACGTGCAAACCCGAATATCTGCCAGTTACTAGCTCAAAGCGTGAATCATCACTGGGAATCAGAGCAGCTCCTTAATGAACTGTAATTTCAAAAGTACTAAACGATAATATGTAAATGGTTTTGCCTGGACAGAAGGGAAGACAAATGAAAACCTCCTTCATGTAATCTCTGCACATTTGAACAATCCTTATGTCCCGTTAAAGCTGCAAGGACGATCCACATACATAAGAATTACTCCTTAATATGAATTAGGTTGGACAAGGTCTACAAGCATTAGAAAGGAAAGGTAAGTCATATCACAATGTTTCCTCCGCCACATCTCGTTGTGGGTGAAAAGAGGGAATATTTTAGTTGGGTGGAATTTCACTGAATCAGAGGACGTTAGCAATCGTACTCACCAATTGATTCTGATAAGCAGTAACAGCTGTAAAAACTGTTTCTGGAAAGATAAATGTCCTGAACTCTTCAGATTTCAGATTTAGCAAAGATGCTGTGTGATCCTTCTTCTTAATAATGTGGACCCTTGGCTGGTACTTGTGCATGGAGTTTAAAATGATCTGCAAAAAACAAGTTACAAGATATTGTCCTGAGAGGAAGATTAACACGTCTGTTGAAGACAATAAAACTGTATGGAAAAAAAGAGATACAATTAACACTGTAGCAGGGACATCTTAAAATCTAACTTGCCTGGGGCTTGTTTTCAGAGCAAGCGCTTCAGCTTGTCTGGGCTGGTGTTTCCTTCTGAAAACGAAGTGTAAGAGCAGGCATTTCAGAAGCCCATTTCCTCTCACCCCTGTGCACTAGTGAGCACTCACTTTTGAAGGGTGAATACCTGTTCCTGCAGGTGAGATATTCTACATATACAGTAAATTATGGCCAGTTTGTGCCCTACTGTGTAGGTGCCACTGACGAGTGTAAATATTGACTCTTGAAAAGCACACAGCCAAGAATTCACATTTGTCAAATTGCCTTGGTGACAGAATAAAACCAAGCAAAATGAAACTCCAGAAAAACCTGCCACTGCCAGCACAAAGAGCTGCAAAAACTCCACAACCTTCCCAATCCTTTCATCTTTCAAGCCTTTACAGCAACCTACTTTGCAAATGCTCTTTACTGCAAGCTACCAAAAATGAAATCATGGAGAGAATCCAGTACAGAACCCTAAACTGGCCAGGTTTTACCATTTTTTTCTCTCGATAATAACTGTTTATGAGCAAAAGTATAATTCCAACCTAATGGACCAACTAACCAATTTCAGTGTTCATTGGAGTCAAACAGAGATTCCCACTTGCTTCAATTAGCACTGGATGGAGGCCTATTTGGCTGCCTCTGACCACAATATTACAATATAAGAATTAAATACAGAGCTCGGCTTGCACCAGCCCTTGTTTTGGATATAATCACAGTCATAAGACTAAATTGGCAATGGTGTGGGTGGTTCTATTTTATGGGGGCCATAACGACATTACCGCCAGTTCTGTACATCTGGAATAGCTGATCTGCATTCCACGGGACGCGCTGACTTCAGCTGACGCGCAGCAGAAGCGCAGTATTTCATGCTAACTTTGTAAATAACAAAGATTGCACATTGCCTAGGAGTGGGGAGCTTGGAAACTGCTTCTTCGTGGCCAAAGTTGCCTACAGCGTTTTCTTCTCCTCTCCTGCAGGGCCAAAGACTGCTGTGACTTGCACTGTGGCTGTGGTGGGCTGCACAGGGCAGAGGAGAGT
>JAUBNY010000290.1:4239750-4253329 GCA_032275445.1 Crypturellus soui
TAGCCACTCTGTGCACGGGGACCAGCCCTAAGCAGTTGGCAAAGACATTCTGAATGTGGATGTGTGCACAGCAATCAGCTTTCCACAGAGCTGGCCGGCAGCGCCCGGCACTGCGCTCTGCGCCGCGTCCCGTGGCCACGACATCCGCGCCGCGGCTCTACCTCTGAGCAGCAGCCGGGAGGAAGGAGGACAGGGCCGCGATGGAGCAGCTCCCACACATACCCCTTCCTTTCACTCCTCTGAGAACGAGCACTGCGATAACAAAACTCCATTTTTCAAACAAGCCCATGTAATCCTCCATGAAAGTTTTCCAAGACTAAAAGTGCACTTAAGTAACATCCTCTATCATGAGATTCCATCCCACATATCCCCACCAGAGAAAAGTCATGTCAACCAGGTATAAAACAAATACCAAGCACAGCCAGGAGCTCACAAAAGTTCTGGGAGACCCAAGGCCAAAGCTAAAGTCACCATTTCCTTTTCACTAGGGTCTACGCATGTTGTGCTCCAGCCTCAGCTCCACAGAGGCTGTCGAGGTTGCGGCGCTCACTGACATTCAAGTCAGATGGATGCTGTGGATATTGCGCAAAGATAACTCTAAATATCTGTGCATCGCCAAAGCAGCCTATCGGAGTCGGGTACACAGCGTGAGTCCACAGCGTCGTCCCCAAAGCCGGCCTCGAATCCAGGACAGTGCCCTACCTGCGCTGGGTGTTTAGCAGACACCCTGGGATGCTGGCTTGGAGATGCTCCGAGATGCTCGGAGATGCTGGTGCGCGCACAGAGAGGCACCGGGCGCACGAATGCCGATGGCGCGGAGGGATCACGGGCCTCCCACCGCCCCGTGCTGGCAGCCCCGGGGAGGGACACGGCAGGAGCCGGCACGGCAGCATCGCGCTCACCGCGAGGGCCGGCGGCCTGCGGAGGCAGCTGGATCCCACTGGCCACCGGCGGCAATCTGGTTGCCAGCTGCAAAATCCCTGAGGGCACTTGGAATTCAGGAGCGCTCCTGGAATGAATAGAGCTTCCACAGTCACTGAAGGGGAACATTGCTGGGCAAGGCTTACTTTTTAAAAGAATTTAGGTTTCAAACTTCTATCAGCTTAACTGAAAAAAAAAAAAAAAGCAGCCACCATTCCCAGTGGCTTTTCTGAAAGCCTTGCTTTAAGTTAGGTGGTGTTCACACCTTTGTGTCTGTTTTAGTGATGTTCATGCATCCAGGCTTTGCTGTCACAAGAGCCATGTGTGCATTTGCACCAGGAAAGCAGCGGTGATAATGTCTATACTCATGACTGATCTCCCCGTGCATCAGAGATGATACCACCACAGCTAAGTGCCACCCAAAGCCCTAAGATAAGTAATCAGTGTGAATATTATCACCAGAAATCTGAAAAAAAAAAAATCATAAATGTTCATAAATGTCTAGCAGTCAGGAGAACAGCTATTCCTTGCTCAGCTCTGAGAATCTAGAGTGACGATATCCAAAAGTGTTTCCATGGAGCAAGCTGCACACAGAGATAAGACTCCTGGGCGATGCTTGGGGAGAATGTGCGCATAGCTGCGGGGTTACACACGCCGCTGAAGATACACCAGCAGAGAGGCCTGCCAAGTCCAAAAGTCTCAGAATAAGTGAAACAAACAAATGCTAAAACAAGCAAATGCCTCTCCTCTCCTCAGGTGGATTCCTTTTCAGGAAACAAACCACTCTACAAACAAAACACCACAATTATCGTAACAGCCAAAAATGTCTTCTGGGAGATAGAGAAAACAAGCAACTAGAACAAACTGGAATTAGGTTGGTTCCATCTTCTGTACCGGTAAGTAGTACTTAAAGACAGTTTTTAGGCCATTAAAACTTCATCAGGAGCCAACATGCCTTATCAACCATAATTAACATTTTAGTAGCTCAATTAAAAAGATCTCCTTGGCGAAGAAGGGTTCTTTCAAGCAGAAGGGAGAGGCTGCAGGAGGCATTTCAGCTCTCCCCTCCCCTTAGCACACAGGAGCACAGCAGTACCATTGGCTGCAGCCTGGAAGCTTTGGAGAATGAATTTATTTCTTAATTCTACCAAGCATCCAATGATGATATTTACATAGTCTTAACCAGGCAGCACATAAAACCTGACACCCTAATTTAGAACATAAAACGCCACAAAATATTAAAAAGGGAGTGCTCCATGAAGGCATAACGTCTGTCATGAAACTCCCAACCCGGCGTTGAGCCTTCGGGGCTTATTCTTAACTGAACAAGCAAAACTTTCCATTGGCTTCAGCTGTTCAAAGCCTTAGTGCAAAGAATCTGTTCCACCTCTGCCGCTTCTTGGAAAGTTAATCAGGAGGCCACATCTTCTGAGCTACGGATCATATTCTCCCCCTGCATGTATTTGAAATGATTACATTTTGCCCTGTCACATGTCTTGGTTCCCGACAGTTTCTCAGACGACTTCTTTTTTATACTCATCTGGACTTCTGGGAACTGCACCAGTCTTAACTAGTTTGCAATATACTGCTGCGAGCCCTTTATTAGAGGCACACATGGCCCCTGTTATGATGAAAAATGCTTCTTTTAAAATGTGCACGTATACTGCTCTATCATCACTCGATGATAGACCCCACAAATCTTCAGCTTTGCCCTTCTAGAGATTATGAAATAAGAGAAAAAAGACATTCTCCGCCAGCCAGGAAGGGAACGATGGTGGGAAAAGGATTCAAGAAAAATATATCTATCGACAGACCTTTACAAAGGAACAATTTACAGGCATCTCTAGCTGGACTTCCTTTTGATTTTTTTCTTCTTTCTTTTCCCTAGTTTTCGGGATATATTTCAAACTATAACGGCTGCATTTTGTTTTTTAGGTCTTGAAATGAGCAAAAAATCTCTTTCAGATGAGAAGTATTTGAACAGAACACAGCTCAAACAAATGGTCACCACGCCAAAGAGTCAGCAGAAGCAGTAAAAAGGACACCAGGAGACGGGCTGGGTCTTCAGATGTCACACGCCACTGCGTCACAATTACTCTGCTTTGCAGGTTAGCTCTCCTCCTCTACGCTCCGTACCTCAAAGTCAGCCCTGTCTCCTGACATCTCTTTTATCGACACCCTTGTGTGATTCTGAGCCAACAACTCTTTCAAATCCATGCCTTTCCCATGGAAAACTGCCTAGCTCAGAGTCGCTTTTAGCCCTTCCTTCTCCATTGCAAGGGGCCACCAAGCCTTTCATGCTCTTTTCAGGCTTCTTAGGGGAAGCTCTTACCACATGGCATTCCTGGGGCATCTCCACTGACGCCTGAAGGAGCATGAGAGGAGCAGAAGGGAGCTCCCAAGCACACACAGAAAAGCATGGGAGTTGTTTGCAAGCCAGAGCGGTGTGGCAAAGCACACTGCCAGGTCACAGCTAAACAAGGATGAAAGGAAAGTGGAAAGCTCACCTGCCTCCCTTTCTCCTTCACTGTTATGCTCAACGCCACCCCGATTCCTCAATTTTTCCCTGTTGGATGCTCTGCCTATGACTGGAGAGGGAGCATGAGTTGACTGCTTGTGTTGACGTAGGCCCTACTCTACCCTACTGCAGTACAAGTGAGCAATTCCCCCGCGGCTTTTTGTGTTTTTAACCCTTTCCCACCAGGAGGGCTACTCACATGGCCATGCTGATCCAGCTCGTTGTTTGTGAGCTTCACTTTCTCGAACGACACCATCTGCTTTAGCAATTGCTCTCCTGTAAATGGTGAGTCCGGGTGCACGTACAGCCTACAAAACACACAGAAAAGGCACGCTCATAAAAATCTCACCACTTGGCTCGCGTGTGGGCACCACCTCTGCAAGAAATTAAAAAGCCCACAGTATTTTGCTTTCAGGATATGCAATGGTTTCATAGAAATGAATTTCCTGAAAGCTTAGTATAATGCAGTTCTGCTACAACCCACAGTCTCCCTAAATTAATGAAGGCCTGAAATATGACCATTAATGAAAGACAGTAGAGCACATTACTTGAGCACTTTCATTCACGGGGCTATAATGAAGAATTCTGTATCCAAGTGCTAGATTGCTCTCTAACCGTAGCTATTATTTTATCTAGTTATCTAGAATGGAGACATTAACTAACATTCACTGTTTTGCCTTTTCCCAAAAGAAAAATTGATCATGTCTTTCCCCACAGCTGTACTAACAAGCACTTAAAATAACAATGACTATGGCTCCAAGAGAAAAACATGGTGTCATTAGAGAGATAATGGGGGAATGTAGATAAAAATGCATTTTTCTTTATACGCAACATTAAGCTGTGATAATGATTTTAACCTGCACTCGATCACACATTAGCTGCGGTGACGTGTGTTTACAAGAGGTTAAAGGCTGCAGTCCAGCACAGCGATTTGACATTAAAAAATTAATTGCAGCTATGTAATTAACAGTCCACAATCCATGGAAAATTAAGCAGAAGAAAAGGAAGCACAGAAAATGTGTAGATATGTTATGATAGACACATTATGACTAGACTATTTACAAGTGCTGGGCTATTTAACAACAATGATTTTGCAGGAACGCTAAACTGCTGAAAATTATTTAACTCAAATGTTCCCCTGTGATATTGAATTAAAAGCTAATTTAGCTCTTGCAGGGTCAAACTGGAATTGTTCCCCTGCTGTCAGGGTTGATTATTGCTCGCGGAGGGCCTACTTCTCTCTCTTCAGATGATGAATATTTGGCCTCACTGATAGATTCGTTGCATTAGGCGAATGGGCTGGTATGGAGATGTAGGGTAAAAAGAGAATTTTTTTTTTCCTTTTAAATTGAAATTCAGTTAGGTTTAGGCAAATGGAGAACTGAAATACCGCTAAGTGACAGACTGTGTGGATCTCCTCACCCAGCAGTGTCTGTATTTCAGGCTTTTGGGAGCACAGCGCTGTTGCTCAATGAGGAAAGGCCCGATCCTGCATTCTCTCTTTGCCTGCGAAATCCGCAAGAGCCCGCAAAATTTTTCCTTAAAATAGCATGAAGCTTGGCTGGTGTAACTATGTCCACAGCAGGGATACTGTGCCAGGATCCGGATCCGGACCACAGTAAAACATTCCTAGCACATGCAGGACCTCACTGCTCTTGCCCCTCCTGATCGTGCTGCAAGGCTTGTGAAAAACAATGATTTATTTGAAAACCCAAGATGTAGAATCCTGTTATGTCAGAATTATTTTACCTTTTATGAAAAATAATTTCTTTGCCTTCCCTTAGAAAACTAGGAAAATCTGAATCTCTAAAGGATCAAGTCACAAAGGCAAAACAAAAGGAATCTTAAAGGTATTGCTTCCAACCTCCACAATTTTTCAGACAGTCTCGTGATTCTTTTCTTTTTTTTCTTTTTTTGAATCCCTGATTCCCAGTTCTGAATGGCTGGGAAGCTAACAGTGTTTACTGTGCTCACAGTGTCAGGCTTAACAAGGTTTGGCTAATTGGGACCAAAAAGCCAAACTATTTCAAATATGTGCTTGGGGAGCGAGCAAAGATCTTCATGTGCTTAAAAGCTGAGCACAATTGTTTTACCCCGTACATAGTTAATGTCTGACACGGCCGTCAGGCTGTGGATCACCTGGGTGTTAGCAGAGAGCTAGCAGGAAAGTCGCTGAAGGGTCGTTACTTGAATATTGGTTATTTAAAGGTATTAATATACCTTGTTTTCTTTACTGCATTACTACTTGCCTTCAGTCCCACCTGCACACGTGGCTTGCACGTGTTTGCACTACACATACACTTCCCCTATGGCCCGATCTTGTACAGCCCGGGAAGGAGGATTCAAAGAAACGTGGTCTGGAGCAGAGGGAGTCCATGAGACCAAGTGTGCATGAGGAAAGGGATTAGAGGACTAGACACGCACATTCCTCCGGAGCGCACGCAGCTCCTGCTGCCGCCAGCGCCGCCGAAGGGAGAGCCCGCATGGGAGAGCTTGTACCCTTGGATTCACAAAGGCTTTAGGAGCCTTATTTGGACCTAAGTTTGCTCCAAGGTATTTAATGTTTCATGAGATATCCGTGATTTGGGTACTGCTTCCTCCTTGTGTACTTTGGAATGCTCTGCCATTCTCCTTGCATCTGGCTTACAGTTGGACCGGTCGCACAAGCTTTCTGTGAGTGCAACTTTTAATTACCCTAATGTCACCACCAGGTAATTTGCAAAATATAACAACACCTTTTTCTAGAAGTTTCCGTCCTAGTGTTTTCGGTAAGTGTGTAAATACCACAACTTCATTAAACAAACGATTATGGGCAGGCCAATGTTGCCAAAAAAAAGAAAGAAAAAAGAAAGAAAAATCACCTCTTTATCAAAAAGAAGATAGAAAAGGAAGAATAGGCACTAAAGGTACATGCTGAAACTTATTAAGCTGACATTTCTTTCAAATTGTCTTTGTAGCTTGGAAGAACAAAGAAGAATAGAATAGGAATTCTACCCCCAAACAGCATTTCAGAAGACTCACAAAAGACTTTCTGAAAAGTACTTTTATTCAAACGTCGGTGGTAAAAATGAAGTTGTCATAAATGTTGACAGCAGGAAGAGCGGGAAAAAACTGGCTTTTGTAGCAAGTTCCCCGAAGACTAATCTTTCAAACAGGATTCTACAACACACTTTGAGAAAAGTTGTTTCTGTGTTTAAGATTTAGTTTTAGAGCAAAAGGAGCAAAAAATCTGATGGATTTGATTCAAAACCTTGTACCTCTGCATAACATGACTTGGGCACAGTTACCCTGATGCTGTTAAGACTCCCCGGGTGAATACAGCAATGAGCAAGGGAGTCAGCACCTTGGGCCCAAAACCCAAACCGGTCAGTGGGAGAGCACTAACTTCACTGGCAGCTTCTGTTTCTGGAGCAGGACCATTTTAAGGTGGTGGAACTGCTTTTTTTAATGTGTTGAGGCTTCCCATCTCGAAAGATGCCTTCATGCTCCAGAAACAGCAAGAGTGAGGCAAGCACGCCAGCACGCACCAGCCTTTCTGCCTCCAATCGGACTTTTAAAAGCAAAACGTGCATGAACATATGTGGAAGTACCATTTATAGAAACAAAAAGTAATCTGTGCCCATGTTATTATCAGTTCTGCTTTGTCTAAACATCCTGAAAATGAAACAGGATATGCACCATATGTATACATTAGCACACGGGGGCACTGACCTGATGGGGACCTCCAAGGGCTACCAAAATGATAATAGTAACAGCAATAAGGTTTGACCTCATCCCTATAAAAGTTGGTAAGGAATTTGCTAATTACTTCAAGGATCAGCCTCCTATCTCAGTCTCATGAGAACTTCTTCACTGAATTATTCTGTGCTGGATAGCGTAGGGTCTAGCCAAAGGTACCCCAAAACAGTCAGGGACTTTAATAGACAAACAAGAAGGGGAGAACCCTGCCCTGAGACTATTTCTGTCCTTCCTTCCTTAATTTTTTTGTTCAACTCTGACTCGTTTGGGAACAAAACTCATCTTTTCCTTGGGGTTTGAGCAGTGCCTATTACAATACTTTAAATGAAGCCCTTAGCTGTTAACCACATTACAAGAAGGAGTTTTTGGCCCCGAAAACAAAGCCAGCCTAACTCCTAGGTTGCCGTCTTTAATAATAGCTTCCACGCATGCACTTTTTCTTTACTTCCCTGAGCTGCCTTCCAGAGATCCGGAGTCAGCAAGATTTCAGCCGAACTATTTATATAAGAAAATTGTTCGGGATTTGGTCCCGCACCCACACCTAAAAATGTGTTTCCACTTCTCCTGCTTTAATTTGAATTCCCGCCCTGCACTACCCGCGACCGTAACCCCGGGCTGGGACACCTGGGGGGGACGCGGGTGCCTGCGCAGAGCCCTCCCCGCGTCACGAAGGCTCCTCGCAGAGCCGGGACCTGCGCCGCAGCCCTATCTCCAGCTCTGACTCAGCAAAGCCGCTACGCACGGGCTGCACTGGCCTCGGGGACCTAAGGACACGCTCAAGTGCTCTGCTAAATACTAAATACAATGAGGTATAGGTCACTGCAGAAGTGCTTTCCTATAAGGCCTAGGGCCCTACCCTGTTTCCCAATGCCAGAAGAAGCCAGACATCAATTATAGCAATGGAAGGATTTTAGAAATTAGCTTTCTATGGCGTTTTGTTGTGTTACTTGATTTTTCTTCCCCTAAGGTATCAGAAAAAAAAATGCTATGCTTACTTAAAAAAGAAAAAAATATATCCATTGGGGATGTACAAATACTTCTTATGTGGCCATCAAAAAATGCAACCAAAAGCAGGAATAAAATTATTAGCTAGTAAACAATACGTATACTATCAAGAAATAATATAATTTCAAGCATAAACAACATTGTACTCTAGCATAATATTTCTACCTGGACTTGCCTGGTAGTGCTTGGATTGCTTTAAATTATAATGTTGAATGGGGGGGGGGAAACCAAGAGACAAATCAAAGACTTAAAAAAGTTTATTATCTGAATTGTGGAAAATATTCTTTATATATATGTATATATAAATAATCTAAATAAAAATATGCTATAATATTAATAATATAAATAAAAGCATTAAGGCAAATCTTCACAGCTTTGGTACATTTGATATAAATCAAACTTCACACGGAGACTTAAGGTCTGATTCTGCCTCAGAGAAATTAGTCAGAGTTTTGAGATCAACTTTTTTCGGCAAGGTCTCAGGCTCTCACATCACTGTTTGCAAACAGCAGAGAAAGGTTAAGAGGCTTTTTCTGAAGGGACACACACAGAAAACAGCTGTAAAATCTACTGACCTTGCAGGGAGCGGAGGGTCAGCTTTTCCAGCCACTAGCCAGGAAGACCTGTGGTAGGCATATCTGTATCTTTTATTGTCCACAGGAACTATATCCATTAACACAATGTACTTGGCTTCGGGATCCACTCCCGAAAAGGAAACCCTGATCGTAGGGAACATTCTCCTGAAATAAACCAGAAAATAAACACACAGATGGAGAGCAGAAATAAAAGCTTCTGAAAAGTTACTGCAAAATAAGAATTACATATAAAACTCCTGGAGAAAAAGAAAATGGAAACATCAATTGATTCTATTTTGGCAAGATAGAAATTACATATCACATATCTCTATAGTGTATGTAGAAACAACAGTGAGAAATTGGAATAATTCTTTGAAGAAAAAAAAAGGATATAACAGTGAAAAAGTAAAAGAGAAAAATGCATTTTTGGCTGGTACTGAACATGCACAAACAATGATTTCAGAAAATAGTCGTATCAAAGGCACATAAGTTCTTACAAACATTTATTTTTGTAGGAACAGCAAAATACTGCAAGAATTATTGCCATTAGCAGTCCCACAAACTGCACACACACCTTGTTTTAGCCTGCTCACAATTGTGGCAAGACGTATTTGTCACAAGGAAGCTTCCTTTGCTTCACTTGAATTTCGACAAAACAAAAATAATAAAATACAATGTTTTCAGTGCTCTAGAAATGAAGTAAAGCAACTTGAAAAAAAAAAGAGGGATTAACGTTGCAGATTTTACACATATTTTTAAACACACACGGGTCTATTTGGCTAGTTATAAAAATCAGCAGGGAGCTACGTTAATAACCAGTAACTTCGGGGGTTACAAAAACCGACGCCGGGCTCCTACAGACTGCGTTTTGCTGACCCAGAGCCAAGCTCAACGGTCTGGGATGACTAGAAGCCCTGCGGGTGTTTTGCAGCGCACACAGGAGGTGAGCAGGGCAGAGGAGACCCTCACCCAAAGGGAAAGCGACCGAACACAACAGAATTACTGCCCCGCGCCCCTGCGTGTGTCGGCACCGCCACAACGCTGCGAAGTCACAGCACGGCGCGAAGCGGGTTTCGGCTGCGGCACTGACTTCCACTCGCTCCCAAGCTAGGGGCTTTCTTGCAGATTACTTGAGCATCTGAATTTCCACCCAAAATGCTACGACTTGTCCCGCGCGAGCTCAGGTCTCCGCAGAGGATGGGTCTGTGCGCTCGCCACGGGGAACACGGAGCCACCCCCACCCCCAAATGAAGGCGTTTTGGGATGTTCGGAAGGTTTCTCGTTTATGCTTGTAACGCCCGCTCCACCTCGCCCAGCCTCACTCACCTCCCCGACTTGGTGATGATCATCTCGGTGCCCAGCTCGTGGAACTTGTCCCAGAGCTCCTTGGTCTCCAGGCTGCAGGAGATCTTGGCCATCTCCTCGCTGGGGATGCCGGGCGTGGTGGGGATGAGCGGCTCGGTGCAGAGCGACGCGGGGCTCGCGCTGAAGTCCCCGTGCGCCTCCAGGCTCGACAGGTCGCTCAAGGGCTGCGCGCAGGAGGACTTCTCCACGAATTGCTCTGCGGGGGTTGCGGGGGAGACGAGAGAGAGGGGAAATTCAGCCAGGACGGGGCTGAAGGCGACGGCAAACCCGTTCCGAGGGGAAGCCGCTCAGCCTGCACCCCAGCCTCTTTCTGCAGTCGCCAGCTCATGATTTGGGGCGAGAACGACGCTTTTCGGGCAAAAACAGAGTGCCAGGCTCCCCGTGAGGCCCCGACGTGCCCGGGGGCTGCTCCTTCGGCGGAGAAAACCAGTAATAAAGCAAAACAAATAAGCAAAAAGTCGCTAATTCTCACGGAAACGGGAGCGCTCGGCCGAGGGGGCGGCCGGGGTCGGAGGCGGTTCGAGGGCGCCGCGCGTTTTGCGCGGCCGCCGGGGCGCGTTTCGAGGCCGCCCTGAGCGTTTCGGGGGCCGGGAAGGAGGAACGGGAGCGTCGGCGAGAGCAGCCGGCCCCGGGCAGCGGCGGCTCCGCGCGGGGCGCCCGCCGCGCTCCCGGCGACACAGCGGCGCGACCCGCAAAACGAAGACGTGAGAGAAAAACGGGAAGAAAATCGGCCGCAGAAAAACTTCAGGGAGCTAAAGCGGGGCTCCGCACAGGCGCCTTCCCTCCGCCTCTAGAGGAATTGTGTGCAGCAACGGAGGGAAAAATAGAAATACGAACTGAGCGAATGGTTTCGAAAAAGCCTTGTAGGGAAAGAAAAAAAAAGGAAAATAATAATAATAATAAGAGATGGATTTAACGCGAGACTGTTCAAACATGTTCAGCAGGCGTTTTATAGCGTACCCGGCCTACACTGTCGCATAGATTTGTTTAAATCTATTTTTATACATATATAAACTTACAAGGAATTCCTAGAATATGCAAAATCTATGAATTCATTTAATGAGATGGAGCAGACATTAAAAATCCTTTAAGCTTAAATGAAATCTTGCTCGTTGGCGCCCAAAATTTCTAATATCTTTCATTTTCTAATATATTCCCTTTTCTAATACACTCCCTTTCGCTTTTTTTCGTAGTTTTCCACGAGCTCTTCCATGTATCCGAGGGACACAAGTGACAGAAACGCGCGATGCGGGGAGGAGATGTTTTGCAAAAGAGTTCGGGAATCTGCATCAAGGCGATCGAATAGGATTGAAATCGCTTACATGGAAATCGCGAAGAAATTATAAAAAAAAAAAAGAATATTCTCAATTTACTGTAGAGGAGTCCATATCAGCCCACATCAAGTAGCTGAGGAACAAGGGCGCTTTCGGGTCTACGGACCAATTTTATTAGTCCTTGTTAACAAGGCACCAGGGCAGAGACATTTTATGCTTTTTATTTGTCTTTTAAAAGCGCAGATGACGCGCAATAAATACTTAAGGGAAGGTTCATTTCGGAGTAGCGAGGAGAGAGGTCGCTACCTCCGGGTGCGGGATTTTTATTCTACGAAAAAAAAAAAAAAAGACGAGCGACCAAACCGAGCGACTTAACCCGGAGGAATTTAGGGGACGGTCCGTGTTGTAAACGGCGTCGTCTGAAGAGGATGGTGCGGAATGAATAGGTATACGTGTAATATATATATGTGTGTGTATATACATATATATATATAATGCATAATATAAAATAAAAGGAGATTTAAGTGGCCTCTGGGGTGAAGGTTTTTGGGAAGGGAAAGGAGGGGGGAAATGCAGGTATCTATGGATAATGGATCTGAACACGGAGGGGAGGGGGCAGAGCCGCTGCCGGCCGCGGCGGGCGGGTTTCGGCGGGGCTCGCCGGGCCCCCGGCGCGGCCGCACTCACCCAGCGGCTTGATGGTGCTCCCGGGCGCCTCCTTGTCCTTGGCGCCGCCGCTCGCCATGAGCGCTGCGATGGAGAACGCGTTGGCCCGCGACGAGAGCTGCGGCTTGGCGGGCGCCGTGAACTCCATGGCCGGCGGCGCTGCGCGGGGCTCCGCGGCCCGGGGCGCTGGCGGCGGCGGCAGCAGCAGCGGCGGGAGGAGGAGGAGGAGGAGGCGGCAGCGAAGGCCCGGGGCGCTCTGCGCCCGCCGCGCTGCGCCGCCCGCCTTAACTTGGGGCCGCCGAGATCCTATCGGGCGGCGGCCCAATCGGCGCCGCGACACGTCAAGGACCCGGGACCGGCCCGGCCCGGCCCGGCCCGGCCCGGCGCGCAGGAGGAGCAGGAGGAGGAGGAGAGGAAGGAGGGGCAGGGGCGGGCGGCAGGGCCGGCCCTGCCTGCCCAGGGGTGGGCAGGGGGTTCCCCCTGTGCCCGTGTGCCCCCCCGCCAGCGCCGCGAGCACCGACCCGCTACCCCCGCCTTGGGGGGCCGGGGGGCTGCCCAGGAGCGGGGGCGGGGGACACGGGGAGGGAGAGGAGATCCAGCGCCGGGGTGGGTAGCCTCAATCTCTGTGTTTTAAAATTAAATTATATATGCTTATATATGTGTGTGTATATATGATATATACATATACACATATACACTGTTTTTAAGAAGCCGCTTTGTCGTTCTGCTGCTTCTGTGTCGCTGCCTCTTCTGCTTCTGGGGAAGGCGCCTCCGGGCTGGGCGCGCACTTGGCGTTGCTCTCCCGGCCCCGCATCCCGAGCGCGGGATTCGGTGCCAAGGAGATGCACCCGGGCACACACACACACACACACACACCTGTGCCTGGCTCGGGGACAGTCTCCCCGAGGGACACTCTCCTCGCGGCGGGTTTATGGGATGGAGTGGTCTGCAGCAAGTCCGGCGCAAGGCAGGGGACGAGCGGGACGCGAGGCGGAGCCGGGCAGCGGAGCGCGCCAGGACACGGATTTAAACGAATCCTTCGCCCGTGGTTATTTTCTAGTACGTCATGCGAGCCGGCAAATAAAAAAGCGGGGGATTTAACTCAATAAATAATAATTTAAAAAGAACGAATGGCATTTGTTCGCTAAAACGACTCAGGAGCACCAAAGTGCCAACTTCTTAGCTAAAAACCGAAGGGCTTTCAATAAACTGCCTAGAAACGTGATGCTGAAAGGAAACTCCCGTTAGATCCCGGCTCCTGCGCGACCCTTCCCTGCTGAGAATCTCGCCGGGTCATTAAGAGGGGGAAGAAAATTATCCGAGTCGCCCTCCTGGAGTTTCAGCGAGAGGAGCGGGTGGGAGAAAACGGCGCTTTGCTGCTCTGAAACGGGCGAGAACCAGCTGCTGAGCACCTCGAAAACGCGCATCTTCCTATAACAAGCAGGACTAACATTTAGGAGAGCCTGAAGCGATTTCAGGGTGGCACCGACACCAGAGGTGCGGAGCGGCGGGGGCAA
>JAUBNY010000290.1:4263938-4274472 GCA_032275445.1 Crypturellus soui
CTGGAGATCTTCCAAACCCACCTGGATGGCACCCTGTGCCCCGTGCTCTGGGTGTCCCTGCTGGAGCAGGGGTTGGACTAGATGATCTCTAGTGATTCTTTGTGTGTGTTCCTAAGGCTGCTGTGTCATGGGAATAAGAGGTCTCTGAAGGAAAACTGAGATCCAAGAGTTTACTTTAGGTTGTGCCTGAAGTATAAATGAGAATTGCATGGACTATGATGGTAGGGAAGGGAGGTCACATGCAGAAAAAAAAGGAAGGGTTAGTTCATTTTACCCAAGTACTGCTTATGGCATATCAGTGCTATCTCATGACCATCAGTGGAAGTCTTCAGTTCTCAATATCTGTAAACAGCTTTGCTTTTATTTAAAAAAAAATAATAAAACAAGAACCAACACCTACCTACTGTGAAATACCAGATCTCTTTCAGAGCACATAAGCTTTGAGGGAAAGCTTAAGCATCCTTATTTCAATTGCAAGACCAGAGCAGTTAATAAGCAGTGGCCATCCTGCAATATTCTTCCTGTTGTATGTCTCTGCTTTATATTCTTAACCAATTGTTTAGCTATAGCTTTTCTAAACACCCAGGTTAGTGGCAAACATTGTTCAAACATCCATAGGAAACATATGTGATGTAGCAAAAGAAAAGGTTATGTCAGTAGTTAACTGTATTTCTGAATTGACTTCATGGTATGTTAACAAAGCTTGTCCTGAGAAGTGGAAAGAATCATAAAAAAAAGAATTTTCAGTCAAACTGGGAATGTGTTACACTAATAAAGAAAATGTGACTGAATTATGGATATTTTGTTGACTCACATGACTGACACCAGAAGCTGGGCTTAGCCATTAGTCTGCTCACCTAGGTTCTTACACCATGCCCACTGCTTTTATCAGTCTCTGCTTATTAACAGGTAGTGGGGAAATGAAAGTCACATATTATTGTCTGGCTCTTGTACAGACGAGACAGGCCTGACCGGAGCACTAGCACTTTGAATCTTGCAGAGCGGAAGGGGCATGAGAGACAGAACAGAACTGATGAAACTTGAGGACACTGATGCAGGCTTTTCCTGTGAAAGGAAAGACTTCAGAGATGGCTCTGCATATGGGACCCAGGTTTTACAAAAGCTAAGCTGAGTTCCTTTTTTTTTTTTTCTTTTTTTTTAAAAGGAGACAGAAACCAGATTTACTCTCTGTTCAGCAGACTTTAATATTAACTTTCCACACTGATAGCAAATAACTTTAGACATATCTAGGTGTGGTCCTGTTTGAAGACTTATGGGAAGTCTCACAACAGTCCTGTTTAGTCTTCCATGTACCAGGGACTGCAAGAGGTTTAAACTGTTGTATAAGAGTTTGCACCTGTAGCCCAGACAAAGCTAATTTTCCTCCTTCTGGTATCATTTGAGTTTACTTTTTTGCCTTTTTATTTTTTTTCTCTCCTCCTTCCCCCCCTTCTTTTTAAACACAGTTTATGACAAATGAAACAATCACATAAACCTGTGAAATCAAAGCAAGGAAGAGAATGTCAGATCTTGCAAAACTCCTGTGCTGGGAAACTAGACCCTCTTCATGGACTTGAGGTACGAGCCTAACAATATGCTGAGCTTACTGAGCACCAGACCATCCCTCTGCAGCACAGTGGTGCATGCAGTATGGGCAAATACAGGTACAATCTCTCGCGAGCATGTGCAAAGTATTTTTCCTCCTCAATACAGGTAGCAGAACTTCAGGAGACTTATCATAAGCTTATTTCTTATGACAGTTTTCTCTGTTGATAATAATTAAGTCATTCACCAACTGTTGTAATCCTTCACTCAGTGGAGGCATGAAGAGAGTCTCTGCCTCCTAATATTGAACTGCCTGTATCCGTGAAGCACATACGCATTTAGCACCTTTGACATCCTGTCTCCGTTTTCACATCTCGCTGAAATTAGCTGAGGAGTTCACAGTTTTGGGGGTTGGGATGGACGGACAGACAGGCACAGAATTGCTTCAGTCTTCTCTCTTTAGGAAATAGGTTAAAAAAATCAGTCCAAACTGTATTGCCGTCATGATAATATCACAAGAACAAAGCATATCTGCTTTGCATTACACAACCAAAAACATAGTACGGTGCTTGGGAGTCAAACTCTGTGAGAGACTTTAAAATGCCTTGCAATTGGCCCATGTGTTCTCTGTTGAAAATGAAGATCTTACAGGTAGCTCCCCAAATAAGGAGACACTGAGAATAAATTGGCTAGCATCATTATGAGCTAGAAGTTAGAAGAATCAAAAAGCAAGAGACCCTCTCAGTCAGGCCAAATGAAGAAGCTCTGACATCTACTTCCCCACTGTCTCATTGCCTATGCTTTTGGAGAGGGGAAAAAAAAACAAAATGAAACCAAACAGCATTAATAAGGTAAGAGCACAGTTCTCCAGGAACTTCCTCTACTTTTTGCAGCTTGACCACCATCTGATTTAAGAAATAAGTACTGTAGAAGTGGGAATGTTTTGCTCTTGGCAGCAGTGAAGAAAACCATATAACTTATCTAGTATGTCAGCAGATTGTTAGCAGCAGACATGACCCCAGTTGGGTGGGTACTGCCTCTATGCAGCAGTATAATGGCAAAGAGCATAATGAGAAGCAGGCTGGGCTGCAGCATGGTTCACGAGGAGAAGGGCTTTCTTTGCAATCACTGCTATATCTCAAGGAAGTGAAGTCTTCTGAGGGTCAGCAGCAGCGACATCACTAGCGTTCCCTCAGAGGGACAGTGCTGAAATAGCCAGCAGACCTGGACCAGAGCTGCAAGGACTGAAAATACATGGTTACATCATCTGAAACCTTGTTAGTCAGCATCGCATCTGGGAACGATAGGAAGGCCCAACTTGCTCTGTCTTCGTATGGAGCTATAGAGCATTTGAATGCACTGGCCCTTTTTCTACTCATGGAAGTCCTCAGAGCTTTGCTAAGCAGCAAACACTCGAACACAGTAGGTAGGTAAAGCAGGGCAGAAAAAACAAACCAGCAAGCCTTAACTAAACTACTGCATGCAGATTTGGGGGGACTGAAGAAGAGGGAGTAGAAACAGCTACCAGTTTGTCATTATATGACATGCATCTATGACCAGTACCACATTGCTAGCCAACCGTACTCCCTCTCACCCCCAGACATATACACCTCTGCACATCTTGTCCATGGCTAGAGTGAAAGATTTTTGCATCATGGTCATTTCCCCACATTTGTACTCTAATGACACAGCACTCCATTGACTTGCATAATGTCCAATAGTGCTGGTAGTAGTCTGGTTCCCAAACGTGTGCACTGACTTACACTCTTAAAACATCACTGAGGTATAAAACAGCACATCTTCAGATAGCTCAGGAAGCCAACATAGTTCATTGGGGCAATAGTAAAACTTGAGGACAACACACAAACAGTTTTTGTTTTAATGACTAATGAAAATTCCCTGAGATGCTACTTGTATTAGCCAGACCACTCCACTAAACTCTGCTGGAGTCAAATGTGAGATTTGTGGTTGAGCAATAGTATTGGACAAGTGTTTATGTAGCAATGAATATATCAGCACAAACTCCAAATGTTATTACCCTATCATCTAGAAAACAGGAAGCCAGAGCAGGAAGCAAGAGGCCCAAGGAGTCCACGAGGGAAGGAATTTGAGTTTCCCAGTATCATCAAACAACAGAGAAATTCAGCTGAACTTAAACCACATGGATGGTTACTGGAAATCTCCAGAATATTGTAGTTGTGGATTCTCTTCTTTCTGGGAAGCTAGAGAGATATCTGTGGTGAACCGTTTTGTTTGTATGGTTTTGTTTGTAAAAACTATGCCATGCTTTCTAGGTAGGCAGCAAGAATGAGCAGATAAGGCCGTCCGTTTTTGAGAACGTGCCATTGCAAGGCATGACAACACAAGGGGACTCCTGCTACACACGCATTTTATCCTACAGCACTTTCCAGGCAAAGTGTGCCAGCTAGTGTTGTTAAAAATACAAGCTTTCAAAAGCACCAAACATCTGATTTCATTTAATTAATACATGGAGGATCTGCCTGAAGGAAGAAGAATGAGACAACTCGGGGAGCTGCAGCCTCACTGGTGAGCAGGTGGCCTTGCATCTGTGGCACTCTGTACATCAGAGAAACGATTCTTTTTTTCCTCCCTCTTTCTGCCATATGAGCAACAAAGAGCTCAGCTGTACTCTCTCAAGTCTCGGGCATTTGTGCTGAGGTGGAACTAGGTCTGGGGGAAATGGCAAAAACACATCCTTTATAAGGAATACAGAAATAGAATAACAGCTCTCCTCGTGACCATGTGCTTAACTCAAGCCACAGTTCATCAAATCACTTGTCAGTCCTTCTTCATTAATAGGAATAGCAACAAATAAAAAGGTCTTTTGTAGCACTTTTCAATGGTATAACTGAAATGCTTTACAAAAAAAAAAAAAAAAGTCATATTCATTACAGGTAGGAAAGGAAGAGTGCGGCAAAATTACTGGTCTTCTAGAAGCCTTGTGCTCTAGAAGGTGAGTGCCACAGTAGGAGAAGCACTCAAGACTCACAAGGCTCAGCCCAGTGTTACATCAGTCAGGAAATGTCTACACTTCTCCATATATAACCAACGGAGCTACCTGAACGCAGATACTTGGACGGGTATGGACATTCTCCAGACGTGCCAGGAATCCCCTTCTAAAGAGGCAACTCGATCCATCTCCTGTTGAGTAAACAGCATGGGATACCGCTGGGAAACAGAGCCACTCTGGTGACTGGCAGCCACTAGAGAAGGAGCAGATAAGTGTCCTGTTGGACAGAAGCTGTGTCAGGACACAAGAGCATGGAGCACTCTGGCTGCAGAAAACAGGCAAACAAACAAAAAAAGAACACAGCATTAAAAAAAAATGGTACTGATGGATTTCATGCAGCATGTCACCATCATGGCAACACGGTGGATGCTCTGATAAAGTTGTAATGGAAGTTTTTTCTTTTTTTTTTTTTTCTTAAAACATTACACCACTGCAGCCTCTGTTTTACCTCTGTGTAAAAGCCCATTATTGCTAGGTTGCTTATTCCTTTTCCCTACCAGGGATAAGCAGTATTGTTATAAAATATACCTTACGCTCAAGAATGAAAAGAGAATTTAGAATTCCTAGCATGACACATTTATTTTGTGACCCATTTCGGAAGAGTTTCAGGAAAGCTTACTGCTATAACAAACAAGGATATAGCCCAGTGCTTGAACTCATACAGCTAAATACACAGACTAGTATCTGAACTTTGCTGGGAAAGTTAAATCAACTTTGGTATTTAGACAAGCCCATTGCAGGACTGGGGCTTCAAGATTTATTTGAAAATTTTGAGGTGGATATGTAACAGGAATATTGATCTGAATGAACTTATTAAGCAGATTAATTGAACCACATGAAATCTCCATGTGGATTCTCATGTTCAAATTAAAGAAGCTTTTATTTGATTTCATTTGCTTCACTTCCAAAGTAAATTAAATGAAATCAGATTAGGGACATTTTAATTCTGAATTAGGAGTTTGACATGAGAACCTAAATGGAGTTGAACTAATCTTCTTAATATATACACCTTTACTTCATTTGGCTTGTGTGTAGACAAGCCCTTAGACTGCATGAGCATCCAAGTCCCCCATTGCATTCAGACTAATAAAACAGACTAATTCAGACTAATAAAACTGATCTTAATTCAGTTTGAGCTGTTAGTCACTGTCCAGATTCAATAATAAAATTAATAATAAATGGGAATGTTTTAAAGCTATTTATCTTGTCTGGTAGATTCTAGAAGTGTTTTGGTTTGTAAAGAAAAAAGAGAAGTCAGACACACAGAGTCTCTCAACTAGTACAATTCTCTGAGATTAGGGGACTGCCATTCAACTTTTGTGTCTATTTTTTCCCCTTTGTTCATTTTTCCAGTCTAAACTAGAAGTGTTATTAATTCAAGAAGATTAGCAACAAGATTAATGCATTTCTTCACGTGCTTTGCAGGGAAGGATTCTACAAACCGTTTGCAAAGCAAGTGTCCATAAATACACCGCAACGCACGTGTTGCGGACAAGACTCCCGTCGCTTGAACGAGCCCTTTAAACAGGGCTACCTGTTCTCAACCTAATTTCGGTATTATGTTAGAGAGAGAAGTCTCTTTGTACAAGATCTGACAGGCATGTGCTCGCGAGGAAGTGGAGGGGAAGCCCTCCGTTCATATGACTAATTAGACAGACTTCATGCTGGGTTGCTCTTTTTTGATGCTGATCCCTCTACTAATTGTCAGTTTGTTCCTTGGGAGAGCAAGGTTGAGTTCAAATGCTGCAGCGCCTTGTTCCCTATTAGCTTTCCTGACCTCAGGCTGATGCGAGTTGACAAGGAGCAGACTGAGGGAGCGCGAGCAGTTCATTCCCCTCGTAGAGTGCCCACTTTGGAGCTGATTCGCAGGAAGAACCAGGAACGCAATTAACAGGGAGCAGTTACCACTTAGATAAAATGGGCTCTCGTGCCTCTGAAGCATCAGCAAGAAGAATCAGGGGAGGAAGGGGCAGTGCAATTGATGAGCAGTCACCCCTATTTGAGATTCTGCTGCTCCTTTGGAAAAAGGCATATGGTTTAATTTTTAACTGGATCTCTGTGATCAGTTTTTTTTTTTTTTTTTCCTTCTGCTTTTCTTCTGGTTAGATCTGCAACAATTTAAGACCAAATTACTGCAGCTGAACCAGACTCACTTCCCACCAGCTGCCTTTTTTTTTTTTTTTGCTGGGGCTGTTTCAGCTCTGGTCAGGCTTTCATGCAAGGGGAGGAGGGGGAAGATGGGGAGCATTTAATCACATCTGACATTCAGGAGCTCGATCCTGCAAGGTACCGAGCTCATTGACCTCAGTCCAGCAAAACAATATACATTGGACTTCAAAGGGGATACTCACATGCTTAAAGTTAAGCAGATGTCTAAGTGGTGCATTGGATCTGGGCCAGAGAAAGCAGGACCTTCCAACAAGCCAAGGCGCTCCAGTGGGTTTGGGTCTGCAAAGTGCTACCTTTATCGGCTCAGCTCTCTGGGCAGCTCCAGAGCAGGTGTTGCAATTATAGCAGGGTCTGAGATGAAAGGAGCCCAAGGGCCTGGCTGCAAAGGTGGAAGAAAACCAGCAGCTTTCCTGGGCAATCATCCCCATTCCATTCCTTGTAAAATAGATGCTATGTTGTGCTATTTCTGATTTAGCATGAAGCGAGGCAGCCAAATGCTGCATTTAAAGCCCTGAAGTAATAATAATGAAGTCCATCTAAATTCTTGAAATACTAATTTATAATTTAGGCATAGGTACTCTGCAAAGGGAAAATGATTTGAAGTTGTTGGGGTTTTTTTTTCCTCCTTTTCTTTTTGATGTTTTTAAATGAGGAAGTGTCAGGAACACCAGAGCAACTTTCTAAACTATATAGAAGACAGAATGGAAATCACTATGAGTATGTACATGAGCATCCTCAGACTCTATCTTAAAAATGTGTCATCTGTAACTTTACATATTAGATAGATACCCACGTGGTATGTGGTCCACTGAGGGAAACAGGAGAGTTTTCAGCCAAACTCGGTTCTCAGCCTGATTTCAGACCTGATGCTCTCAGTAGCAGTTCCACTGTTCAATGCATCTTCTAGGTCAAGGAAAGCAAGACCTTAATCTGTGACATTAACAGAAAGAGAGAAATCCCAAGCAATGGCCCCCTCTCCCCCGTCCCAGAAGCATGTAGTAGTGATTTTATTTTTTGTCCCAAATCCTTCATTTAAATGTCGCACACAAGTACATATGCATACACCTATGCATATTTCAGCTCTTGCAGCGTAGTAGAATTTGGACAACTGGAATGTTTATTGCTGGACAGGGCGAAGATAATATTTCTGTCCACCTCAGTCACGGAAAAGTCAGGGAGTTGGAGGGATATAGATAACATTTCAACCTCCAAAGAAGTTAATTCTTAAAAAATTCAACCATCTGGACAAGAATTAACCAATTATAGAAGATCTGTAAAATTCCGCCTTTGAAGAGGCTCTGAAATACGTAGAGAACATGTACTAATCTGTACAGTATGGTAAACATCAACTTTCTGATAAAAGTCACTATATTACAAGTGTTTTGGGGCTTCACATAGCACACATGATGCAATTTACATTTTTTTTCAAGCTATGCCATTGAATGTGAATATTTCTTAGGATAAGATTGTCTTTTCCTAGACACTGTTTAAGTAAGAAAATTTAACTCTAAAAACAGGCTGGAGAAGCTGTAGAAAGAGAGAGTCTAAACAAGCAAGGCACCATCATAGATCCAATTCAATTTAAGAACTATGAAAGGCAGAGGCTAATGCACATATTGGGAAAGAAGAAAAAAAATCATAAAAAAACACAGTTCCTACTTCTGCCCTAACACAGTTTAAAATAATTTTGCATTGCCGTTCCAATATAATAGCCTGCCAGCATAAAAGAATGACTACATACTGCAAGCCAAATTTCTTTTGATATGGCAAAAGAAAATGTCATCCAGGTAACTGCAGCCTCCTTCAGACTTGCTATAGATTAAGGCCCGCCAAAGAAAGGACCACACAATCTCTTTATTCTTATCATCTCTTGCTCCACTGCAGTAATCTCCTTGCCTGAAACAGAAAAATAGTGCAACCACAAGTCAAAATTCACCTTGGACACCCTTTGTGCATGACACTGGCAATAACAAAACATCCTAGCTTTCTTAATTTGACAGCATAGGGTTTCTATTTTAGCACATTAGCAGTAGAACAGCTTAGTTCTCACTGAATATATCTGCAGTAGGCCCTATTTTCATTTAAATGATGGGTTTTCAACTTGCCGTGGTCTAGACCATATCTAAATAGAGGAATATTGTCTCATCTTCCCCCACATTCACAGCAGCACAGACTAGCAAGCGACTTTGCTGCAGAACTGTAGCAGTAGGGTGATTTAAAATAGATATTAGAAAACTCTTAAAAGATGAGTATACAAGAGAGAAGTCAAACGTGTCACCCCTGATAGATCCATTGCTTCTGAAGATGCAGCCTTCCAAACCAAAGCAGTAGGCTGTCCTGCTTACCCACGATGTCTGTCACTACACATCCTCATGAAGCACTTGCTAACAAAAAAAGGAACTTGCAGAGTAGCAAAAGGCATCACATACAACCTCAGTTTGCATCACACCATCAAAGATCTTATCCCAAAGGCTGTCATAAGGGGCTTTTATGGAGCCTCGAATCAGGTGTTACTTCTTAGTCCCTCATCTTTTTTTCCCCTTTTAAACACAAAGGGGTTATTTTTGTGTGTGTTTTTTGTTGTTGTTTTGTTTTTAAATAAAAGAATTCTGGAACAATTTTAGCAGTCTGTGGTAATGTCCCACCTATCTGTGAAAGAACGTTTGCTCGCTCCTTATTCCCATATGTTCAAAGTGTTCGAACAGCACGTAGAGAGTAGCACAGCTCAGTCGAGTAAAACTGCAACCATGCGATTCTAAAGCCTCTTACTGCGTCGAGCCATCAGAAACCCCCCACATGTAGGTGTGAATAGGTGCCCAAAGAGAGAGCATGGGTGCTAGTAGAGATCCCATATCTGGTATTAACAGGTATAGACCTATCAGAATTCAATATTTAAAACACCAAACCAAACAAACATACAAAAACCAGAGTGTAAGTAGCATGGAGTTTCCCTCCCCATCCCCATTCTTTCCACATTCTCCCCCTGCCCCCCCCCCCCCCCAACAAGATGAGGGGAAATAAATAGGCATCAGAATTACGCTTTCAGGAGATTGGCTTAGGTGTCGTCATTAGGGCAGTATCAGAACACACTCAACATTCAACCTTTCCCCAAGATCATTGTGGAAGGAATTTATCTCAGCATCCCGCGGGAGAGATGCAGACCACCTGAAGCACAAAAGAACAGCAGGACTTCTTTGCTGCAATTAGGGGTCACTTGCGAATGTCTGCTGAAACAAGCCTGGTGAAAATAGTGATCTCGATATTGCAGAGGTCATCGGTCCAATGCCAGGTTTGTCGACATAACAGTAATCATACCACAGTAACAAGCTTAACCACAACAGTGGGCACAGAGCATCTGGGTGGTAGAGTCTCCAAAGTGCAATTTTCAAGTTCAGCCTCAGTGGTGGAGGGGAAGCAGCAGTGTGTGTGGCATTCCCTTGGACTGAGCGGGTTGCTGAAAGCAAGAGTGTAGCACTTAGCAAAATAAAAGTTTAGACTAAACAGTAGGCGATATTGTGGAGACTTGACTAGGTGAAGGAAGCTTTCATCACAGAATCACATTTTAACAGATATGACTGCGCACACGCACTCACAAGCCCTTGTTTGTTTGGAGGAAATTCATTTCATTTTCCTTTATTTATTGTAATGTGGTCCTATTTGGACTGGGTTTATAGGAATGTGTCAGTGGGTAACAGCTCCCACTCTAGACAAATGAGAGAGAACAACTCAAAACCTAGCCATTAGACATGACCACTGGAGGGGAGAGGAAGAGACTAGAAGACATTACCC
>JAUBNY010000290.1:4284018-4315697 GCA_032275445.1 Crypturellus soui
TCCTGCCCTCTTCCTTTTCTCCTCCTCTCAGCAGCAACACCAAGAGGCTCCATGGGAGGATCTCCATGGCAGTGTGGTGCCAGGCGAGACTCCTGTCCTTGCCGGGAAAGGGAAGCAGCCGAAGGGAGCAGAGCCCTTTTTGCTGCAGGTCGTGCTAAGCAGCAGGCTGTGTTAGCCGGGGTGATGCGTATGCGAGCTGGGGTGATGCACTTGCCCCGTGCACTGGCCTCCAGCTCGTGTGTCTGTGTGTGGTGGCCGAGCCGTTCGGGTCCACCTCAGAGCACCCTGCCAACACCGAGAGCAGCTGAGCTCCTCATCGCTCCAGCCCAAAGCCCAGAGCAAGTCTCAGGGAAGGCAGAGCCAAAGAAATGCAGAAAATGCAGAGGACGCAGACACGTGGGATCCACGTTTCCTGCCAGAACCAAATCACTTGGTGGTTTGAACCAGAAGGGCTGTACAAGTCTGCTCCATTAAGGATGGATGAAGACAGTTCATCAAAACAACAAAGCAAATCCCAGCTTGAGCCATCAGATTTCACATAAAGAAAAAAAAAAGGGAAAAAAAAGAAAACAGAAGCCAAAAACGCTCAATAAAACCGCAGGGACAATAAATCAACCCAGTTCCATGCCGAAAAGTTACCTTTGAAAAGTCCTCTGGCAAACCTGGCTGGAGTTTCAGGGTGGTAATGAAACCTGAAACTTGTGGGTTTGGGTTTTGGCTGCTAACTGGGACTAGGCACAAGTAAGGGAAAAACCGCCCCCGTGACTCAGGGAAAGCCTTAAAACATCCCTGCTACTTCTTCCTTCTCAAGAATTTCTGCTTTTCTAGGGCTTCAAACAGCATCTGGGGGCAGGAACCTGCAGGAGAGGCGCCAAACAGCATCTGGGGGCAGGAACCTGCAGGAGAGATGCTCTCCACCTTTCCAAGTGCTTTTTGTGCAGACCTGGGCACAGTGTGCTTAGGACACTGCGCCCAGTGCTACAAAAGGAGGAAGGGGAGGAAGAAGAGGGGTAGCACTTTCTATCACCAACCAGCAGAAGTAAAGCCTTGGAAGTATTTGACCGCAGCCGCTCACAAAGTGATATGGAGACTTCCTTTTCATACACCTACGATCCCATTTTCCTTTTATTTTTTTCCAGATAGTTATTATTTTTCCTGCAGAGAGTTTAGTGAGCCTGGAGAAAGTGCCAAAACCGCTACTTTCTTAGGGACAGCGGGTAAAGGGCAAGACTGCCCTGAAATTAGCAGATAAGAGCAGACCTTAACTGAAGCTTTTATCGGTTGTTTGTGTTCACCGAGGCCAGATGATTTTCAAGGAGCCGCTTAGAGATTTAAAGCGCTGATGTGACAGGAGCTCTTTGATTTTAATGTTCCTGCCCTCTTCTTGCAGCCAGTGTTTATGTAAACTTGAGAAAAACTGCCACTACTGTTCATCTCCCTCATTTTTCAACCTTAATGGTAATTACATTCCACGCATGACAGGAGACTCAGCATTGCCTTCAGCACCAGGGCTGCAATGCTGTTTTTGACATGCCATTACTATGCATTAAGTCACAGTTTCATAGAGGGGGAAAAATAACTTGTTGCAGAAGCATGGGCTTAATGAGCACCGCGGAAAACATATTGCTGATTTGTGTAAGAGGTTTAAATAAAATGCTGTGGTCTAAGGTTTCTGGAGGCATCTGACTGATGGAGGCGCAACAATCCTACTGAAATGTAGTGGAAGCCAGGTTTCGGTTTCAATGGACTTTTTGAAATCCCAGTCTTTAAGCTTTCCATTTTGTGTGCTTAATATTTTCTTCCAGATCTTCTGGAAGAAAACAAGAGAGCATTCAGCATGCACAAGGTGGGGTGTGTGTGCAAGGTGGGTTTGTGTCTAGATGTATGACATATAGGCCTCCCAATCAAATGCCTCTTGTTTCTAAGCTTTCCTTTCTGCATAAATGTCTTTACACCTAATGCTTTAGTGTCAACACCTTTCTCAGCGCTGCCTTTTTCATGTAAGTTCTTCTTTTCTCGAGACCGAATCTCTGCTTTTCTGCACAAGATCTGCAACACGCACAACCCCCTGAGACACCTCGTAGCCACGAGCAATGGGTGGCAGAGGGCAGACAAGACCTTCTGCCTTGGAAGTGAAGTTCTTCCTCCTGCTCCCAAATGTCACTGCCCATCTGCACTGCACTTTTCCCAGCCACAGGCTAAAATAAATGGACCGCAGCGATAAGCCTTAAGTCTTGACATAACAGCACCTTGGACTCTCAGTTTCTACCCCGACACAAAGCCAACTACTCTGGACAAGAGTTATTTCCTGAGCGGTCAGCTGCAGCCTTGGCTCCAAGCTCCAGGAGGGGAGAGTCTTGATCCCGCCTTGAGCGCTAGCTGCAGGTTTCCCCACATCTCTGCCTCCTAAGCAGAGCCCTGAGGTGCCACAACTTCTAAAATATGTAGGTAGTGCTTCAAAGATACAGCACTTTTTAAAGCACCTTAGTTGAAAGAGCAACTTTTCCTCTCCCTCCTAGACAGGAAAATACACCTGTCTATGTATAAGGAGACAAAAGCCACTTCTGCTACTCTGCAAACACAAATTCCCTTGAGAGGGAAACTTAAAAGAAAAATAAGAAAAAAAAAGGGCAAATCACTGTGTATTTTATCTAGATGATGCTGAGCTGAAACAGCTGAGCAGTATCCTTCTTCTAATGGAAATGGACTGTACACCAATTATATTAGTTTTCATTTTTAAATTACATAGTAGATTTTAAAATTCCATGCTGCTTCCAAAGACCTTTTAAAGGCCTTTTTCAGGGTTTTATCTCATGGCCCTTTACAGAACTTTCTTAGATGACACAGACAAAAAATAAATAAATAAATAATAAAAAAAAGAAAACCTAAAGCCCAATCGATTGCTCTGGTAATGGAAATGGAAACTCTGCTTGTCCTTATTATCATGAGCCTTATTACCCTTGTCATCACCACCACCATTATGCCATGAGGCTTTTATTCTCGAGGCACCGGGAGGAGGTTTTGCAGGAGAAGGGGCAAGCGCCCAACCTTGCCTCTGCCCCGGCTTCTGATCCACACTGTCATCTGTCAGTGGCTCCCTTAAGTGCCACTTTATCTTTCCTGCCTAACGAGTTACACTTTATTGTATCTGTATTGCAGTAATGCCTGGAGTTCTCTGTTAAAATCAGGAGCCCCAGCAATTACAGCCTGTGCAGACATTTAGGGAAAAGTAGTCCTTTCCTCATGCTTGGATTCCTGTCTCCTACAAAGGGCCTCTGAAGCAGGTCACAAAGGGCATTGGGTAATAAAAAAAGAAATAAATCAGTAATTTTCACTTGGAATAGGCAGCATCCAGCCCAGCAAATAAGGTTCATCCAAAACAGTACACTGAAGACTATTTCCTATATTCATACTGGGACAAAATCTCTTACTTGGTCTAGATACAAGTCACCTGTAGCAATGTTAGTGGGAATTACTGGATTTTTACAAGTATTAATGAGAGCAGGGTATAGCCCATGGCAAATACTCATTAGTAGCAAATACACCAATTTTGTGCAGTCATACAAAAAAGACCACAGGTAAGGCAAATATATAAGGAGCATGTGAGTAACCTCACTATTTCAATGCAGTTATTTTACTGTAATTGGATATTTGTGGAAGCACGAGTAGGCTGGAACAAGCATGGCTTTTCTGCTGAGTGACATGCAGTAAGCTGGAGTTGGAGTGCCCACACAGGAAGTATATAGCATTGACTGTGGCAATAGGATTAGAACAGGATGTTTCCCCTCATCTAGAAATCTTAGCAGTATAAAACGGCTCCCTCAAGCTTTCCAGATGATGTTTGCCTTAGCAGATCTATGTATTTAATGGAGAAAAGTACCTTTAAGGGAGCACAGCCAGCATTTTTCAGTGTGGACGAACTGGAGTATTGCTGATCTTAATATGTCACTGGACTGCAGGGAAGCTGGTCGCTGTAGCCATTGAATAGGGACGACCCGAGTCCTGCTCTGGGCTCCAGGCCCTCGCTTCATCTTCCGTGGGACAACTCTCCTTCTCTTTCTTCCTTCTCCTTCTCACCGGCACCAGTCACTGCCTAATTAGCTGCTCCTGTTATTCCTCCCTTTTTCCCATGTTTGTCTTGTTCACTCCTAACATTAAGGAATTCCAGCTCCTTGGCAATTATCAGCTAATTGGGACTGTATAAGGTCACTGCCCAGGCATTACCCCAACTGAACCAAAATGCACCCTGACGTTCAGTGCAAACATTAGCCCTCATGTGAAACATCCTGCCTTTAACCTGAAGCCTGCGTGGAGCTGCTCCACACAAACCCCATGGGGCTTCTGTCCCATCAGCGAGGACACGGTGCGGGAAGGAGCCCCTGAAGGAAGTGCTGCTGTAGATGTTGTGCAAGCAAGTCTCAAGGCAGCCTTATTCACTGAGGATGAAGCAGCAGCGCTAAACTACTTTATGGACAGGAAAAGCATAAACTTAGAAGAAACCATTTTCTTGCGTCATTGATGAACACTTCCTCTGCCGTAGGACAGCAAGACACAAGGCGGGGGGCTGTCGGCTGCGTTGTGCTCTCCGATGGGCAACGTGGTGGAGCATTGCAGCGGTGAGGCTGGGTGAAAGACCTCTTGACCACAGGGTGGCCATTTGCGGAGGAACCAGAACCAGGTCCTGGCCACAGAAGACCAGGAGGTAGCCTTTAGCGAGACCAGAAAGTCAATTATTTCACATCACACTGATGCAAAACCAGGAATTCTGCAATTCTGATGCAGTCAGTGACACATATCTAGGAGAAGGAATTGCCTTTGGCTTTTGGGATGAAAAATATTTTTTCCTCACAGTGGAGGAAATTTTCTTTTAACAAAAATAACAATGTACCAGGGCTGGTACCTTCCCACATGTAAACAAGTCCATGGTCTTTGTGGCCCTTGCTGCTCCGCACGGGAAGCTGATGAGCACTGCATGGCTAGAAAGCACTGTCGAGCCGGGGTGAGATATCTGTAGACCTATAGGATCTATATATAGATATAGGATATATATGGCCCAGGGTTGTTCTGAAGCCAGCAAGCTGAGGAGTGCAAATATCATAGACTTTGGGAAGATGGGGCAAGAGGAGTCTCTCCTTTAGCAACAGAGTAAAGGGAGGGAACAGGGGGAGATATTCTCTGCTGAAAAGCCTTCATGTGCTGGTTGCTGACACTCAGGTTTTAGATTTTGTGTCAGAAAACAAAGACCTAACCAATGAGAAAGAGTAACAATGGGGCTGAGGTTCAGCCTTGACACAAAATGATGTAATACTCAGCTGTGCAAAACAGCGAGCAAGACAGAGCTTCCTAGTGCTTACAACGAAGTAGAAAATGTCTCAGTGAAATTATCTTAAGTAACGGCCTCCTTTCTGAGCTCTGCCCTCTGCTCTGCGCGGTTTCAGCAGGCCGATGCTGTGCCCATGCAGGTCCCTGCTCTTGGTGCACAGGCAGCAGCACACCGGGGCGTGCAGGAGACACTTGGAGATGAAGCTGCCCATGGTTCGTGCTCAGAAAAGGCCACTCTTCAGGCACTGGCAGCTTTCAACTGACTGAAGTAGCCTGGGCCTAGTTTCTAGTTCAGGATGACTTTTTTTTAAGTTTCATTTAAAGTCACTGCTTCGCCTGACAGCCACTTTAAATTAGTGGGAATCATATACAACTATTATTTTTTCAGAAAAGAGGATGCTGATTCCTATCCATCAGCTGCTTGTTCAACAACCTTCATGTTCTCTCTTTTTCTGTTACTTATGGTGTTATTCCCTGGGAATAAACCCATCTCTATAACCTTACAGAAATGCTCAGAGAGTGCAGATGAGTTGTCTCATCTGCCTGTCATTTTTCCCCTCCAGTCTCTGAACTGACCATTTCTGCCGGGACTGTTGTGAATTGTGGCCAACCACCCCTTATCAGGCCCAGCATTAAGAGCAATGCATTATGTCATGCAAGGAGAAGGCAGGAAGCGGGCTGTCCTCTCCTCGGCTGCCAATGTTTTGGGGAACGGAAACAAAAAGGCACAAAACCTTTTAACAAGTGAGATGTTGAGTTCATAACTCATTTTTCTCTGTGTATCCTCTTAAGTAAAAAGTCATTCTCCTTCCTTTCCAGCACAGCAGGCGTGCGAGCGTCCATCCCCACCGTGGCCGATGGTGGCAGCACTTTGGCTCTCCCCCTGTTTGGCACTTGAATTTTAGGACAGCACGTGCTCCTGATGACTCTCCCCTCACAGGCAGTGGGACGGGAGGTATTTGTCCGTGCTCGGCACCTCCCCACAAGCAGGGACCCCGGCAAGTGCCTTGCTTGTGGTGCTGGGTCTGTGGTGGGGCTCGTGGTGCCAAAGTGTAGTTGCTGGCAACAGGCCCCAGCCGTGTCGTCTCTGTTTACATTTCACCCTATCAAGGCTTTTTGTAACACCTGCAGTATCAGGACGCGGGGGTGGCAGGGCTAGCCCTGGGACCAGCTCAGACCTCCACTTTCCTGGCTGCGAGCTGGGGCCTTTCAAAGCCTGATGGCCCCGTACGACTACAAAAGGTGATTTTCTCTCTGAATTTGTTCTCTTTCTCCATCTTCAATTCGCTAACTTGAACTCAGCACCAAACTCGGTCACAGATAACTCTAATTAATGGCTCTTTATATCCAGAGGGACATTTTGGGAAAAACTGAATGTACTAGCTCATCAGCCTAAGGGTTTCAGTTGTCCAGGATTGAGTTTCCCCATGTCCATGTCCCCTACATGCCGCTTACACCCCACTGAGCCATCGCAATGCCCATGGGAGAAGCACCCATGGGACACGTGAGCACAGTGCCCTTTTCTACGACGACTGTAAGATATGTGTGAAAAGGGCCAGGGGAAGAGGACACCCAGAAGATCACCATCATTTAGTGGGTTAGCAGAGAGAGAGGGAGATGGAGCCACTGCCCTGGTATGAAGGAGCTCTTGTAATTCCTTCTGCACTGCCTATCTAGGAATTTGTTGCAACAAGTTCAGTGAATTTATGATTACGAACTCCCTTACAAGGGGGTTGAGTGTTCATTAGAGGTTCTTTAGAAGTGGTTCATTAGAAGAGGCTCATTAGAAAACTGCCTACTGACCCTCAGGACCGGGCAGAGGGCTCTTTTGCATGCATGGACCCAGACAAATGTCTTTGTGCCGTGGCACCAGACTTGGAAGTGGCAGGGAAGACTGGAAATCACATTGGCACTTTTTAATTTACAACCTGTTGTCAATAGCAACAAAGGCTCTTAGAAGCAGAAGAGTTGGGTAACTTTCAACAATTCTGAAATTGGTGTTAGATTACAAGTGTTTTAGACAAAAAATATAATACAGCTGTGTATGTTTTGTTCTGTCAATTTAGACTACCTTTGCATCATTTAAGTTTAAACCAAACCTCTAAAAATGAAATGTCATACTTCATTTCAAAGTAAATTTAAAATGTTTTTCTCACTAGTTCTGTCCAATGCAACTTTCACCAGTTGCTCATCTGGCAGGAAACTAAGTAATTTTATGTTGATAAAAATTAACAACTTGCTTTTTTTAATCATCACCTTGATCACCTACTGAAAAAAAATGTCTGCTTAACTTAGATGCAAAATTACTTTCACAGAAGGAAAATGAACTTGGCCTTATCAGTCATGTCAGCCTTCTTGAATATTTCCTTAAAAGGCCTGAGTTCCTAAATCCACAATTACATTTGCAAATAAGTTGGCTTAATTTCCAGACGGGATGTGTATTCCCTAAGTGGTCAAAACTCATATTGTGGCTAGTGAGGTATTTTATATATCAGTATCCTTGAAAAGAAATAATCAAATCAGTTTTATTTAGGGCACATGGATGTAAAATATGACTTTAAACACCAAAGTTTCAAAATCTAATCCACAAAATATTTGCTTACATGTTACCTGTGCTGAAATGCATTAGGGAAAAGTGGATGAAGGATGGCTTGTCCAAAGCAAGTTGCCTTATCATGTTACCTTCCTTCAAGTCAAACGAAGGGTCTCAGTTTATAGCGAGCTGCACCTGTTTTGATCAGCCAAAGGTTTTCCACAGCCAGAGGCTGCCTGCACTATTTGCAGTGCAAACTGTGAACTGATTTGGAAATTGAGACTCCTTGGCTAAAAATTGTTACCCTAGGCACTCAGTGCACTGGGTGGAAGGTGCACTGCAACACGAGCAACACTAAAGATATCAATACTCCCTATTGCATCTAGAATTATATAAATATATATATATTTCAATATAGCAGGCAGATGCTGCTAATATTTTTACTACAAAAATTTTATGGGATAGAAGAACAGTGGCACAATTAATTACAGTGTGAATGCTTTCAAATAATCCTATTTATTAAGATCATGAATTTCCCCAGTCCTTTAACACAGCAGTGAGAGGCAAGTATATTACACCTTGAGAAACATATGGGCCATTTAAAATGCAAATTTTTTTGCTTAGTTTCCAGTACGATTGAAAAGGTCACAATAGCAGATTTGATTTTTGTCTTTAATTGTTTTGAGAAATTGAATCTCTGACATCTCTGACATCTGTGCTTTTTTTTTCCAAAAACTGAAATCTTTAAATCAATTTTTAATAAGATTGTCATTGACAAATCCATTGAAACATTAGCGAACATTTAAATACTAATTAGCTAAACCACTACTAATCTCTCCTCCGCAGAGCTCACAGACACAAATGTCAATTAAACCTGAGTTTGTCCCCAAGGAAAGAAAGGTCAGAGGGGAGTGTTCAGTCAGCTGTGAGATTATGTTAACACAGAGTTAGGAGTAATAATCTTTGCAAAAAAAGCTAAACTTTCTTTTACTTTTTCAAATAATTAAATTAGCAATAGGGTGGAGAGAGGGAAGACAAGGGAAGAATTACAAGAAGCGAATCAACAATTGTTACCTCTTTAGCAGCAAACCAAATTCCCATCAATCCATTGCTTAAAGAGTTATGAGCCAATTCATCCTCTGCTTACAGCTAATCAGTGAGCATCTTGGCAATCACTTCCACCAAGCTAAGACCTAGGTCTTCTTTATATACCTCTTAAATGTAAGGTGTTGACATTGACACTTGGCATTTTTTCTCCTCTACCCCCTCTTCCCAAACCAGGAGTCTATCTCAGACCCACTTCTGCATCCCACCCAACAGGTGCAGACCTATTTGCTGTGACCGCAGAGGACAGCAAAGTAAGTGGTATGTGTTCAACATGTGCTCCCGTTTTGCCTCCTTTTGCTTTCAGTTCTGTGCTCAGGCAGATGGTTTTGAACATGCAAAAAAAAACCCATTAAAGTCAATGGGATTTCTCTTGCACTTCAAATTACACAACTGCTTAAGTGCTCCAGTAGACTGAAGCCATAACTCATTAGAGCTGGCAGCACAGGGGTACGTTTAAGGATACGCTAGAGTGTTTTTACAAATTATTTATTTATGTTGTATTGAAGGACTTCAGCACCTGTCTAAAGTTAAGCACTTGTTTCCTCAACAAGGGCCTCAAATACCTTCTTTTCTAGTTATATCTAGTGCCCCTTCCTCCCCACACAGTTTAGCAAGGAGAGGCGGCCGCAGAGAGCGTCTCCGGAGACACGGAGCCTCAGAAGTGCAGCTTTACTGATAATGTAAAATCAATCATTTCAAACGAGCAGGGAAGGCACATGATAAATGATTCCTGACCCCAGTAGCAGTTGCGAGAAGCATCTATATTAACAGCTGCTTCTTACCAGAATATGTTCTCATTCCAATACCCTACAAATCAGACGGCTTTGTTAAAATGGCATGATTTATAAAAAATAGACTATGGGTTGCCTAGAGCACGGTAAAGTTGAAGTTAGAGCCAATATAGTGGCATTTAGAAAGTAAAAACTACTACAGGAACTGTTTTAAAAGCCACAAACACTGAACTGATACAGTCTGGTGAGGCCTAATATATAACAGATGGATTCTCCATGCTCTTGGAAAGCTTTGTCATTAGAGCCTCTCAACAGCGCCTTTTACCAAAACTAAACAAAACAAAACAAGAGCAAAAAAAAGCATATGAAACTATTCTTCCACAAAATAAGGCTTAAGAAGAATCATTACCTTAAAGGAAAAAGAAAAGGAGGGTGGCTTTTTCGCATACTGTGCTGATTAGCAGACTACGGGGAAGTTGATTTACTTGGGAGCTTTGGAGAAGTCTCAATACAAAAAAATATTACAGCTTGCTGTCATAGTTTCCTGGAGTTTAAGTGTTCATTTGTACTGTTCCAAGCTAGGAGGGGCCACTCCGTCATTCAGTCTGACCTGTTATATATCACAGGTCATTACGTCTCACCAAGTTACTTTTGTTTCGAGTCCAATAACCTGTGTTTTGCTAAAGGATATCTCCAGAAAGGCGTCCAGTCTGCACATAGGGACTTTAGGAGCCAGAGAATCTCCCCCTTCCCAGTGTGCTCCAGGGATTAGGCTCACTCTAATAAAACCACATGTTATTTTTCAGCTTAATTTGTCCAACTTCAACTTCCAACCACAAATTCTGCTTATGACTCCCTTCACCAGCCCTTTGGTCTTTAGTCTTCTCTACCTCTTGAGTACCTTTTTGTATTTGGAATACACAAAGCAAGTCCATCCAAGTCACTCTCCCTAGCCCTTAATTCTATTTTTATAGTCTTTTCTGTGCTCTCGGAGCCTAGTTCTTACAAGCAGAACCTGCTGAACTCACAATATTTCAATATTGTTCTCACCAGTCCCAGGTATGGAGGTGCTCAGGGTTCAGTAAGATCATTATTCATTCAAATGTTACTGGCAGGAATGGGAGTATTGCACTGCTTTCTTTCTGGTCCCATACAACCCTGACAGCTTTTTGTTTGCTAGAGTGAAGATTTTTTTTTTTTTGTAGATTAGGTCTGTATCTTTTATTCCAAGGTATATAAACTTTGCATTTTGTAAATAATTCAGTTTCACTAAGCTGAAGGAATATTGAGATTCCTTACAAAGTTCTTGTATTTTTATGCAGCTTCTTTTGCTGCTAAACTTTGTAATTCCAGCAGAGCAAGACATTGGCTTTGTTTAGGCTGAGACCTGGCATGATTCTGTTCCTGTCCACAAATACTTCATTAACAAAGCCTTGTAGAAATTTATTCATTATTTTATGTGGGTCTTATGTCAGGATAACTGGTTTACATTATATCGCTTATTCTTTGTGGGTATTGACAATTTATTCAATATCTAAATACTAGTAATCTTACAGAGTGCCCCAGGTTTTCAGTGGTTTAAAATTCAGACAAAGATGAGACTAAGCTCACATATTTATGCTCTGAAAGCTGCTGTTTTGCAAACACTTGAGCATCCAAAGAGTCACATTCATGTGGCTCTGCTTAGCAAGAATGATCTCAAAACACGCTTTTTAAAAGCCATAGGAACCAAAACTAGAGGACTTACTTGGAAAGGAGTAAGGTGATGCTGCAGGATTACTCCAAGTGTAGCTTGTCCTCACTTGAGGACACTTAAATCCCTCAGCCATTTTACATCAAAAACAGCTACTGAACAAGTGCAACTGCCCTTGTTCATGCCCTTTTTGTGCATGAAGTCTGCAGGTTTGCGGCTAGAAGACCCTAAAAGCATCGTCCCAAATGAATCAAGTCACTATGGGATCTCTCCAGGCCAGTGACACACATGCAAACGCCAAAACCGCTTATTTTGCTCTGGCTCTGGCAGCCCTGAGTGGTGGAGCCGCGATGGCCTTATCAGCTCTTCTCCCACGTGAACTCCACATGCCAGCAGGGAGTGTGTCCACATCCCGCTGGGCTGCCTGTTGTCTCGCGGTATCTTGTTGGGTTCCAGGCCTTTTCCTTAGAATTATCACATCCCACTTCCACAGCGGCCCTGAGTCATGCTCGCCAAAACTGATAGGGTTTTTGACGTGTCAAGATTGTTACATAAGGAGAAATCTCACTGTCCCTGGTCCCTTGCCCTCCCCTCCAGAATGTACAACGTTGCCCGATAAAAGCTGTATTTGCTCCAAAATTAAAATGATGCAGATGTGTTTTATCTCGTACAAGAAAGAACACAGCTGTGGGCTTAAATATTGCACAAAACCCCCGACTTTGACTCTAATCTTCAGATAACTTCTGCCATATAATATGCTCAGCACCAGGGGGAATATCAAAAGTACTTCCAAATAATATTTTCATATAAAATCTTGCTAAGCAGCAGACCAAATCTTCAACTGGCTTGAGTTAATTAAGATATAAAAATAATTTCACTGAATATCTGATTCAGCATCATATTCCTTTTATGCTTATAGTGTGACTTTGTTTGCAATAAGAGATAGCCAAATAAAAATAAAGTCTACACATCTAAAAGGAAGAAGAAACCCTGGAGTTTTACCTCAAGCTTTGTAATGAATGAAGGACTGGGGGCCTGAGATGATGGTCTCAGTGTGGAAATGTAGATTGATGAGATACCTAATCTGCGGCACGCCTGTCATCCCAGGGTGGTTAACAAACTTCCTTGCCGTAGCTTTCCTTGCCGGTAGCTCTTCAGGTACACGCTAACTATTTCTTGGCTACATTTCAGTAGGGCAGATTCCCTGGCTCCTTACAAACACACAGCAGGGCCATTGCTTAGGCATCAGTGCTGCATTTCGAGCCTCCTTTTATTTATTTTCATTTCTTTCATAACTTTCTGTATCTCCAAACTTCTAGGATGTTTTTGACACTGAATATTCAGGTTCTGAGCACCAAGACCTGACACCTTCTCTGTTTGCACTAAGTCTGGAGGAAGAGGAGAAGTCTGGGACATGGGAAAACTTCTCCCCCTCATCTCTGAGATCCCAGTGCCTGTTGATGAGCTGTGGGGTGTTCAGTAAAGGGGGCTCTTGCTCCCTCTATACCTCTGGGTTGTATTTAAATAGCCATTAGCACCAGCACCACAACACAGGTCTCAAACGCGAACACCCTGCGTTGCACTTTCCCTGCAGGTCAACAGACAGAAGTTTATTTTGTGAACTCAAAAGAGAGGGAGGCTTTGCTTAGGCGGGCAGCATCTTTGCACCTTTAGAAACAGGGGTGAGGTTACCCCAAAGGTCCCAAAGGACCTCTCAGCCTGGGCCTTGGAGAGCCCAGCAGGCTCTCCCTGTGAAGAGGACTGAGACCTTCACATATCTCTTCTGGCATATTAGCACCCCGCTAGTGAGCTGCAGTCTGCAGCAGTTCCCACATCCCAGATAAAGCTCCCTCCCCTCCTTTGATTGCTGCTAGCTCATACTTTCCAGGGTTGATTTATCCCAGGCCTCATAAAAATGCTTCAGAGCAGCCAAAACGCTCTGCCTTCCGAACACGTCAGATTCCTTCCAGCACCAGGTATTTTAAAAAGACATATCCCTGGGGAGGATGCCTCTCCCAGGCCAACTCCTACGGACAAAGGCTTCACACTTTTCCCTTAAATCACATAAAGCGTCGGCTGGGCAGAGCTATCATCACTGTTATTAGTCACAGTTGGCCAAAACAGTGTTTGCTGGGTATCTCCAGGGCATCTTTCTTCTCCCCCTCGTTATGCTGCCCTCCAAGCCCCCCAGCACATAGGGTTTTGCACTTGCAGCCCTGGGGAAGCACTGGCAGGGTGTCCCTGGGGCTGCGCACGCGGAGGGGATCGCCTGCCCATGCCCAACTCGTCCTCTCATCTCTGCAGCTCTTGGGGTTCTTCCTCAAAGTGCTCATGTCCCAAACGGAGGTACGTCTGCAACCCTAATGAACTGCTTTCACTCTGTCCACTATCAGATGTTTTTTATTGTAATAAGCTAAAAATAGACCATTGTTTTTCACTGGCATCATCCTAGCAAAGGAAAAAACATTGAGGTAGTAGCACAGTAGAACGGAGCCAAGTGACCCTAAACCATCACTCTGCTGCATCGCAGAGAAAGAGTCTACTAAGAGGAGGCAAATTTGGCTTCTCTGAATCCCTCAAAAGCCTGTTTTGTTCTTTGAAACGCTCCATATTTCTCCAAAAAAAAAAAAAAAAAAGCCTTAGACAACCTTAAACACTGTGACATAAAAACAGGCTCTCCTGGCAATGGAAATACCAACAATCCACCAACCAAAGCTCTTGACTTTCTCCTCACTCAGCTGGGGAGAAAGCAGAGGCCGTGAAAGAAGCATAGAATTACAGACCCTTCCTTTTCTTGCTTTCCACAATCCCAAAGGCCAGTACCATGCAGACCTGCCTGTCGGGCCAGGACATCACGTGAGGCACTGTGCAATCACAGAGAAAAGGAATATTCACTGCTCCTATGATCTTTATAAGCTAAGTACAGCTCAGAAACCTACAATACTTATCCGCATTTCTGCATCTCCCTTGAGGTGTAATCGTGATGCGTATGCTCTTCTGCTTTGGTTTACATTGGTTATACACATTTTAGAGCAACAGAAATACAGCAATGCATACGTTAATTTAAATGGAAAAAGTCATCTGCTCCAGGGGGCATTAGACGCAGTCCTCTGAATATGATTAAAGGCAGCAGGACAATTCAGCGGAGTCTGGATAAAGCCCTGCGCACCGTGTCTCCATGCTGAGGTCAGCCAGGCTGCAGCGGTGCTTCTCTCCCCGGGCCAGCAGATCCCCAGCGCTTCTGAGCAGGCACCATAGGAAGCAATCGGATGCCTGCAGTGAGGAATGCATCTCACCAGCCCAGCCCACAAACGCAGCACAGCAGCTTGGTGTCTTCTTAAGGAGCCGCAGGCACACCCTAATTAAGGAAGCAGGACAATTTTCTTCTGTAAAATTTCAGCCTTCAGAAACTCTGTGACTTGCCCAAGGGGAGAAGCACAGTAGTTTTAGCAGCCAGAGGCACCGGTGGAGCCGCTTTCCAGGCTGACAGCACAACATCCTCAGCTGAGGCCCTGGGGCTTCAAAATTCATGTCCCACAACGATCTTCCAGGACACCAGCCTGGCAAGCCTTGACACATATTATAAAGGTTTTGTGCTTAATCCATTTTTTAATTTTCTTTTATTTTTATTCCATTGCCACGAGGGCAGGCAAGCGCTTAACAGGGATCAGTTTCACTGGGCCACCCCAGCCATGACTCAGAAATGTTTGTTTGTGTGTTTGCAGTGAATGGTAATGCACTCAGCAACACCGCAAGCAGCACAGCGCTGAACTGATGCACTAATAAATAACCTGGGAGCTGCCTATCCTGTCCATTCGCTAGGCAAGGAGATGAAGCCATGGACAAGCCGTGTCGCCCATCGGCTGAGTGAAGCACCATCTCATGCTGAGTGTCCACAGTACCAAGCAAAGCCAGGTCTGGGGTTGTTCTACCTGGTTTACATGTTAAAGCAAAGGAATTAACCATGTCAGTCTCTTTAATTACTTGCCTAAGTGGGCACATACTCACACTGTGCTGGAGGACTTCTTTCTCAGATCTCCTCAGTATTTCTAGATGGTATATGCTAATCCCTAACAAAAAGGAAAGGGCAAGGACAAGATAACCAGTGCCAGAACTCTGCTAACTGGTCTCATTACCACTTCTAAGGCATAAACCAGGCGTAGGTGTTAGCAGACCAAGGTTGCCTGTTCTTGCAATACACAACTACTCAGCTAGCTCCTTTGCTGCCCTATGGCCCAGCAAAAGATTCCCACTCGACAGCTAGGAGCAGAAGTTCAGTTTTCACTGAAGTGGATTCAAACCTTTGAAAAGCTCTTCAATCTTTTGAAAAGTAATTCCAGAGAAAGTTACTGGAAGTTGAATTATTTGCATTCACAACTTAAATTGTACCCTATGGTTTGACAAGACAAAGAAAATTTGTCCTGCACTGAATGCCTCTTGGCTTACCTAAAGTGAAGAATAAGTGATGATTTAAACCACAAGAAATATAAAATAGCTACTAAAAATAATCCCACCACACAAATCCATAATGCTTTGAACTGTTGGAAAGCATTTTAACCACAGTAACACACTTCCTCTTCCATATTTGATCAAAGTGCTATAACAATTCTTTGGTAGGATATCAAATGCCCCTCTGCTAAACTGGAAGCTCATGGATACTTTGTGGATTCAGTACAGCATTATAATCACTTGCAAATACATCACAACTGTTCACCTCACCCAACCGACAGCTACTGCCGTTTTTTCAGCCATTCCTTCCCCATCCTCTCAAGTCTCAACCAACCTCTTCACGCAGCAGTGGCCATGGGGAAGGGCTGTGAGACCAGCTCTGACCGCTGCTGGGGTGGCATTAATATCGGTGAGCAGAGAAGCGGACCAACAGCAAACAGGACGGATGTCCCTACCCTGAAAACAAACCTCCAAGCAAGTCCCCTAACATCTGACCCAGCAGAACATTTGCACACGGCCAAGCGAAACCAATGTGCCAATGCAACGATGGGGACAAGGACCACCTCTTGATTCATTTACAGCCAGCAAATGCTTGCACAGTGATTACTGAATACAAGCTTAAAACATATTTCTTTTCTTACACTCAATCGTCTCATATTTTGCTCATCACTGAGACGTCATTGTATGACTCAGTTTGTCATCTGAAGGAACAAGCGTATGTCAGTATGGCTTGTTTTGAATTAAAACTACAAAGAAAGCCACAGAATAAAGGCATTCAGCATATTATTTTAAGTTAATCTAACACAAGACCACTTGTATATCTTAAGAGTTAGAGAGACTTTGAGCTTAAAAAAAATAGAGATAAAAGAACATGCATGTACAGCTAAATCTGTATTCTTTGTGATGACAAAGCCAGCTGGGAGAATAAAGTTTCCAAAAGCAGTAAAATAATTATCCTAATTTGCCAGATAAGAGTTTTATATACAGTGTGTATAATGCAAAAGTATATGTCCATTCATTTCTTCACATTAACCTTCTGGTTCCACCTTCAATCTCCTAGGCTCACTTAAAGTACTGCATTCCATTTAAACGTAGATGCCCGTGTGTTGGCTGCTGTCACAATCGGCGCATAAACATTTTTCACTAGTCTTTCAGCAGCTTCCCAACGGTAAGAGTTTCTGGGGGAATGGTAACAGCAATTTTTCAAAATCCCCCTGCAGTGACCTAATGATACAATTGCAGCTCCATTTCCTCTGGTGATTACTTTGTGTCCCTTCCATTTTTTGTGTGTACATTTCATGTGGGATAAATATGTTTTCATTTAAATATGAATTCTTTTGCTTGTTGTTTTAAAACAAAACCCTTAATCCAGAAAATCAACACTTGCTATCCTTACCAGAACCATACAAAAGTGTGTATTATTATACTTGCAACACCAGCAGTTCCACATCCTTTTTCGGTACAATATTATTCCTGGTGCACAAGGGCTGTTAGGTTTTAGACTAAACTCTGCCTAGCAGTAGGGTTTCCTGCTCCCATAATGGTCTTCAGCTCCGCTTTCTTTCTTTTCCTTTTCCCTTTCTTATATTTTTTTTAATTTTATTTGTTGTTGTTGTTTGCTACATTAACAACTAGTCACACCCAGTGTCTGCAGTCTCTCAAGCACAGAAATAGTTATATTTTGGCACAAGTCGTATACCTGGTTATCCTAGTTAGGCTTTTTTTCTGGATGAATGCATAATACTTCCAAGATCTGATGTTTTCTGGTGGTAATGACAATCTAACATTGAAAATGCCCTCTAGGGAACTTATTTACTGTGCCTTTGTTTACTTGTTTATTGAACAGAATTGGTTTAGTTGTTAACTATTCAGATTTATAAGCTGCATTGATAAAAATAATTTCCTAGCCAAATGGCAGAGAGAAACCCCCAGCGGCTCTGGCTTGGGTGAGATTAAATCAGTTGTCTATTAACAATGTTTTAAACCATTTGATCAAAGCGCATTCAACAAAGTCCTTCAAACAGTCCCACCCAACCTGCTCACCATAATTCAGGCTGCTTCAGTTTTGCATGGTAGTGGTTGTCCTATACATCTCATACAATAATTTAAAGTTATTCTGCTATGTATGTCTGCATGAGCCTTTTACACAAATGGGACCTTGGTTTCAAACTGCTCCCTCCAAAAACTTAGAATAAGCGATGCTGTCAAAGCAACAGGATTGCTTTGATTTTTTTTGTGCTCACTTCAAGTTTCAGGATGACTGAATCAAACTTTGGCTTATAGCATTAGTCTTCAAAGCATAAATCAGAACTTCGGTGGATGCGTTGCACTGCCTCCTTGCACCTCTCTGGTCCTTCTGCATAACAGGATATTTTAATTTGCCTGTTTTCTATTTGTCATATAGCTCCTTTCCCCAAACTGAGCAGGAACGCTCCTCCCACGAGCAGTCCTTCATAGTGCTACTTATCTGTTACACAGAAATCATAATAGAAAATGAGACCAAGCCAGTGGTTTATCCGCTTTCACTGACCTCATCTGAAATAATCTAGACCCTTAGCACTTGCATCCCATTTGCCGGAGATATTGTTTTCTTTCCCACAAATGGCACTCTCCCAGTTCTTCTATTCCCTCTAATACTTTAGCAGAAGGGTGATTTTTTAGCCCAGTACCAGCAACAGGGAAGGAGAAGGAGAATTATTGCTGAATGACACCCACCTTATTCCATAAATCACTGCGCACAGACCTGTGTATTGGTAAGGAAGAGGAGCACCATCCCCAAACCATCACCATGAGCAAGGGAAAAATCAGATCTGTGGCATTAAGTATTGACTGTACTGCCATCTATGCTCATGTATGAATATGCCCAGCCAGAGCTTCTGTGGTATTTGAAAAGACAGTAAACCCTGAAGAGCCTGAATGTTCACAGGAGAGCTTATCAGTTGTTGATGAGGCCCTGTCCAGTCTTACAGACAGCCAGTTTCCTTCTGCACCGGGGCACTGGCTTGCTGTGGAGCCAGCAGAAAGGTGATAAGCTGCAGAGAAGATTTTTTAGGAGTCTTGCCTATCTTTCACACCAAGTGGCCAGAGCACATTTTCCACAGTTGCCACTTACAGATAGGCTGGCTGCTCTCGGATAAGAGTCAAGAAAGAAATAGGAGAATGGGTTCCAGTTAGTTTCCTTTCACAATCCCAGAGGAATCTGAGGTTAGGTCTGACTTTTTTTTTCTCTCTCTCTCCCTTCCCCCTTTTAAATATATAAATCTCTCATGGCTTATAAAACTGAGCCAGACAAGGTAGCTGTGGAGTCAACTCAGAGCAAGAGACAGATTTCAGACCAACTATCAGTAATCTGCTGTCTGCAACCGCCAGGCAGGAAAAGGCTGCAGGTTCTGCCAGTTGATAGGAAAAGCCCTGGCTAAGCTGAGCGGCAAAATTTGTTCAGCCTTTTTATAGGAAGTGACTTTTTATAAAAGTTTAACTTTTGCTAAACTGCAAACTTTTTGAGACGGGCAAAAAGGTCATAGCGATAGAGAACAGGCCAGCAAGGCCACCGCGCTGGGAATCAGCGCAGGACGTCAAATGCTGGGACCGAGCAGCCTCATCCCTCACTCCGCACACCATTTCTTCAGATATCATGGGAAATGCAAATATGCAATGGCTGAAGTTAGCATTCAGGGGAGATAATAGAAAACTCCATGGGGGGGCCTAAACCGATGTCTGAGGTTGCTGTATCTTCATCTTTGAACTGTCCTTTGAGTGTTTGACCCCTTGCTCTTGGCGTAAGCAACAGAGTTATCCTGGCCACTGCTTTTAGCATTTGATCCCAGCATCTGAGGATGACAAGAGTCCCTGCGAGTTGCTTGTATCAGTTTTTGTTTGGCCCTCTCCTTCGACAGCTCTGTTAGCACATAACAATACACTATAACTATAAATCTGACTTGCTGTGGTGATATTGCATCAAGCAGGCAGGAGCATTTTCTTCTCCAGTAGAGAAACTCGACGAAGAGCAATGCTGTGTCAGGCATTGACATTGTGTCAGGCATTCAGCATTTGAAGAGAGCCGTTCTCATTATAACACTCCACCAAAGAGCCTTAAAACAGAAGAAAAAGATTCTGGAAAAAAAGGCTACGTGATGCTTCAAAGATTTAGCTGAATTTTTGTTGCTCTAAGACAGACATTAGGAATAATAAAGAATCCTGGTTTTGAGTGCTGCTGTGCCAGCCCTTTTGAGTATTGCCAGCGTGTCAGGGGCAACATGTTAACAGGGAAATGACTGAAGGGAAAAAAGGATTTCAAAAGTTGCATTGTCAATTCAAACCATCTCTGAAGTCTGAGGCTTACATTTCCAAGCCATCTTTGTACCTCTGCTTCTCGATGCCTAACCCAAAAATTTCACAGAAATTTTTCACAGAAATATTTCACTTTCCATAAGTTTTGTGAAAATGCTAGCCTGTTAATGCACAAAAAAAACGTCCCTATCATCTTCTTGATGCACAGAATCAATGGAAACCTCCTGCCCACACCACCCTTTCCTTCCCCATTTCTCCCACTTTAGTAGGACAAGCACAATAAAGACATGCAGTTTGTTCATCTGCTTTACAAAACTCACTCTAAACTGCTCCCTCTCTCTCGGTTTAGGGTGTTACAGGAGAAAGGTGACTCTGCCACTGAGCCTTGCTGGGTAGTGAGATTAAGTTAAAACCATGAACAGCACAAATCACAAATCCCGAGTATGGGCAAAAGGAGCAAACTCACCATTAATGGGTTCATTTTTTGCCCATCTCTGAGCCCATCCAAATCTGCCCCCTCCACAACCCCGAGCGCTGCCTTTTGCCCCAAACACCGTGTGCTTGGGCTGCGGCCGCACAGCGCCAGGCACGAGGCGGCCCTGGGCGACTCAGAGGGTGATGACGTTTTGGCAGGAAACCCGGGATGGAACCGCGGTTTCTCCACTTCCCCCAGGTGAGGGGGATGCTGCCAGCCAGTCTCTGAGGCCGTGGCTGACTTTAGCCAAGGCAACCCCAGCCCACACTGCAAGAGACCGTTCCCGGAGTCTTTTCTTCCCTTTCTCTCCTCTTCCCTGTGCGCACGCATTATTCCTTTGCAAAGTGATATGCTCCTAATTAGCACTGAGACCTCCCGGCAGGGCTGACAGGAGAGGAGCTGTTAGGGGAGCAGTGGGACGGGGCAAGGACCAGCTGTGGTGGCAGAGCAGAGCCTGGGGCGCCCGGCCCCAGCGAGGCTCTGCAGCTGCAATGAAGAGAAGCCTGGAGATAAGAGAGGGCAAGAGGGGAATATTTCGCTGACAGAAAAGAAATATACTCAGGGCTAACTTCTAGTGCCAGTGATATTTTAATCTCATTGGCGGGGAGCTGCTGCTGCAGGCGGGGAGAATTAATGTGGAGCTGCAGCGTCTTCCCCGCAGCGCGGAGGCGGCCGGAGCAGCACGCTCGCCCCGCGCCGTGCGGGCAGGGCTCCAGGCCAAGCGGGCAAGAATTCCTCTAGGAGAAACACGCACCGGGCCTGGTTTTCCCTGCGGGGTGACCATCGTGTCTGCGCTGCTACCTGCAGCAAAGTGGATCCTGGGCCACGTGGTGTCAAAAAAAAAAAAAAAAAAAGGACGAATTAAGTATCTAGCTCCCAGGCACCACGTCCTGTAGAGCAGCATCAATTAGCATCAATTAATGAGTCCCCACCAGGGCCGAGCTGCTGCATGTCCCCATCCATGCGAGGCCTCCTCCTTCCCCTGCATCCCGACCCATGGCAATTTTCTTGGGGCTACTAAGGGCAGCAGCACTGGCGCCCAGCAGAGATGGAATCAGCCATTCTGCTGGCAACAGCTCTACACATGCTGGAAAAGAGCATTCCTGCTCTTGTCTGCAAGGATATTAGAGGCTTTTCACATCTTTCTTCCTCCAGATACCCAAGCGTAACCTGTAAATAGACCAACTCTTGTCCAACCAGCCACATCACAAGGATATGCATCCTACAGCCATAACTGCAGCAGAGTTTTTCTGCATCCCTATTTACAAAACATCTGTCCTGGGCAATACCTTAAAATACCACACAAGGACACGATCACATGACAGAGATAACAGAGCAGCATCAGCTTCTCCTGCAACAGACCCGTGAAAAGCTCTGGGCCAGAAACATGTTATCTTACAAGATAGTTGTCCATCACATAGATCCTGCTAATTCCCATTTTATCCCCAATAGTGAAATAGCTCAGAACATGGTCTGCAGGTGCCTAACTACCCTGTCACGGCTATTTCTGCGTCCTGCCAGGCAGGGCTAGGTAACAAATGCGTTGAAATTCAGGCTCCGCAGCAGTCACAACATCCAGCTTCTGCGTCCAGATGGTTCAAGCGCAGCCCTTTAGCTTCCCCATCCTGACGCTTCTGTGCAAACAACCTCACCGGCGTCAGGGGGGATTCCACAGGAACAGCACGGCGATGAGCCACCCTTGTTCACTTTCTCGCCCAATCTCCACAATATTCACCCAGCACGGATGAATTCTCAGCATTGGTGAATGAGGAAACAAAAGACATTTTTCCTTTGTCTGAATTTCTAGAACATCAAAGAAAGGTCCAGGGAAAACAAGCAGTTAAATTTACCCTTTGCAAGGTGAAGAAAGCAGGCCTCATGACATGCCACTTTATTCAGGCTGTGCACTGCCCACTACTACAGAGAAATTTCACTGCAAAGAGCCTGCTAGAGTGAGGTCCAAAACAACACCAGGGTATTTGTCAGGCAGGAGGAAAACCCACAGAATTTCATTATGCCAAGGGACTCCGAAAACTGGAGGAGAGACAGCGGAACAAAAACAAATTGCTGCAGCTTTGGAGCAGAAGTCTGAAAATTTCCAAGAGTGAAAAACAAGAGGACTGCAACCTATACTGGATAGTATCAGAGGCTACAATAAAAAGGTTAAATCATCCCTTTCTACCACATGTTTATTGCCTGTCTTTGTTTAGAGTCAGAAGCCTGAAGGCTCTTTTTTTTTTTCCCCTCTTGATCAGTAGTTTTGTGGATTTTTTTTGTCCTAGTTTTGCTGCTTTTCTTCGAAGAACTCAAAAGGGCTTCAGTGCGAAAATGAGCTGTTGGTCACTCCAGGGAATGCAACACCAGATGAGTATGCAGGCAGCGTGTGTTGTATGTGCGTGCGCATGTGGGGAGGAAAAAAACAAGACCGGTCCAACAGAGACATGCACAGGCTACCTCGTAAAATGTGACAATCAATATCACAAAGAAATTAAATTCCTGCCAACCCTCTGATAGACATTGTACATGCTGGGCCTGGATAATTCCTCTTCCTCTTCTCTGCCTTAACAGGGCACATTATTTGAGCAAAACATTAAGCTAAGCCTGTCAATAAGGATTTATTGGCTTGCTGACAAAGTCTACCAATCGCCTGCAGTGTGATCACCAAGACGCTCAAGTGAATCAGTAAAAGCCAAAGCACGAGGGTTGCTCAAGAAAGCAGCACTCAGACTGACGGGGCCTAACCGTTGGGCATGTTTGCCTAAACTACCAGCTAATTGAGGTGGGAAGTGACTTCTCAAGAAGACGAACACTCCTCCTGATCTTGATTAAGTCCCTTTGTATTGCGGTTTACAGAAATATGTCAGCATTCTCCATCAATCTGCCAGCAAGTCTTTTCTCTAACATATTTCAGCTTGCCACTTGGCCTTTCACTGTGGATAGGTGCTGCCACAGCTGATATAGCTCCGACATGACATCAGGGAGCGCTACCTCTTTCAGCTACTGCTGACCTTTTCCCTTCACAATAAAAATGAAGCAAGTCAGCCACTTCAAAAGAAAAAAAAAAAAGAAAAAGTAAAAGAGGACCCTGTAGTAGTAACAGTAGTAGTTGTGGAACCTGATGTGAATAGTTCCCAGATGTCTTTACAAATTCTCCCTAGCTAGTGCAGAGAACAGGTAGAAAAAGTAAGTGTTGGGGGCAATGTTAGTAAATGGTTCAAATTCATCTTCAAATACATTTCTGTTAAAATTATTTGCCAAGTACTATTTACTATTACAATGCTCTAGTTTTTAAAAACATTATTTCCTTGACAGCAGTAGTGATGTTAGGATACCTTAGCAGGGATTATTTACATTTCACTCAGATTAAGGGAAATTAAGATGTCCATGCAGGATGGGCAATCACCCCAGAGAAGCCTGTTGGAAAAGGAGCTGGGGGATGCAAATGGCCAGAAAAGCCTCTGCAGAGACCTCTCTGCTTGTCACCACACTTTGCCATCTGTGTCACGGCAGTGCTCTGCTGGAGCAGGGTGCTAAGTTCCAGATGCTGCCCTTCAAGCACAACTGTCGAGATTTCTCTTAGTTGTGCAACCAAAATGCATTTGCAGTTGCAAAACAGCATGAGGAGAAACAGTGCAGGGTAGGAAAAGCTGGGCAGAAAGTCCTTCACTCAAACCTCCCTTCTGCCTCTAGACCCTTCCACTCATCCTTTCTTAGGGCATCTTCCTCTCAGACCAGCACATTCCTCTACAACGCCTACAGCAATTGGTACAAGAGCTAGACTTGACTGTATGTATTTTACTACAAAATAAACAGGTTTCAGATGAGGTTTTCGAAGGACAACTCCTTATGGATGCCCCATATTCATTCCTGTGACGAGAAATATTGGCCTCTTAAGCACTTTTATCAAATCTCTTGCACATTATGTTAATTTCTCTCCCAGCTCTTTGGGACAGACCTTTTTGTGCATCCCCCTACGCAGCACCTAACTCAGTAATAGCTGCAGTACTTGGTAGGGCACATTCAATTTGCTTAATCTGTCATTTGGACACCACTAAATTTATATAACATTCAAAACCTGAAAGAAAAGCAACCTCAAAGTCTAACTTTGCTTTTTTTTATGTTATCATGAAATTTAGGCAATTAGCTTCTGAGTTTCATAATTACTTTAGAGACTATATATGACAAATCATTAAAAGATAAAAGTAGAATGCCTCAGCTAATATGCAGGGAGCTAATATATTAAAGCTCTTACCATGTTTATTTTTCATTTTATGCATCTCAGTTTCCCTGAACTCCTCAAAGTAATTTTGCTCCAGTCACACCTTGGTGAGTTTCTTAATGCAACTGTACCCAAACAGCTCGCTTTCTTCAAGGCAAGAGAGCCAAAAGTACATAAGTGATTACTGATCAGGGCTGTATGACAGCTCCAATCAATCTTATACTCTTCCTCATTGATCTGGACCAACAGAGAGAGGATTTCTCAGCAGGAGGAGGAGGAATCAACCAACTTGAATTCATTGCATGCCAGCCTCTGAAGGCTGCCTTTTTTTTTTTTTTAATAAAGATAGGATGGGTTAATTTCCCAGTTCCACACAATTTATCTGTGCTGAGCTGGAGGAGTGTTGAGTGGGAAAGGGTTTCATTGTCCACTAGGGCCTTATGGCTCTTCAACACCCACCATTTCTGCCTCATGTCAAAGAAAAGCAAATAGGTTTATTAAATAGCTGTCAGGCCGAATGAGGCTGTACAGAGAACAAACAGAAGAGAAATTGGATTAGAGGCAGAGTACACGCCACACTAAACAAGGGTACAGATTTACAGCTTTCTCTCTGCAACTGGACAAAGAACTTAGAAGATGAGTTTTGGGGAGGGAGAGCTGAAGACTGGAGAAGGGACAAGCAACCCGGAGAGCCCGGGTAGGGCTGGAGTCCTACAGGAACACCCAGATAGAGGTACACTCGCTCAAAGGTAATGGCTACAGTTATTTGGGAGCCAAACTTTGTTTCCCAGTAAACCATCCTCAAGCATAATAATGCTTCAGTGTGTAATATTTTCCTCTACACAGGGAACGGGAGTCATCCTTGGAGGTTGATTGGTTTGTCATGTCATGGGTGTTAATCTGGCCCTTGTCACGATAATCGTGACAAGCTGCCTTTGACACTCCACCACCCCACTCAAAGCAACTGGGGGCAAACCTGCCCCATCTGCTACTTGGAGCTAGGGCAGTAACTGCATCTAGGCTGTCCTTCACCCATCACCCTCCAGGGAGATGCCTTCACCTCGGTCTTCCCAAAAGTCAGGCACTATCTAGCTCAGCATCAGTAACAAGAGCAGAAAGGATTCACAGCAAAGCTGTGGAGAATTAAACTTTCCTTGATAAAAGCTTTGGCTCACAAGCAGGCCCAGAGAGGCTGGGCTCTTTTGCGAATGGATGATAGTTATTCCCAGAGAGACCCTGGCCAAATTCTCACCACGGAGGAGAAAGTGCCAAAATACTTTTTGTTGATTTTAGCTGGAAGAAAGGGAAAAAATGCAAGTGTACTCACCAAAGGGACTACAGATGCAGGTCAGAAGAATCATAATGCATCAAGCAGTGAAAGGAACTGCACAGTTTGAAGCTGCAGCCCTCAATTACACGTGTGATAACTGGAATTTACTCCTTCCTATGTTGCTTGAGCAGCCTGAACTTTGCTGGATGAGAAAATCATGTCACATCACCCAGAGCACAGACTCAACTTTGAAAAGGAGGAGGTGGTCTTGAGCCATTTGACCTTCTAGCACCTTCCTTCAAAAGCTGCAGCGGGGTTGTCTCCTGCGGCAGGCTGGAAAGCTAAGAGCTGTATCCCAGCACTCCTCCACACCAGGGTCCTTCACCAAACCCCTGCCTGGCCTTTGCCTCAGCCCCTGACATACAAAACCCATCGTAGTGTTGGGCTGGGTTTTATTCACACTTCCATCCTGTTTCATCACCACCACATTAAGACCACAGGATTTCGCAAGGAAAGAAATCTACCCTGATCCAAAAGCCTTGGCACAGTTAGGACTTAATTCTACTCACTGCGATAGTGCAGGCTGAGCTGTGCATTGATCGGTACATTTGCACCAGAGGCCTTATCACCACCATTTCCTTTAAGTGAATAATACTCTGAGACTCTTCCCAGTTTTCTAGCGTCTTCTAGTAGAGTTTCTCCAATCTTCTGGAGAATTAAGAAAACACAGCAGAGTGGATACAGAGGACATTTTCTATAGCAAGCTGCCAGACTTTAGTTCTACATTTGAACTTACTGCTTCAAAAGAACAATTCTACTTCTTTCCGTGAGGTACGCGCATCAGGATACATAACCCTGCATTTTCTTACAGATTTCCAGGCTACCATTTCCTAGTGACAATCTATCCTTGCACGTCTTCAGGCCCTTAGCTAGAGTTTGCAAATTGTCCTCTGGTGAATTATTTAAGCATATGGTGACTGGTGAGTTTTCCCCAGCACTTGATTCTGTCGTACCTGTTGATATTTATCAAAGTGACTTGAAGGGTCATTTGTTTTCAGGTCAGTGTGTATTTGGAGTAATTCCTGCCTTTTTTTATTCTGAAGAGCACTCAGAGATCAATCTTGTACACAAAATACCTTATTTGCAATTGTGCAAAGACACCTTGACATGATCCTGCAAAAGAAGGGGTTCTGACTCCATCCAGGTATTGCTCTACTTGTACCATGTTCTCTAATCCAGGCTGATCTTATACAGAGTCTTAAAGGATTAATATAACAGCTGATACAATTTCCATCATCTACATACAAGATCCAAGATGTAGCCTTTCCCTATTTTGCACTTTAACAAAAATCTGACATTTAACAAATGAGTTACGTTCCTTAATAACTACTGCATTAGCATCTGTAAGACATCAGTTCCTTATTTTTATAAGGAAACATGCAAATATTTTGGTGGAGAAAGAAGAAGATCAGAGAATTCAAGAAACCAAGAAGCAAAGTAGTATCTGAAGAGCTTGTTTCACGCTGGTACCAAGTTCACTGGTATCTCCATACTTCAGTTTGAAAACATCAATAAAACTTCTGCCTTTAGGAGCTGGATTGAGGCCTGTGCTACAGCGACCCTGGTCTTCAGGCCCTGAAGCACCATGTGGCCTTCAACTAATAAACTCGTTAGAAATGTAGCCAGGTAATCTGGGCAGTTCTGTTGATGAGGGTTGGACTTGAGCTCTGAGAAGGACTACCCAAGCAGGCAGCGCTATTTCCAGTGCCTGGAACAAGACAGAAATGATGCGCGAACAAACCCATCCACTCTGGGACAGCTCAAGGATCAGTAACTCATTTTACTTATTTACAAAAAAATTACGTCTCTTATCGAAACACCATGAAAAAAATCGAACGTTTCCTCTCACTCTGTCTGCCACTTCAGCAAGAGATGATGCTATCAGTACCACAGAGTGGCTGAAAGCTTCCCTGATGTATTGGGTGGACTGGAAGCAAAAGGATGTTTTTGTATGCATTTTTGCAATGATTCGGTCACTCTGGTTTGGGATTGCTGTGGCTGTGTTTAATTTTATAGTTATATAATATGGTGATAGATCTCAATTTTTTGTTTCACTAACAGAAAGCATCAGTATCTCACTCATGAATTATCTACACTGTTTCATCTCTCTCTATAATAAAACATAAATCAGAGAGGAAGCTGATTAGTAGCTTGCAAAATATTGCAAGAAGAGCATTTAAGCCAGAAGCTGCACAATTTACAAAACAAATTGTATATCACAGTAAAATCACAGTAAATAAGGTTGCAAATACCAACAAGTTGTATATTATGCATGATTATGAGTTTCAGACTGGCATTAAATAGAAAAGGTATTTAACTGAGATCATAATAGAGCTTCTCTCAAAAGCCCAAAACGGACAGTATTTGTGTCACAAAGACAAGCTATACATAAAGGCCAACAGGCTTTGCTTTCTCTATATGAACTAAAACTCAGCAGATTAGGCATGCCACTAAGTTGCCTTGTAGCTTTGCTTGACCAGAGGTTTTGTCTTGAGCCAGTTTTGTGCACAATCAGGCACACAGAAAGTAAAGTGGTAGCCTGAAAGACAAGAACATTGCTCTAAAAATGGAAAGCAGATTTGGCCAATTAACATAAACTGTATAGAAGCAGCCACTGAAGCGACTGGACCGTGCTAGAAGCATGGGGCTGATATACTTCAAAATTATAGAGCTACTTTTGCAGCTTATTTTCTGGCAGAAGCACGGTGAATGTAGGGTGCAACCGCCAACGATTCTCCCACTGGTTCCACTAGACTGAACACCCAGCAGGTGCTCTGTGCACTGCACTGGGTCATGAGGTGCAGACCAAGGGTGCATTTCTATTTTCTTTCATCCAGAATCAGTACAGTTTTGGGCTTCCAGGACAAGGTCCCGCAGCACAGAGTAAGGCATGAAAGTGGGGGCATGCAGGAGATCGGCTTCTAGAGGGCACTTCTGCTCTGAACTAAAATGCTAACGCAGATGCACCTTAGGCTGTCTGAAAGCACACCTAGCAGGGAGATTTTCTATTAACATCTGCTAACATGCTGCCTTACATATTGCAAAGGGAGCTTTTTTTTTGGCATTGCAATGAATACAGTATTCTATTGCTACTAAGTGATGGAGAGATGAGGTTTTATGCATCACATCAGCTGTTGCGCTATACCAGTGCATTTTTACAGCCTCAGAGACAAAATTAAAATACGATCACTCTCCAAAAGGTAAGTATAAATAATTAGTAAGAAAGAAAACAAAAAAGGAGCTTGATATTAGACTTTGCAAGGATATCTGAGTCAGCTGAGCCAAAAAGATCAAGTTTTATAATATCTGTTTCAAAAAAGAAAAAAAAAAATCATTTCAGCTACAAGTTTCGGCACATACAGGAATCAGATTGGTGTAGGAGCTGGGCAGGATGAAGAAAACTGCTAGACTGCTGTGCTAAAAACTTAAGCAGGGTTACATGTTTGAAATCCATTTTTCCAAGAGGTTACAACACTTTATTTCTTAAAAATAAAACACAACACAACAACAAACCAAATAAACAAAAAAAAGAAGAGGGAAAGTTTTCTTATTATGCTAACCATACTATTTCTGTTCTTTTACCATTTTCATGGCATCTTTGAACTACTACATAAGGAAACAATCTAAGACCAGCAACAAGAAATATCCGTGATCAGCTCATGGTTATTCTACCCTCTTAGCAATGATTGCAATTAGCAATCATTTTTGGTCCTTACTTCTAAGATGGGAGATTTTCTTTGAGTAAATAAATACAAAGATGGACTGGATCAAATTTAGCCCAGCAGCCCCTTGCTACATAACAATGCAATCTGTTATTTCTTACCATCTTCTATTTCAAGTAAATGATAAATAAATAGCTACACTTTTTTTCCCCCCGCTCAAAGTAGTAAGACTGTTACTGCACCAAGTAGCCCAAATCCATAATCCAGAATTTCTGAAAGGGACACTATGTTAAAGACACTGAGCTCTCAAGATTTTGAGCAATCCGTTAGCCAGAGGGTACTGACCAGATTCAGGAGCTATACTAAAATGAATGTACGTATGGCACTGTGTCCTGTAATGAACTTCATTTGCACGTCATTATGGGAAGGGGGTGGTCTGCAGATTATGGAGGATGCATCAGCCTTGATACAAAGAGGGTCAGAAAGCTCTTCCATTAACTTACAGCAGAGAAAAGTCATTTAATCCCTAAAGGGGGATGTTTTGCCAATATATCAGTCTCTTTTCTCATGAATTTCACTTCAATTTTTATACCTGCAAAAGTAAATTAAAAATCATCACTTGTTAACTGCTCAAGCATAATGTGACCTCTCTGAGGTTAATTTAACTGTTTGATTTGAACACCCCCCAATCTTCACCCTTTCACCTTCTTAGTTTTCTAGACCATGAATTCATGTGTGAATCACTTAAACTGGGATCACGAATGCAAGAGGTTTTTTCTCAGACTCAACAGACAAAGTCTCAGAGAAGCAGTACATAAAACACTAACCTGTAGTTGCAGAAAAAAACAGGGCTGGTAGTTGTTTGTAAAAGCCTAAATTAGAGACTAGCGACTTGAGATAAGATAGGCAATCAGCTCTGACTCTGCCACTGCAGACTTCTGGTCTACTTGCAAGAGAAGACATGTCATCATTTCTCTTGACAGTCCCCAGGATTTCAGGGAGATCTCTTAGCAGCAGCAAGAGAAAAGGGCAAAATGAAAGTAGAACCCTTGAAGAAAAGGCCTGAGCTTTATTTTTAACAGGGCAATTACACCATCTCTAAGTAAGGGTAGATCAGGATATGAATGTCACCTCCAGGTGCATAAATTATGTGTGTGCGTGTTTGCAACATACTGATGTAACACAGATTTTGCTATTCCAATATAAAAGGCTTCCTTATATAAAAGGCTTACAGTGACAGAAGACAAGAAACTCCTTAAGAGAAAGGAAGCTCAGTTTATTTTTAATACTGTTCAGTAGTTAATTGTTAATTAAGAGTTAATTCTCTTTTTTTTAATGGAGTTCCTCCCTAATCTATGTCTTATGTGCAATTATACTGGTCGTCTTAATATTGGAAAGAGATATTCATAGGCACTTTATGTAGAAAAGGTCATGTATTACATTAAATCCCCAGTTTCTGTCAGAGGGAAATGGTCTCAGAAGTAACATCTGTCAACTCTACATTCAACTTGTTATTCAAATACTAAAGCAATAGGATTGAGACCGTTGTTCTACAGGCTTGGCTTGATAGGAATACCTTTCAGCTCTTAAATTGCTCATTGTAACCTCTCCAGCGGATCAGCAACTCAGCAGAACCCTGGAGAGCAAATGCCAACTGGAAACTTGAGCTTTGCCACCACGGAGCCGGTCTCTCTGCTGTCAGCTGCAGTACGCTCTGTCCGAACGGCCGGTCTGCAAGCACGATGCCAGGTGAGATGCTAGCCCATAAGTGAATGTTTCTTTACTGAAACGTAATTTCTTATACAACGAGCATGTATTATTAGAGAGATGCACCCTCCCTTCTCACCCCTAAACCTGTTTTCCCCTCA
>JAUBNY010000290.1:4337386-4348167 GCA_032275445.1 Crypturellus soui
CAGTGAAAGTTCATCCAAATAATATTTCTCAGTATGTTGCCATATCTTTCCACAACTCCACTTTTGCATGAACCATTTTTGCTACCTAAGCATATTGTGCATTCTGCGCATAGCTCCCCAAACCACTCTACAACCCTTAAACATCAATGCATTGAGATGGCGTTCCTGCCTGTTGGCTACTGCACGTGACAAGACAAAAATAAAACCTCGAGCCTCTTGTGAACTTTAATCACCATATTAACACCCAGCAGAAAAGCTTTGGGTGATCCCAATCTTGTTCAAGTGGGCTGCGCTGCAGATACCTACAGGATGTTCTGCCCTTGCTGATTGCTCATTAGCCAAAATTAGCTCTCGGGGTAGTCTTTGCCATCGTGCCTGGCAAAGTGGAAGCTGGACCTGTTTTCAAGAGCTTTTGACATTCTCAGGACCTCGGCTCCTCCAGGAATGCATGCCTTTGCTGGGTAGGATGTTACACAACTTGCTGCAGGGAGAAGTCGAGAGTGTTGGCACTTGAAGAGGAAATAAACTCCTGAATAACATGGTAACGATCATTTCCTTGCTTTCCTGATGTGCTCGCTATTTGGTTTTTTATTAGCTGAAGTTCATTGGTTGTCATGGCTAAGTAATACAGGCTCTGTAACATAATAGGTCCAATCTTGCAGATTTTTTGAAAACAATATTCCTGTTGACCTTAGCGATCTTCCTCCAACATGCAGGCAAAAAGAATGCATGATTTGCGCTTTCCTCCCAAAACACGCCTGCCAAAAAAACACATATCCTTAACAAAGACCCTAAATGAAGAAAATACTTTCAAAATATTAATAGGTATGTCTGCAAAAGAAACAGTACAAGCAAAGCTATACAATATCTAGAGGTATAAAATCTCTTCACCGTGTTTTGTATAAACCATTTTAGACATGAATTTAAATTTCTGTTAAAGCCCAGCTTAAAGTTTCTAAATCCTGAAAGTTTGTAACATCCTGCAGAAATAAATAACATTGTTGAGGATCTGTTCAAACTTTTCCTGGACAACTGGAGGCTGTCGTAGTTGCTGATTTAGTTCAAGTAGGGGGATGTTTCTGATGATAGAGTTTACTTATTAGGCATAGCAATTTTCAACAATTCTTGTGTTAGCTTTGAGATGATAAAATGGTAGAGAGTTTTTTCATTGAAAAAAAAATCACATACTAAAACAGACATATGCATATACTGTCGAATCTAAAATATTTCCAAAAATTTTGATCATAAGAAATCTAATTGTTTTCTGCTGACTTTTTGTTTGGATGTTGTCAATACATTCAAGTTTTTCTGCTTTTCATGTATTTATATCTTATAGTAAAAGACTTAATATTTATGTTTTGCATACCTTACACAAGAGTTTGCATAATGCATTTCAGAGAATGCCAGCTGAACCAAAATTAACCAGAATAGCAAAGCCAAACCCAACATTTCTCACTCTTTCAAGATGAAGATCTTGTTTTTTAAGGAATTGAGATGTTTCAATTCTTTCAAATCCTATTTTTATAGAAACTTGATTTCTCATGAAAGCTTCCTGTAGAATCTCTTATTTCCACTATCTTTGTGATAGTGATGGAAATAGACTTGCTTTGAATACCTCAAAAAAATCACACCTTCTCATTTCATTTTTTTAAACTTCTGTTTCTTTTCATTACATATCATTAATTTTTTAAAAGACTTTGTGGTAACCTTTGCTTGGTAGTGACACATTCTTCCATATGAAAATTTCTTTTAATGTGGCCATGTTATAAATAAATACGCCTAAAGTATACTTTGCTATGTTACAAAATAAAGCTTTAAAACATATGCTTCCTATAAGTCTTATAAAAATTAATGAAACACTCATTCTTACACAGTGGATCTAGCTTTACATATGCTGGTAAATTCAGTTTAACTTTGAAAAATTATGTGAAAATGCTGAACTAAAATAAATGAGAGCGGTGCTAATGTAAAATATCCATTTGAAATGGTCTGGTATTTAAATTTAGCTCATTCAGCCTCTATATATGAATCTGGAAGTAAGCCAGTTTCTCTTAAAAATAATAAAGTACTATGCAAATCCAAAAAAAGACTTTTGGAGAAAACCTGTGCTTTTATTGCCACAACTGTCTTTGGGTTTAAATGGAGGAAGGAGCTTTTTAAACATTAAGATCATGAAGCAGGAATGCCAACAAAAAGGTTTAATTTTCCATTTAATTTGTTCCCATCTGACACTTCCCGAACCCTGACAATTTGCTGCTGAGGCCGCTGTAGTCATGAGGTGGGTTTTGTCCTCCCTGGCATAACAGGGAAATATCAGTTCTTTTTGTGGGGTGTCTCTAAGGTAGGAAATACCTCAGAAAGTACCACTGGAACCCCAGGCAACTAGGGAAGGATTAAGGACCAATAACAGGGTAAAGAGGAGCAAAATGCTCATGCTTTCCCTGTGTAGATTTCCCTAGATCTCAGTTCTTTAAAAACAAGTAAGACAGGAGGCAATGTGGTCTCATCGAAAGGCAGTTTGGATCACCTACAGTTCGTATTTAGGGCATGTTACAGCTAGGCAGCCTTTTTCAGATCAGATCAATATTTGGCATTTCGCAGTACTCTCTGCTTTCAACTTTAGTAACAAAGAAGGACCAAAAATTTTCAGGCCATATGACAATTTCTCCCTGAAGGAAAAGTGAAGAATCTGAGTATTTGCCAAGCTGAGGGATAGAAGTCACATAATGTCACTGTTGTTCTACAAGAATCAACTTCCCAAAGATTACACGTTCTTATAAGAAATGGTATTAATCCACTTTGAAACAGTATTTCAAACTAGTTTATTCTGGACCAGCCTGCTATTATCAGGGGCACTTCTCAAGTCAATCAAACCTGTCATGATGGAAACACTCTACCAAAAAGGGATATATCTCATAAAAAGTGAAATCTGTCTTGCCGTTGGATATATCACATCAATAAAGGAATCACTCATCACTAGACAAGAAGATAGATTTTTTCAAAGTGGCTGAGACTAGGGAGGTGGGGAGGAGAAGCAGAGGTTATTGTTAACATTATTAGATTAGGCCCGCTGTTTGCAACCTACCTTTTAAATGATGTATTATGTTACCAACGAATCATAACTGCAGGGGCTTTCATCAGTTTCTCTTAGTACTAACAGAAATAAGGCTGAAAGAGGGCATTTTTTTTTTTTACAGAAAGAGCATCAAACAATGATGACTTACACATTTTTTTTTCCTGCTGCCCCAATTTTCTTTATAGTGAGCAGGTGCTGCCCAGAATAAATTCCCCCACCTTCAAACCAGTTGCAAGGGGATGCTGACAGCTTTGCTCCAAAAATCAGTTTTCCTGCATCGATTTATGATGACCAGGTAAACCTCCTGCTGTGGCTCTGTCACTGCTTGGAAACTCGGCAGTGGGAAGGCTGGTGGAGTCCAGCTGTCCCAGGCACCCGCAAACCCCAAACTAGGATCTCCTACAAGAAAGCTGGAGAAATAAACTCAAAATTAGTAGTTTCAAAATAGACCAGAGATACTTGATGGCCTCCAGCAAGCACTATCCAGGCAATGTAAATGAATTACAGTAACAAGACTTCTCAGACCAGTTTATACCAAAGTTTTGCTGTATATGCTGCTGCTGAGTTCACTCTGTCTTAGCATGGTGCCAACTTGTATAGGAGGCAAATGTATTCCAGAATAAAAACAAGAATAAAAAAATAAAAATATAGCCTGGTTTTCAACAAAACAGGACAGCTTTTATTGTCAGAGATCTTAACTTTCTATGAAAACATACAGCAAATCTTCCCAGGATTTGTCTGGGCTTTGGCAGCTCCTTTCAATGCAGCAGCTACAAAGAAAAGTCCCTGCGTATCCGGTTACCTTTTCTTGCGGGGGCTCGTTACCACTGTGTGGCCTGACCTACTCGTTAAGCATCTCCTCAGCCCTCTTTGGATGCGACAGGCGGGCAGATACAGGTGGATAACGCGTAAGTACTTGCGGATTACCTGCGGCTCGCTGAGGCTCGTCAGCAGGGCCGGGGCGGCGGGACAGCCGCGCGGGGCCGGGGGGGACGCCGGGGGCCCCGCCGCAGCTCTCGCTCCTGCCAACTGCCCCTTTCTGCTGCCGGGAGGTCGGATCAGATAACCAAATCCAGGCTCCGGAGCTCCCGAAAGGGGAGCGCCGAGGAGCGGCGCAGAGGCTAATCGTGGTTTCGCCAGGTAATTAGCGGAGAGAGGGGAGCAAATCCCCCCGCCGTCAGCAGAGCACTCTCGCTAATGACCCAATTATGAGGTGTCCGCAAATTGACACGAGGACAGACCCACCTTGCAGGACTTTGCTTGAGCGGGGTATGTCCCGTGGCAATGGCATAACCTCTTATTGGTGATGTAGGGCTTCTCCGTGGCTGATTATCCCTAGGTACCTGCAGGTACCTATGGAAACTCATGCAAAACTCATCAAAAAAAGCTCTAGTCATACCTGCTGCAGAGTCCAACAAGCACAAGGCCAGCCCCAGCCCCAAGTGACGTTAGCATCTTGCTGCTGGCTTGTCTTGCAGAGACGAGCAGCGTGCTTGAGTATTAAGAAGGAGTAGACTGCCTCAAAATCCAGAGCATGACTTGCAAGGCACAGTTCTTTAAGGCCATGACAGTGCTTAAAATGCTTCACGTCTGAGAAAGCGTCCTCCCACTCAGCCCTGACACCCTTGCAAAAGTGTCTCGGGATTCAGATGATGAAAAAGAAAAGGAGAAACTTCCCAGTGATCTCTGGTTATAGCAGCTTCTCATCAGCAGCTCCTCTAGAACGTCAATGAAACCCATATATTCTTACACCATATTCTAATACATGCTCTGACAATGAGGTTTCATCAAAACTTTTTTACTGGCTCTTTTAATACTTGTGTGGTCCCATAAATGGGCACTTAGTTCAGTTGAAGTCTGTGACAAAAATAAGTCTCACAAAAAAATTTCTTTCCACAGAGGAAGATGGTTTAAACCAGTTCCTCTATGGTCATGGAAAATGCAAGAAATTCTGTGCAATTTCTTCTCATGGCTGTCTTCCCTACTAATTTTAGTTTCTATTCAATCATTAGGTTGAGAAAACGGTTTCGGAAAAAAATACACACATGCACACACATTCACTCAGAAAAGTGACTGAGAAAGGTGAGCTGTTTCTCATGTATAAAACACAGCTTCCAGTCTTACAGCCCTTTTTCTGGAAGAATTCTCCCTGGAATTGAAAGGAGGGCAGGATTGTCCCCAGATCATGCCACAATAAAACACCCTACTTTTATTACCTGCTAGATCTGTCTTGATGCACTTTAGAACCTCAGTTCTTTGGTGGTCTTCTGTTTTGACATCTGCTTAACCTTATCTCGAATCAGTTTTGCTGATAGACATTTCCCTTGAGCAAGGAGAAGTCTGATAGATTTTTTTAAAACCAACTACTACTTAGTAGTCAGGAAATTATCTTTGTGGCCTGTAAGGGTGAGAGACATCTCCCAACATTCCCATGCACATGGTTCAGTCTCGCTCTGTTTTATCTGATTTGCTCTACTCTCTTCTTTCTGCTTTCATAGTATAATGACATTATGACCGCAATATATTTTTGTTAAACCCGCAATTAGGCAGAATGCACAATATCCCAAGGCACCGAATGATCAGGGAGTGCATTGTAAGTAATTGTTAAATAATGTGGTAATTTACTATGGTTTATATTAAGAATTACACTGCCTGCCAAACCAAGGAGTTGAACTTGGAACACATTATCTCAAATGAGCAAGAAAAGTTGTAATGTTTTGTCATCTGATACAAAATTATTTGTAAAAAAGGATCATAAGTCAAAGTGTAGTGTTTTACAGGAAGACAAATGGCAATGTTTTGCCTTCAGCTGATGTAAATACTCACTGGAATATGCAGCAGCCTACATTTTGCTTTGATTGCTGTGCAAAAGTCTATGGTTCTCCAGCAGATATAAACGCTCCAAGCAAGGCATAACTCATCATTAGGCAGCAACAATATGTTGAATCTCCATCTAGGAAGCATCAGCCCATTGTGCACGATGGGCAAGAGAATAAAAAAAGGTCTGAATCCCTCCCTAAATCTTACCAAATCACAACATAAGCTCAGAAGTTATACCTTGAAGAAGTTATTTGGCATTGACAGGAAGCTTGAGAAAATCGCTATCAGGTTTCTTGTTAGTGGTGGTCATAGAGCCATATAAACCATGTAGATGTGGAGAACTGAGTCCTAGGTGATTTCGATTTGAATTTCTGATGGGACTGAGGGGTGGTAAGGGGTGCTTGTGTCTGGACTTTCAAATGCCACTTTCTAGGCTTTTTTAAAAAATCTTTTTTTTTTTTCCTGGGTCTATCAAATGTAATTTTTATTGAATTTCCTTCTGTTGGTTTGTTTTTACTCCATTACAGTGAAAACAAGAACACACTTGCAAAAACACGTCTGGGTCCAGACTGTCAGTACAGGAAATTCCTACAATTCTGGTGAAAACTGGGACTGGAGGGAGGAGGGGGATACATACTTAGCATCTCTCGGGGATATGTATTTAGCATCTGCATGAATCCAGCAGTCATTTTTAGGTCTGCTGCAGACAGCAGGTACATAGCGGGTCAGCACTGGTGCCTGCTGTGGCTGTCTACAGAGGGAGGCAAGAGCTTGGATGTGATGGCTTGGACTTATTTCATGGTGGAAAACCTCATGCACCTGGTGAATAACTGAAAGCTGCAGCTCTGAAACAGTGTTGGCACCGAAATCTATAGGAAATCTGGAGTCCTTGGTTCCACTGCTCATAGAAAAACATACTTTTTCTTATTTCTACAGTATTGAGGACTTCTCTACTGCTCAGTTTGTAATGGCAGTCATGACTAAGGCCTCCTGCTCCAAGGATGTGGTATGAAATGTGAAAACCAAACCCCTATAGGAAGCTACTGAAAGGTTCCTTGTCCAGTTGCCTCAGGCTACTTTTAAACCCCATTTTGGTCAGTTTATGAGTAGCAAATGAATGACTGGATTTCAGCCTGAAAACTAAGCAAGGGAAAATCTTCACCAATAGCAAATCTAAAAACTCTTAGTAAAATCACAAATCTATACTCGCACCTAAAGAGAAGGGTTGTGAGGACCCATATAGCACCCCCAACATTCTTCAGACTGCTCTTATCCCCACAAGGGGTTATGACTCTGTGTCTTGCTAATTACAGTTTATGAGCTTACTTCTCTGGTGTGATTAAAATGAGCAAATAAAACCCAGCCAGGAATGCAAACTCTGTGCTAGACATTCATGTTTTGATGGCTCCTCATTTCTGGGCCTTATCTGCACTCTTACCAGAGCGGCTGGCAAGCGCCGTCTCCAAAGTGCTGATGTCTCTGTGCAGTTGTGGATAGGGAAATAACATCAGATCTGCGGCCTGGGAAAAGGGTCTGCCGAGTCCTGAATGGCGCGGCCAGTTCTCTTGTCACTCCTTGCAAAGCAATGATCTCATCCTTGGCGCCTCCAAATTCTGTCTCTCCAGTGTAGGAGAGGGAGGCAACAAGGGACAAGCGGAGAGGGAGAGGGCAGCTACTAAAAGAAAGATCCCATTGTTAGAGGGTTCTTACTTGTGTGAGCACTTGCCAAGACAACAAGATTGGGTTTGAAGACATGAACTTGAGGGTAGGTCAGGGGGAAGCTGTTCAAGCAAAAATGCTTGAACTTCTTGTGCTCATGATCTTTAGCAAAGAGCAGCTTCCAGATGTGAGACATTCATCTTTCAGTCACTCAGTCTCTTCGTCACTCAGTCCCTTAAACCTACTAGATTATATGCAAAAAAGATGTCTCTGCCTAAATCCATGGTATAGCAACTGCAATATTTGCCTCGGAGAAAGGACTGCACCAATATACTGGGCTCAACCAGCAATGCAGTGAATGGCATTCAAATAAACTCAAATTTATAATTAAATTTCAGGGACATATTCATGAGGGACAGGATAAATGTAACAAAAAAAAACCCTTTAAAAACGGTGGATATGGACTGCAAAAGTGTTCAACTGGTGTGCTTTGTACAAACTGTGCACAGAGATCTGGCCTTTCTCTCTCCCCCTCTAAAAGTGAAAAGCAAACTGAAAATACTCAGATACTAACATCTGCCTGCAGAAAGCGACATGCAAAGATCACACACAAGTCCAGTGCTGCCCCTAAATAACTCTTCTACTCCTTAGCTATTCTGAGAGAAAATACTCAGATGAAATATTCGGACCCACCCAAAACTTTTGGAGGATCATGGCTTGCACCCTGGAAGGAAACACAGCTCTCATTTGAACTAACACTTGCTCAATACTGGTCTCAGTGGAGACTGCTGGTACTTATTAACTTTAAAACAGCTCTGAAGCTTCAAGTGCTTCTGCACCTTCATCTGTGCCACAGTGTCAGCCAGGGCCATCTGCCCTGTTGTGATAAAGACACAGGAGATACTAGGTCCCAATTTAGAAAAGTCTCCTGCAACCAACCTTGTACCTCATGCTTTTGCTGGCTATGCAACTTCACTACCTGCAGGCCTTTCTGAAAGAGAAAAAAGGAACTTTGCCTTGTTTTTTTCTCTCTGGTAAGTCATTTGCTAGCAAGCAGCTTTTGCGGCAGGTGTCCAGGACTGCAGAATTGGGACCAGCCGATCTGGGTTCAAACCACTGCCTTTCTGTTCAGAGCGACATCGCGCTGTGTCCCTGAGCCCTTTTCCCAGTGCATGGCTGACGGAGTCTTGCAAATGCTGTAAGAGCCTGTAGTGGAAGCTAATTCGGGGCTTTCCTGCTAACAGCCCATTGGGTCTGTCTTCCCAGGGTTTGTGGAGCCAAACTGACGATTAAATTGTACTCGGAGTTTTTCCTTCCTCCTCTGCAACTTTTTCCAGAGCCTGTTTCTAGCTCTTACACTGTGACATGCACTTCCCTGCAGCCCCTCACTCTCCATCCCCACCTGCCTTTTACTATTTTCCCTTTTTTTTTTCTTCCTTTTTTAATCGACCTGGTCTTTGTTGTACTAATTAGATTATCTCTGCCTCAGGGACCCAGAGAGCAGCCCCTACGGAGCACCGCCTGGAAAGACAGGACACATAATCCCTGTTATCAAGGGGGCTGTCATTTGGCATGTAGATCAACTAATTCTTTCAATACCATGGAAGCAATCGTACATCTCAATATTGATTTTTCCCCAGGATATGATCTCCTGCATTCCTGCATGCCTCTTGTTTACGCTGGCTAAAAGGTTTCTTTCTGTGTAAGACAATACAAGGCATCAGGTTTTTAACTTCCCAGATGAGAAGATTTTTCTCATACGAGGGAGGGAAGCAAACGTCAAAGAGGCAAGTTAACGTAACAGCTTCAGGAAGGAGCCAGGAATAAACTAAACCCGCGGCACTTTCACTTAGCATGACAAAGTAATTAATTCAGAGCTGACATCAAAGGCAAGTAGCTGAAGACCAGTCATAGGAGGGGGCATTGGCAATAAATCATGTGCTAAGAGCAGTAATGCTTTGAGTCAAGTCATGTTGCTATCATTCAGCAAACAGCCTGTTAAATAACTTTCTGCTTGTTCCTCTTATTCTCCCTTTCCACTCACCTCAGTATTAATTTTAAGAGTTGTTATTCATATTTTATATTCAACACAAAACTCCCTTAGCAAACTGCAAAGAGACGAAATACAGCAATGGGGCTACCAACAATTCAGACAACAAAATGCTTTAAACGACGTTCAATAAAGCAACTCGTGCAGAAGAAATTTCATCTTAGAAGGATATACATGAAAAACAAACTCTTTCTGTGCCTTGCAGAGCAACCTTATGCTTTCCAACTGGTCATCAGTGGCACAAACTGGGCTGCACAGAGGATCTGCTGCCTATGAGCCCTGCTCCGTTGGCAGTGCCATCATATCCTAGGCTATGAAATGAAAACTATTGCTGTTTTTGATATATACAGCTCCCGGCCAGATGGGTTGAGTGTCTTCTTCAGGAGTCATCTTTCAAGAATATCAGCACCATACACTATCATTTCTCATTATTTTTTTTACATTCACTTTAACTTGGTTAATAACTTACAAAAGGATTTTATGCAAAGTACAGGCAAAGACCTATTTTTTTCTCTGATGTCCTTCTCAGCACTGAATAACTAAATTCCCAAGGCACTCATTTCTGTCAGTTTAGAGGACTTCTTGCAGTTGTGCACCTGAAAATGTCTTGGTTTTAGGTGCTCCAAAATTTCCTTCCCAAGAACGTGGGTTGGTAGACAGCCCATGTCCAGTTGCTTGTAAACAGTGATGTTTTGCAATAAGTTACTTTCTGATCACCATGCTCAAAAAGCAGGTTGGGTGAATAATTCATTTTCCATTCTCAGCCAAATTTTCTGCTAGAAATCAAGAGGAAAGAAACCATTTCCAAGTAAAAGAACAGTGAAAAAAATCCTGCAGCTCCACGATCAAAGCAGCCCTCCTGGCTTAGAGGAGCAGAGGACTATGCAGTTTTAACAAAGAGACCATATGGCCTGATGTTGGCACTTGCTAATACCATCCACTGAGCTGGACATGTTTCATTGCCAGAAAGGAAACTTCATCCACAACACTGGGATCATGTCCTTCTCTTCCAAAAAGTGTCATAGGATCTCTCACTTCCTCCTGGACAGACACCGGAGCCAGAAAAAATAGGACCTGAGTTCAGTGTCTCAACTGCACGCAGCCCTCCAGCAGTGCAGGGCTTCCTGTGGAGCCTGTATAGCTCTGCCAGCATCACAGATAAACACGAGCCGCAGC
>JAUBNY010000290.1:4367561-4379467 GCA_032275445.1 Crypturellus soui
TGAAATTAAGCCTGGCAGCATTTACATCGCTTATCGGGACAAATTCCCCAGCAATGAGGCATAGCTGACTTGTGGAATCAATGGAAGCTCGGTTGCTTAAGTCATGGAAGTCTACATTCGATAAAGCAGGCCATGCTACAAGTTTAAAAGAAAAAAAATATTCAAATAGACTGATTTGCTCTACAAAACAAAATGGCAGAGCACCCACTGGGCAGCAAATTGTCAAGAGTTTTTCTAGGTCTCTGGCTTTCCCGAGTACTGCTTGGAGACTAATGCAGAACCATCGGATGGTGCTAAATCAGTCCTCAGCAGACAGCCACTCTCAGCTGCTCCGGACCAGTGCTGGCTGCTTGCACTCAGGCTGGCAGCCCTGTGCAGGCCTTCCACCTGTGAACGAGATGAGAACCTATCCCATCTCCTAAATGAGACAGGACCTGTATTTCAGACCATCCCGTGGGGTTTTCTCTCCTTCTCAGATTAAGAAGAGCTGCAGAGCTTGGCCAAGTCTGGTTTGAAAGGTGAATACAGGGTGGGGATAACACAGACAGGTACATGAAGCTACCCACTGAGCCATCCAGCTCCACATTGAAGAAGCTAATTGAAAGTAACTTGTTTGAAGGATAAATATATAGAATAACAGACCAGTGAAAAATCTGCTGTAGGCATACCAGCTAGGATCAGCAGATGAAAGGAACAGCTAAATGATCCCATTAGCTATTTGCAGCACGCACTATGGAGCAGGGGAAAGGCCTCAGCTGACACTGTTAGCAGACACCCACACTAAGGCCTGAGATGGTCCCTGCTGCGCAAATGCTGTACAAATGCATTGTACAAGGTACATTTGTACATTACTGATAAACACCGGTGTTCAATACTAAGAGTTTGGCAGCACTGCACAGCAGAAAACCACTCTAAGTTATTGTAGATATCAATATCCATCTTAGGACTAGAGAGATATCAGAGCTAACAAACGAAGAACGGAGGAAGAGAGAAAGAAGTAACTTTAAATGATGTCACTAATGTGCAGTTCCACGAACACAAGCACAATAATTGCCCTTCTCTTTTTGTATAGCGAGAGCCCCGGTTCGTATCCCACTAGCTGCCAAAGACCGAGTGACCCTCCTATTACCAGTGGGCCCAACTCTCCTGCCGATAAGTGCCAATGCATTTTGCATTAGCACTTCACATGAGGAGACCCTGATTCCCAGCACCAACGGAGTTAAGGGAGTGTGAAAAACCTCCAGAATATGCTTTCTCACAGCCTGACGGATAACTTGCCACGAAATCTAAAGAGAATCCTATCATCCAGAACATTATACACCATGTTATAATTCAGGAGTCAGCAGTAGTCAAAGGAAAGAGTTGCTACACACAGAATTCATACATAAGTAACCTCAGAAATCCTAATAAAAATTACTTCTTATTTTAACCAGAACTTTGCTTCCTAACCAGCCTATTCCCTAAATACACAGAAAAATTAGTTCTTTTAGTTTTCTCTGGAACCAAGGAGTTCAGCTGCTGGTTTGAAGAAAGAAAAAAAAAATACATTTCTTTTATGAATTTTTCTTTTTAAAAAATACCAGGTGAAGAAAGTAATAAGGACATATACAGCAGGGGGGGGGAGAGGGTAGAAGGGCTTTAAAACACCAACACTTGCTTTTGAAAAGCAACGGGTTAACATCAAGGATGATATTTTATCTCCTTATGTCAAATCCAAGACTGCTTTGCGCGAGCAGTGGTTGGGACAAGGCTAAAGTAGTAGGTTTGCCTTTAAGGAAATGCAGACCAAAGAGCAAAATATAGATGGAAAATTAAAGTGCAAGACGAGAAAAATGCTTAAATTAGCCTGGTGAAGTCTATCTATCTAAGTCTTGCCTATACTAGAAAGGGTTTGCTGGAAAAGTGTAAGTTGCAAAACGACCAGAAAATTGCTCTTCTGGAAACACAACCATATATTAGCAAAAAAAAAGAACTTTTTGGCTGGTACAGCTCAAGGCAGTTCCTTTGAGCAAGTAAGCCAAGCTGGGAAGAAGATTAAACCACTCCTGAAATATTTACCTACACCTGCAGTTGCTGGGCAGTGGTGTCAGCTTTGCTGATAACGCTTCCAATCTTGGTATTTAAAGCTGCTCCAGCATCCTTGCTCACGCATCTGGAGAGGCAAGTTTCACACACTGGTTTTTGAAATAATACAATGTCCTAGTCGGCACCATTTATGATTTGTATACATCCTCTTTGGAAAAAAAAAATCCTTCATTAGAAAAACTTGATTAGCTGTAAAATTTTAAGTGTAGCCATCCAGTGACAGTGATCCCAAGGGACGTGAGTGGAAAGCGGAGGCTGTGGCCTCCTGTCCCTCCGAGTGGATGCATTTGAAGTCCCTTTCAGCCTGTCAAGAGAGTCCTGGTGCAACCTGCTCCTGGTCCTTCCCCAGCTCACAGAGACTGCATCTCAAGCACAAATTCTGAGGGTTGCCCCAAAGCCTTTTCTCCATTGCAACTCATTTTATTTTACATTTTTTTTTCACATGTCTCACCATCTCCAATCCCTTCTCTTTCCCCAAACCTTATTTTAAATTTTTTTTTAACCCATTGCAAAGGAGCCACAGCAAAGGCTTTTGAAATATTGCCTTACACATATTTCTTTACTCGATTCTATGGCTTATAAATATTACGTTTGATTAGTTTGGGGTTTTTTGTTTTTTGTTTTTTTTTTTTTCACGTGGCCTTCACATTTCACAAATGGTGGCATCTGTGGCCAGGCTACCATTTTCTCCCCATAACTCTTTTTGCCAATTCTTATTTTGCTCTTCCTGTAAACTGGGATACCCAGAATGGCTTATGAGATCTAGATATCCAAGTCTTGGATTTAATCTGTTAATGCACACTGGCTGGAATTCTTTTGCAAACTCCAAGCCTTAATCTAACCTTATGAAGGTCATTGTAGCTGATGGTCTCGTCTCTTGGCTGTTTATAAGTGAAAAAAATCTATCAGGTACAATAAACCAACAGGGCTCGTGATAAGAAGACTAGTCCCCAGTCAATTTATAGCCAGTTTTCCAGGAAAATCTTGACATTTTACTAGCAAACTATGAATCTCAGAGTCATATGGTGTGGCAGATTTTGTATTTGCGGTCTAGGCATGGGAAAATTAGCCTTCAAAAGTTGAATTTGGTAGGACTGCAATACAAGGCTTCCTGTTCAAAACAATAGGGGGAAAAAAAAAATTCTTCCTTTCCTTCACTATGACAGCCAAAAAAAAAATCAACTTGAGTTTTTAGAAATGTCACATTTGGTCAGTGTCCTTCAGAATACATTGATTTCTCCTCTCGTCCTCCCCTTGAGTAATTGCCTGAACCCTTTCTGCTCATCCACACTTTTTATACAAGAAGCTGCAGGAATATTCACTATTAGTGTGTATCAGAGGTGCTAATCTAAAGAGACAATATTAAATAAATAAATAAATCTATTTGCACAGCCCTTTCTATCCTTTGCCATTCTTACTTTTCCAGAGACAGGGAGTGGAAGAGAGATTTCCACAATTGTATTGTTTAAGATTATTATGGAGAAAAAAAAAAAAAAAAAAAAACTTGATCCTTTCTGTGTGCCTGGAAGCCTATAGTAATCATATTAATCCAGGGTCCTTATTGCTGGTTAATGGAATTCTTTTAATATTGAACTGAGTTTCTAGTAAATAGATTTACATTGATCTGGTGATGTATAGAGCTCAAGTAAGTCTATCTATGTGTAAGCAAATTAAAAACCTTAAGCCTATACAGCCAAACTGTATAATCCCATGCTGAAAAATTGATCCTCTGATACTCTCCTGGGGACTTTTTGACTTTTTCTTTTTTTTTTTTTTTTTAATTTTCTTTTGGTGATGGTAGTGACGCTTTCAATTTCTCTCAGGAAAAGGATCAGCATATTTGAGAGAGACACATGACATATTTCACACTCAAAAAAATCTGGTTTAAAGCCATCAGAATAATAAGTCTCTGTAATTAGAAATTACACTTCATATTGGGTATCAGAGCATTGACCATCTAGCCATTTGAGAGAACATCTAACCCTGCTGCTGCAGGGCCACTCAGCCTTGCCTTCCTGCTTGTGCACCAGCTCGGGTATTTTTGAAAGAGCATCACCACAGCCTTGCTGCATGGGAGCTGGCAGCAAATCTAACATCAGCCTCACCCAAAGCATTTCCCTTTGGTGACTGGTTGGTTAGACACTCCGGTATTGGTATTAGTGTCCAAAGTGAATTTACTTTCTAAGTGATTCATATCTTCTGCCATTTAGACTTTCTCTTAACTGTGCCTTAGCAAAACCTACACTGTCACCATTATTCACCCATTACTGCCATAGCGACACCCTATGTTATGTGGACATAAAGATGTCAAAACATTCAGCAAAGTAGGTAGATACTCTTGTCCTTGCCATAGAGCTGCTGGAGTGTTGAAGATACCCACAGGAGACCTGTGTCTACAACCCTGTGGAAAGCTGTGGCAGCCACCACTAAAGAAGAACAGCTAGGGCACCGATTGGCAGCACTTACATGAGGTCGTACCCTCATGGTGAACTTACCCCAGTGGAATAAGAGCTGTGTTCATCTTGCAGCCTTTACTTTAAGCGGAGGCACCAGTTCAGTCCTTCCTTTCCCTCCCACACGTCCATTACATCCACTAATTAAAGCGGAGCAGATTCTGCTTCCCTATCAGATGTGGCCAAGAGGTAGAGAGCACAACTAAGGAGCAGGAAGGCAGACCCACACGTACACCCAAAGGAAATGGGATGGCTTAAGCCTTATTTCCACAGGAAATCAGGCTAAAAATAATCATAAAAACTAATTTGTTTCCCAGCTCAGTTTCACACACATTTTGGCCCTCAAGCACATCTGTGCTAGGTACAATTCTTATCTAACAAATTCCATGCATCTAGCACAAAACTAGAAAACACAACCATCTCCAAGATGACAAATCATATATAAAGAGCAGTCTATGTTTTGGCAACCTAGACAGACCAGCCTTTATTGGAGGTCACCCTTCTGTGACAGAGGAAATGCATGCTTGCACCTCTGTTGTGCGTTTACAATTTGTAAACACAGATTGAGCAGAAACAGAACAGAAGCCCCAGGAAAACCAGTGATCAGGTTGGCAGAAATCATGCCACATCCACTGAGGGACAGAGGACAAACCACACCACAATCCCAAGCTTGCTGGGTGTGAAAGTTTCAAGTAGATTTGTTGAAGAAAGAGAAGGCAATATGATCAGTGTGTAAAAAGTCACCTTTTAAAAAACGCTAATTCGGTTGGAACACTGACCAATAATCTCTAAAACCTCAGCCTTACAAACATGAATGACTGCAGCTTTGCAAATAGAAGCAGGTGCTGGAGGATGTGGTGATTTTCTGTTAGAGTGTGTCCACTTTAAATGGATGGAAGCTTAACAGGATGCTAAGGTAAAAAAATATCAATGCCATTACCTGTTGCACATTTACCTGCAAGATCTCTAGGGAGCTGAGGATGTGAACAACCCCTGTTCCTCCAGAGGCAGCCTTCAAATTGGAAAAAGGCAGCAGCAGAATTGGATCCCTTAGCAAAGTGGGGGGCTGCTCCAACTGACCACTCAGACTAGCTAACATGGGATTTATTTCCCCAGCTCTTAGGCCTGAGCACATCCTGCCTGTCACTTGTACCAACTTGGTCTTCTGCACCAACCTATTGCTCAAAGGTGACCTGAACGAAACTCGGAAAGGTCATTAATATTTTCTGTCATCTCAGAAAAACAGAACAGGTAGGGGGTAAAAAAAAAAAAAAAAAAAAAAAAAAAAAAAAAAAAAAAAAAAGGCTGGAGAGAAAATCAAAGAAATTCACTTTGGCAGAAAATAGCAAAGCTTTTTCCTGAATGTTAACTATCTGATTTAATGAAGTCTAGAGATCAGCAGAGACAATTGTTACTGCCAGCCTTGATGCCAATCACAACTTTGGAATAGGAGCCAGCTAATACGTCCAACACACGAAGGAGAAAACAAAAACAAGGCAAGGATTTGAGCTGTTGCTCTTACTGCTCTAAGATCATCTTTCAAATCTGCTGGGGAAAAAGTCTTCTTGGTCAGGAAAGTACAAGAAAAAGGAAAGAAAAAAAATCCAAAGGTGAAAAAAATACAGAAATGTAACTCCTCTCTGTGATCTCTCTGATTTTTGCTTTTAGCAAATTCTGACATTGCACCGTCTTTGAGGGATGAAAGCCCCCACATGAAACACCTCCATAGGCTGGGCCATCAGTTTGAATTTTCATGCGGGTCTTCCCAATACAGCACATCCCTGCGCCCTCAGTGCCACTGTCCCCAAGAAGAGACACCAGCAGTGTGCTGCCGGGATCCTAGTTCCCGCAGCTGCATTGAGTTTTGCATCTCTGGTAAGTGCACCTAAACAAAGTCCAAACCTTCAGTGCACCAGTGGTACAACGAGATGCAAGCATGTAGACCAACTTCTTTTGAGTAGATTTTCCATTGAGATTTTCAACTGGGGAAAGCTTCAAAAGTCATTTTGGTCATTTATCAGGAGTCTACTGACAAATTCGCTTTCACCTTCATTTCAAGGTTAAAAATGAAAGTGAAAAAATACAGGTTTTTGACATCACCTTGCAAAAGTAAAAAGACTCCCAGAAATTTAATATGGCCACAGGCCTTATTAATAACATCTGTTTCAGTTTGTAAGTGCTACACATCCTGGGGGGCCTACAGAGTTTGCGAGTACCCAACAGTTCCCCTTGCACATCAAAGACCTCTCCTGCTAGTCACCAAGAACATGTGTTCCTCAAGGTCCTCTGTTGCTGCTGCCTACACAGGCTAGTGCAGCTTGGTGGAGAGGCTGCAGGTTGATTTTTGGGGGCTCTAAGCCTGCTTTGCTTCAGGGAGAAGATGGCCCAAGAGCCTTACTTTTAATGATGGCCACAGCTACAGAAGAGAAGCACCTTACTGTGTACCAGAGCATCCAGCGAGCTTCATCACTAGACTGGATTTACTCAAGAGTTTAATATACATTGCCCAAAATATCACAAGGAAGGCAAAACAAGACTGGTTTGATTATTAGCATTCTGCTTACCAGGAAGGCCTCTCCTTAGCACTTTCAGCATCCCAAGTCCTTTGGGAGGGGAGTTCCAAGTCTTTTCCAGCTGTTTGTGGGTTTGCGGTTCCCACTCTTATCATTAAAAATAGTTTAACATATCATTCTGGACAACCAGCTGCTTCTTCTCTAGCCCAAGAAGTGAGCTCTTTTTTTCTCTCATCCTCCTGAGGGTCCTTCATTCTCTAAAACTGGAGACCTATGATAGATAAGATCATTTCATTGCCAGCTCCCTAAGATTAGAAACATTAAGTTTCTTGTTTCACACTACTTTCTTCTGCTTAAAGCCTCCTTACACCACAGCAGCAGCACTTTACAAGTGTATCACAAGTAATTTTGGTGGTGAGGGATATGCCCTTAAAATGCTTAGTGTTCCACTTACACTAAGAGCTTTGCACAATTTTGTTATGAAGCATTCAAATATAGAAAAACATTTGGGAATGGGATACCCCAGAAGGTGCCATCCTTTTTCCTGGAACTCAGATTTGGAGGAATCCTGTCATAATACACAAGCAAAAGCAGCTGCCTCCAATCCCCCTCCTGCATGCTGGGAAAGTTGAGAGAGAGAAAAAGTCATAAATCCTTGTATTTGACTTTCCTTTGCCTCCTCCTCTGTCTTTCCACCCAAGTCACCCGAATCCCCAAATCACAAAGACCTCCAAAGGACCCCAAGGCCAGGACCAAGTAGATCAATATGGAGAACCCATGATCACAGTGTGCAAAGTTGCCCTGTTTCCAACCTTTCACTTCTTATATATCTTAGAGTGGGGCTGACAGCATTACAGAACTATACCAAGACTTGCTATACACCAGTAAAAATAGCGTTATATCTGCCAAGCTCTGTCTGGGCCAGTCACAGTTCTGTAACTTCTACAGAAGCAATACAGGAACTGTGTTTCTGTTTCGATAAACCCTGTTTTCCACAATCTGTCCTTGCAGAACCCAAGCCTGCATGAAGGAGCAGTTGAAGTCTTACTGATGTTTCAGGAAAGACACTTCTGTTTTAGGACTTAGGGCTTGTTGTGTTGATGCAGGTGCATTTCCCAAAAGAAGGCTTTGCCATAAAGGGGCAGAGCTTGGTGTTATGCCACCCCACTGGGGTTTGGAAAACTTCTGGGTAAGCTGGAGTACAGTCCTTAACAAAACCCATCTTTCTCCACCTTTCCAATGGGTGGTGACTAACTTGGTCAAACGAGCAGGCTGCAGATCATGAAAGCCACCTATCAATGACAGGGGAAGCTCTTTATTCCTCTTGCAATCAATTACTTTTTCATGGGCTGTGTTAAAAATCCTAAGCACATGTGTTTGCCTCCCAACACCCAGAAGTATCTCAGACAAAGGGCACGGCTTCATATAAAATGAGAAGGCTCTACTAATTGTCCAAGTCTCTTATCTTAAAGAGATAATTGGTGAAATATATATTATTAGAGCACCCATCAGCACTGCCAGAAGTCTGTCATTTCCACTATGAACCAGAGTACTGAAGATAAGCTAGAATTAGCCTGCTATTGTCCCCTATGTTAATGCCAGCCCCAGCACAGAATGTATTAACTCACATCCATTAATTACATTTTTTAATTGAATTTGATCACAACTTATTCAAATTCAGAGGGTTAAATGAGGGTGGATACAAACCAAAACTACACAAAACAAATGCTCCAAAGAAGGGAAAGAAAAATTTGTTGTGGCTCTTCATGTGGTAAAGAAATAGCCATTCAAGCCAGCCAGATTCAGAGAACGGATGGTTCAGATACAGTGAGTCTATATTATAAATAGAGCTTCTCTTATTTTAGCTTGGCAGAACAAAGGCTAAAAGAGGAAGTAATCTTTCCTCTCCATAACTATAGCCTAACAGTAGGGGCTGGAAAAGAGGAAATTGGACAGAAAAGACCATGTTGATGTAGTATATAAACCCACCTTACTCTAAAGTTACTGTAGAACTTACAAATACTTACAATACTTACTTAAAATACTTACAAATACATGTCCTGTCCTCCTGTAAGCAGATTTTTCTAGGACTGTAGATAGAATTTCCTATGAGCACCCATAGAAGCTTTGTTCAGGGCCATTATTTTCCTCTTTTCGGCTGAACATAAAGTACCTGATGTAATTAGGCTGTATTTTCCCTATATTTCACCTTTTAACAGGTTGTCACATGAGCGTTTATAAGTTAACCTGTCATTAATTGTCACAATTTTTTCTCCTCTATATCAAGTTACAAGAGAGTTTCCAGCCACCAAAAGAGCAAGATTCTGGAACAGACTCAACTCCTACAACTGGGGGGAGCAAAAATCCTAACTAGTTTTAAATCTGAGCCTGATAAATGAAGAGGAATATGCGATGTGACTGCCTGAAATATCAGAAGTCTGGACCTCATGATCCGTGAGGACCTTTCCCATTCTGAGTCCAGAATTACTAAATATAATATCCAACAGAGTCACTAAAAATATCTAGCCAATTGCTCATGTGCTGATAACATTTTGGTGGAATTTTGAAGCAGCAGAATCAGCTGAGTACCTAAGTCCCTTCAGCTCTTGTGGATATCCCAGCCACTCTTTTTAAAATTTCAGCTATTTCTATTTCCAGTTGTGGTTACAGCACTGCATTCTCATAGCAAATTCTTGTTTCCTGGTATTAATACACTGAATGGGCATGACAGAAAGTTATATAATAAGTATCTGTGTTTTAAACATGCAGAAATGAAAAACAAGAGGAGAGATCAGAAAATCTCTTCAGAATGCAAAAGTCAGAGACTTATCTCACATCTCTCCGACCTCCTTGCAACACCAAATTTGTGTGAATTTCTCCCTTCCTGCACTGTTGAGTGAGTCAGAAGAGCCTGAATCAGGAAACACGTTTCCCATTTAGATCTAAAACTACTTGGCTTGGTAGTTAGTTGATCTCTGCTGCATAAAGCAGACAGAAAAGAAGTTCAGGCCTGAGGAAGTTGTCTCTATTCCTGTGCTTCCTGCTTGTCCTCAGCAGCCTCTTTATCCCATTAGAAGAGCCTGCTCATGACAGCGAATGTCCTATTTAAGGTAATATGCTCTAAAAAGCCTGATTAATTACCTAAATCTTAATTTCAGGAGTGATGAACATGTATATAACTATCTCCAATAGAGGGCCAAGACACCTGAGAATTTCAAATGGCAAAAATAAAATATAAAAATCACAATTTAAAAAAATGCCCCTGCTCAGCCCCTACCTGCCTTCCCAAGGTACCAGCTACTGACTTTCCAGTTGCCTGGCATCACATACTTGTGCAGATATCTGCCTTATGCCTGCCGGCAGCTGCAGTTCAGAAATTACCTGTCTGACCTCCAAGGCTTAGAAAAGGAGGGGGTCACACTAGTGGAGATGCTCCAATCACACCTATGTCCACCAGCAGGATGAGGTTCTCCAAAAAATGCAAATCTCACAAGCAGCCTAATGAGTCCAGGAAGTATCCTGATAAATAAAGAACATGGTAAAGATATAGACCTAAGTCTACATCCCTCGTCCAACTGAGGGACTGTGTCCCTGCAGAGCACACCTCAGAGCTGCCCCAAAAGATGGCATTTTCCTAGGTCAGACATTCATACCCCTTAATAAAAGTCTGATTCTTTAACTGAATAATGCAAGGGCAGGATGTGACAGACTTGGTCCTGCTGTAAGCACATAGTTTATGCATTACCCAGCAAACGTTCAATGTAAAGAACACAGTATGGTGCTTACATTCCTCTCTGCACAAAATCCTAAGTTACTTCTGAAATCAGAACTTGGATGTTCTTGACAATTCTGTCTTTTTTATCTGTCTAATCCATTTTTGAATTCAACTAAAAGTCTTTACCTCCATAATTTATTGTGGCAGTGAGTTCCGCAGATTAACTATATGTGACATAAAAGGGCATTTTCTTTACCAGTTTTACATTTATTGCCTTTTAATTTAATTAGGTATCCTCTTGTGCCTCTTTCACAAGACAGGATAAATAGGAGCACCTGCTGACCTTCTTTGTGCCATACATTATTTTATATACCTTTGTCATGTCACTTCTTATTAGTCTCTTTACTAAACTAAATAGCTGTAATCTTTTTAATCTCTCCTATTATGGGCTACTCTCCAACCTCTAATCGTTTGCTTTGCCCTTTCTGAAAAGTTCTTGGGTATTCAGGTCTCCCTAGATATTCATTTAAAAGTAACATATAATTTACAATACAGCAATATTTTAAAAGTCCTTCACTGTTTAGACAGCTTCCTTTTATTATCTATCCTTTTTAAGATAGTGCATTATTTCAATAAAATGCTTTTGTGTAAACAACTTTGTTTATAGCAATATTTGCATTAAAAGGAGATCGAGTTCAGCCTTAAATATGTGTCTCTCGGGCAACACTTTGAGGTGTACTCCATCTTTCAGACAGCCTTTACACTTACAACTAGCCCAAAAGAGTAGTCAAATTCATCCCACAGACCTACCCCTCCAATACTGATGTCCAGAACATATTTTAGGTGACCTTACTAGACCTACCCAAAGCAATTTTTGCCTTTTTTTTTTCTCATCAACTGGGTTTGGTGACTTCATTTCCTCTCCACGGAGGTGGCTCCCAGTCAGCAGCTTGCTGGAGGAGAGCGCCAGCAGTCTGCATGAGCTGATCACCAAATGCTCCCAGCTGGATCTCCTGCTGTTGATGGAAACTAGGAGAGATAATCTCCAGTCTTGCTATCTTTGAGTTACCACATTTGGCAGACAGAAATTCATGCAAGCACTGAAGAGAAACACTGAGCTCAGGGTGATGTCAGTGCCAA
>JAUBNY010000290.1:4379567-4390846 GCA_032275445.1 Crypturellus soui
CATCAAGGACTAAGGGAAGCCCTTATAGCCATGCCAAGGCAGAGCCAGGCACCCAAGCTGTCCAGTGCAGACAGGGACAGAGCATCCCCTCAAGTACTCAAATATTGCTAAGGACAAGCAACCATTGGCCAGCTAGCCCAGGTCAACAGCTTCTGGGCTGCAGATGCGAAGAGGACGACGACAGGTGAATAGGTGCCTCCTGGGTTTGATCATCTGCGAGCACAACCAACGGATGCATGACACTATGAACAAGAAAGCATGCCCAAAAGCAATCCCAGATGAAGTAACTTTGGGCGACACTTCACTTCAAAGTGAGTTAAAAATATGACTGAACAGAATAGAAAAGCAGTCTCAAGAAACCGTATTTAAGGAAAATGATGCTTCAAAGTTTTTTGAACACAAAACTCTTGAAAGTAAAAGGTTTCAGCTGGAAGTTTTCAGCCAGGAAGTTTTTAATTTTTTTTTTCAACAGAAAGGCATTTTTTTCCCCACAAAGAAAGTTGGAAATTTGGTTTCATTTGATTGCCTAAACCTGTGCACCTACTATCACCAGAGATGCCCAAGGTAGCTGAGAGACCCGCAGCCGGCTGGGGAGAGGACGCAGAGCCTGCAGGATAACCTTCACCTGCCAATCAGTATCAGATGTCGGGTGACTCGGACATCTCAAAGAGCATTTGCTAGGTACCTGGGCTGAGGCTTCTCTGTGCAACTTTTGTGCAAAACTAAAACAGAGAAAACAACTTCTGTGGAAAATGATTGAAAAGTCACAGTTCAGCTGTTTTCAGAGCAGGCAGGTTAAGAAGCACCTAATTCCAACAATCACCTTCTCAATAAAGCATTCACTGGGTTGAATGGGAAAAACACAGCATGATCTCGTTCACATGGTGTTTCTGAGTCAACAACTGTTCTGAAATTGTGTAGGAAAGCAGAGCCATCTACAGGGGAAACTATTCTGGCTTGGCATGAGAACATATTAGAGAAAGGAACATGCAATTCCATGCAACACATCAAGGCAGGACAAACAAAACAGAAGTTTTACAAACTAGATTTATGATCTCTCAAGACCACTTTATTTTTTACTTCTGGCAAACCATTTCTACAACCATTCAGCCAAAACAACACCCCTTGATTTCCCTAGTGACTACATCCTCCCGTCAGCGTTGTTAGCAGTTACCAGAAGACATTTTTATTTACACACGCCCTTTACAAAGCCCAGCAGTAAATATGGGGAACCGCGCGAGGGGCCCTGCGGCAGGCTGAGGTCTCCCCGCATCTGCCTGCCCCTTGGCCACCTGGGGATGTCTGTGCTGCAGCACCCACGCCTCGCTGGGGACATGCAACCTGGCAAGCAAGCAATATCTAATACAGTCACCTACTGAAATCGTGAAATAACTCATCCTGTCCACCACACACTGGAATTACTTCTTAAAGGGCAATAGCTGACCCTTTTTTTTTTTTTTTTTTTGTATTTAAGAATGAATGTTTCATTTTCCTCCCAGTGATTATAACCTGTAGAAATAACTATAACCTGTAGCTAAACCCTTGCAGCCTCAGCAAAGGTACAGGGCAAAACTCTGCCGGGCAATAACTCTGCTATTTAGGAACAGAAAAAGTTACGGCCTGCAATCTCCTTCATTCACCTCCCTATTGCTCAACTGTCCCACTCCATGTCTTGAACAGAGAAGAAAGTAAGAGAGAAAAGAAAAGGAAGAGAATAGTTGGCCGAAACCGGCGACTGTTTTGACCAGAGTGTCTTGAAGCCTTAAGAAACCATGGTGGAGCAGCTGCTTAAAATGCCATGCTAGGAAATACAAGATATAAGGTCCTCAGTGCTGGGGCAAAACTTAAGTAAATAGCTATAAGAGATTCCCTGTGGCCAGATGATAAAGGATGTTTTGTTACATTAACACAGGGGCCTCCATACTTAGCTAGATTAAGCCAATTAAAATGGCACGAAATCAATCTTTCTTTAAATACTTAAAAGCAGAGCAAAAATTAGGTTGAGAGAACCCTCCCAAATTGATTTCCATTTCTGTAATGACTGATTTATGTGATATATAAAGTTCAGCTTCATATCTAGCCAGACTTCTAAATGTTTGTATGTTCTTATTTATTCAATCATATTCTCTTGTGGGATTATTATTTTAAACTCATCCAGACTTGAGCTTTTTGAGATATTAGAAAAAAATTCCATAGACTTACCTTTGGCTGAATTTAATAATAGTTTTAATTCAATTAAATCTAATTGAATTACATTAAATGCATCCTGCAATTTTATATGTACTGACTTAGCTGTGCATCCAAGGCATAGAGTCATCAGTGTAGCAGTAGAGCTTTGATATCATTGATACGGATCATAATATAGGAAAGTAGGACTTTTGCGGGTAGAAGAGAATTCCCTTGGCCTGGATAGCCCCTAGCTCTGTGTCAGCAAGAACAATGCTTGTGCCTGGGACTCTATGGCTTCCATCTGGTTCAGATATCGCACAAAGAGATACCAAGCAATGACCCTCACAGAACTGATCTTGACTTCAGCGGGAGCTGGACGCTGCGTGGGAGGCTCACAGGGAGGACTGCAAACACAGGGCCCTGCTAGCACAGGACAACTTGAGCCCACCGCCCTCCCAGGCCAATCATACCTGAAGGCAAAAACTAGTGAAAGAAATTTTGAATCCTTGAAAGGATTTTGCTGCTGCTGAGCTGCTCCTTCTTCTGATTTAACAATGAGTTTAAATGAAAAACATATTGTAATCAGCTAGAGGTGAGTTGTTAGTTCTCCCAGACCAGGGCTGTTCTTTTTGTGTATACATATAGGGTGAGAAGTGTAGCCATTAATTTTAACCATCTAGAAGCTGAGTCTAGTCTAAAGCAGTTATCCAGGATTCTCCAGTACTCCAAAACACAGAGTCTTTCATAGCAGACCAAACCATCTATCTTAGGATATGTACATTTTAAATTCATGGAAAAGCTTTGTGCTGACTTGTATTTCTACATTGCCCATTTATGTGCAATAAATAATAATAAATAAATAAGCTGTTTTAACCCCCTCTCCCTGCCTTGCTACCCGGCCCTCCCTGCCCTGGGTACTAAGTCTCCACACGTGCAGGGTAGAGGATGTCCTCTGTCAGGACGGCTCTTGTGGGTGCTCCCTGCCATCGCTGTCCGCTTGGGGCAATCAGGGCCCCAGGAGACTCACGACAGGGACTGATGGCAGAAGGCGAGACACAGCCAGGAGACAAATATCTCTAAGAAGGGATTCGAACATGGAAAAGAAGGGAGATCGTTTGGTCCTCAAGTATATTAAGTTTTCATTTCTGTTGAGTTCTTCCTCCAACAAGCCTGCAGCCATTCTCAGCTCCACATCGCCGATGAAATTCAATAAGCACCCTCTCTACTCCATCACCCACAGCATTAATAAAAACTGTGCCTACCACCAGACTTCTGTAGTCCCCCGCCTTTAATACCCTTTTCCAGCTCAACGTGACTCATTAAAAGCTGTACTGTTTTCCAACCAGCTTACATGCAATGTTAGATCATCTCATCTCCTTCCTTCCAGGGTGCCTATAAATAGTCTAAAACATATGTTTTGTTGAAATTAGGTACAAAATCTGATCTAAAAGAAAGTCTACAGAAAACCATGGCTAAAAGAAAGGTATTTGAGTAATTAGAGTGTGGCAGATAAGATCGTCTAGATTTTTACACATGCATTTATGCCTTCTTTATGCCTGATAAAAGTAAGAAGAGGCTATTCTAACCACTACAACAGCACTTGTTTCCCAGAAATCTCCACTGGAGAAAGTCAATTGGATTCCAGAGGCTCAAATGCGTGAAAGCAACAGAGGAAACAATATTAAATACTAACAGTTGTTTCACTTAGTATCCTAAATTTGGTTAAAACACGCAAGTTCCCTTGACAGTTACTTTTTTTCCTGAAGGGAAGAGCATAAATCTGAATTATGTTTTTCTTTATTTTTATAGGATGCTGTGCAGTTTTCAGCTCATTACAAAATATTCCTTCAGGGACTAGCTCGTAGTAGACAGGCTTGACACTTGCCTCTGATTTTCTGTAAAGAGAAAATGTAAGTACTTCAGGTAATGGAATAATAGAAGTATTTGCTAAGCAAGCATATAATTAATCAGCTAAATTAAAAAAAAAAAAAAGGAAAGAAAAAATATAAAACTGGAAGTTAATTGCCTAGTAAATGTGCCTTCTCCATGAGAACATACATGTACATTTGGGATAAAAGCAGGGCAAGGGGCTTCTCAAAGATATTTATTTTCTAGTAAAAGGAAGAGAGGGAAGAAGTAATCTAAGGGATTATCTAAACCAGATAAAAGCACTTGGATAAACTCCCATGCCTATTAACAGCTCATCTCCAAGAAAACATAGTGGAGCCCACAGATAGGGCTAAAATGGATGTTTATCTCACATAAAGTTTTCTCCCAGGCTCTTCCCAAATGCTTTAGAAGTGGATGATGAAACCTGTGTGGAAACTCAAGTTCTGCAGGGCAGCCCCTTTCACACCATGATCCTTCCTCCATCTAAGCTGAGTAACTCCGGGTAAGGCTGTCCCTGCTCTTGCTTTACTTTATATACAATCATAGAATCATTATGGTTGGAAAACATCTTTAAGATCACTGAGATCAACCACCAGGAAAAGTTAGCCCATCACATACTTCAAGAAGGCCATCAATGTCTTGTAGCAGTATTTGGGAGGGGGAAGAGAAGGAAATGACTGGGAGAAGACTTTCTCTCCTTGCTCCTGACTAGACTTCACTGACCTTCTGCCTCAGGTTCTCCAAAACATCAAACGAGCTCTCCAGTTAAACATTCAGCCGTGATCTGCGCTACTGCTAAGCCCACTGCCTGACTCAGCGCAAACATATGATTTTTCATATGCAGTTTGGGACACCCCTCCTCAAATGATATCCTCAAGACCAAGGAAGAAAGGTGGGAAAAAGATGATTCACAATGTACGCGAGTTTGACACAAGCAGCAGTAGATCCTCACTAGTGATCTGTGTGGGCAAAAGAAGGCGAGTCCTAAGGGACACAAGAGGGGATTTTTCCACGAATCCTCCAAAATGGAGCCCCTCTTCCAAGTATATTAGCACAAGGTAGCATGGTAAGAAACCACACATGAAACTTGGGCATTAGGCACTTCCCTCACTACACCAGTCACTGCTTTGTGGCAATACGGAGATCAAAAACGTAGGAAAAATGCTTATAGCTAAACATACTTTAAAGACAGAAACTCTGCTGGGATAAATCAGCACGGCTTTGACAAAGTATGTGGGTCTGGCCTTCACAGTTTACATTCTAGCTCTGCTCAGGCTGATTTTTGGACAGGGAGAAGAACTATCTTAACACACTGTCCAGCTCTGCACCTCAAAGCACTTGATTATTTCACATGCTATTGGCATTTGCCAGTCAGAATAGTATTTTCTCATTGAACTTTAGAATTGATTCATGTTATTTTGATATCTCAAACCACAGTTCAATTTTCAGCTGGATCAGACTTTTTTTTCTGTGTATGCATGTTTCCCTGGTAGCTTGAATCAAAACCTTCTCTTCAGGCAAAATGGGAGACATTCTCCCTTTGTATATAGTGGGCTTATACTGGCACTCTAAATATTGCATGTAGAAATAATTTACATTAATTCCTAAGAGTAAAATGGAATAATCCTAATACCTACATAGACAAATAATAATTTTTGGTCTGTTTTGACTGTTCTCTTTCGCAGATCTGGGACCATTCTTGATTTTTGTTTTCCATATGATTAGTAGAGATCATTTCTGTTGATCACTTTAATGTTAAGATGTTCAAAGACTTCAGGTTTCTGCAGAGGTACAAAATTAAAAGAAAAGCAAATTCAGGGCAAGCACAAACCATGGACTATAATGATCTAGGAACACACGAGCTTCATAAAAAATACACATTCATTCAGTGGAGCTCTCACGTGAGAATTAATTATGCAGCCTTTCTTCAGCAAAACATACAAGTTTGAGGAGCACCATGAGTCAACTATTTTTTTGTGGTTGTCTCTAATGAATATATTCTTAGTTTTTACAGAAACCTCTTGTATTTAACAGTCAAATATGTAAATCAGAGAGCAAGGAGCTGGATTTAGGTTCAAAACACAGCTCCACATCTGCCTGCCAAAGCTTCAGAGTGGAGCTTCTTTCTCTTATTGTTTTAACGGTCAATCCTCAGAGTGTATTGTAACCTCAATGTTTCCAGAGAGCACCAAGGAAAAATATTATATTTCTAGCCAGCTACTCGATTGCCAGTGTACTAGGACTCTATATTGATTTTCTGTCCTCAGCTGCTTATGTGGTGCACTTCTCTCTAGTTTTCTCCTCACAGGTCACCAAGATTTATGGCTGACCTGAAGGAGCTGAAACTGGGAGGCAGACTGCTGGCTTGCCACCTGCTGCTGGCCAACATCAACTCACCCACAGCTCCCGAAATCTCGAAGCCACCTCAAACCGCTGTCAGCAGACGTGCTCCCTGTGCTGGAGCTTGGCTTATTCACACTCTATTTTCTTGCTGGTTAATGTACTTCCTCCCCACTCTGACAAAATTTTAGCTTGGCTTTCACACGAAATGCAGCACGTCTGAACAAGGCTACCTGCTTTTGAAAAGGCAGGGTCTGGAGAGCAATGCCTCGGAAAGTATTGCTTAGCCAGGTATCACCAGACCCACTAATCACTGGTCCTTCGTTACCCTCTCCTGGGAGAAAAAAGAAACTGAGGACTACAAAATTAATTATTCCCTGAAAATTATATTCCAGATAATTTTACTATTAGAATCTAGTATACTGTTTCAGATAAAATTATGGAAAATGCATAGCCACAGGAGTCAAAGTCTTTTAATGCTTTCCTGTTCCTTGTCTAGTCTCAGCCTTGCTTCCAGAGATTGGAAAGCAGGCTAGATTTGTCTCCTTGATCCATGGGAAGAGATCTGATCTGGAAGCTAGTAAGCTCTAATGGTTTCATCTGCATTAAAAAAAAAAAAAAAGAAAAAAGAAAAAAGAAATCCAGCACAGATTACTGAACATACAGAAACATCAATTAAAAAGAAAGATAAAAAAGAAGATGAAAGATTTTGAAAGCTTGGAGGAAGCATCAGTCCTCCTTATGAAATCATGCCCCAAGACATGCCAGACCAGGAGGTGGAAATGATCTCCAGCCCTCTTCCTCCTCCTGTGCTGCATGTTGCCCGGGCAGGAGGAGGTCGGCAAGAAAAGACCCACAACTTGGTGGGACTGCAGACAAGGAGGGTGCAAATGAAGTGGTATGGGGAGACACACCACCAAACCTCCATGAACTTGCGTGACCCACAAGAGACACAGCCACCCAGCACCCTTGAGCTGTGAATGCACATGGTGCCCTTCTCACTGCATGAGCTGGGAGACCCCCAAGGGAGCCTCGAGTGGATCAGTAACATGCCGCGTTTTGGTTACTCCTGCAGCCTGGGTTCAGGAGGCACGACCAAAAGGGATGTCAACGAGCTCTCAGTGGGCAGCACTGCTGAAATCCCTCTCCTTCCAGCCTTGCTTCCCCAAGCCACCAGCAGCTAAGGAAGGAATGGGAAAGGGAGGCACACTTAAGGTTTGACTTAAAAAGGAAGTATAGTCAATGAACTCTCATGATTTGGTTCTGTTCAGACATTTTGAAGCCATTATGGCTGAATGTGTCCTAAATGTCCCCAATCATGTCCCCACTATCCTTAATTAAATTAGTTTATTGAGATCATCAATGAAAAAACATTATACAATTAAAACATTTGCACTCAATCAATTTTAATTGTATTCAATTCCATGGCTTTTGCCAAACCAGCTGCCTTCTAGTCTGAAGATAAGTGAAGGAAAAGCAATTTTTAAATTTCTCATTTACTCAAGCTAGATCTGATCAAGTAATGTAACAACTGCCTTTCCTTTGAGAACTCAACAAATGTCACCTTTCCCCACACTCGCTATTCTAGCACTGACATCAAAAAAAAACTAAAAAGAAAATCCGAGCCCACAGTAGGGTCAGTGAGTTTTGTGCCAGGGATGGGTCTGGTACTGAACGCAGCCTGGTGAGACAGGGCCTGCATCTGTGCATTAGCACCACCTAGTGTTATCGGCCCCGAAATGCCAGCACCCAACTCTGGAAAACGCCAGGTTCTCGCTAGTGTGTCTCTGCCTCCCAGCGAACACCTCAGACCACGCGGTGAGCTTTGGATGTGCCAGAATACATGCATAATTTGTACTGCCCCTACTACAAGGCTCGCAGCTGCAGCTCTAAACCACTGTAAGCATGAAATGCCCTACCAGCCACGCATGGATTGCCAACAGGAGACCTGCAAATCGTTTCAAGAGAATGGGAGGTATCAACACAGAGATACTAGAGCCAAGGTTTCCAAAGGCTCAGCAGGGCCTGGCTAGTGACGCTGTGCACCAAGACCTGCCTTGTCTTTCCCCATGGTCCTTGTGGGGCTCATCCCCAACAATTCCTGAGACAGCTCACACTGCGTGAGCTAAGGCCACTGACCAGAGATCACCACAAACAACCAAGAACACACCCGTTACCTTCAGCTTCCTTCACTGAGCCTTGCAATAGATCACTCTTCGGCCTGAAACTGCCAAGAGAAGGGGAATTTGGCTTTCCCTTGGCTTTCCCTAGCAACAGCTAAATACAAAGATGTTTTGCATATTTTCCCCTGTCCCCTCAAAGTTAAACAGCGGAGCATCCCCCATCCCTCCTCAGGCTCGACTGCCGCACGTGCCTCTCAGATGAGGCCCTGAGCACAAAGAGCTGAGGCTTCCTTCCAGAACAAGCCATGCAGGAGGTGGTCGTGAGGTGTCTGCTTTTTATCCAGCACTTGCTTAACGTAAACAGCCCTTGCTGGATAGCCCAGGGCAGGATTAAGGGCTGTAGCCACCAGGCCACAGTCCTGCTTTCCCTCTCGCTCTGTGGACGCAGTGCTCTCTCCTGCAAACCAAGAGCGGTGACAACCGACCCTACAAAGAGTTATAAACTGCATGTTATGGACCCTTTCCTGACTTGTGGGGCTGAACCAGACAGAAAAGGCCAGTGGGCCCCAGGATCCCCTGCCCAGGGAGCTGGATGAGGGTAGGAAGTATTTTTCTCCAGCCAAACCCACCAATGAGGCTATAAAAAAAGTGCATCTCACCCCATTTTACAGGAACCTACTTCCAGGAGGCAGTACCAGGCTGGGAATCCCAAATGGAAAGAGGATCCCCTTATGGCCACAAGACAAGAAGCTCTCATCTCTTGCTTTTCTAGCCAGTCCCTTCGCTACTAGCTTGTATATAAGTGTTGTATATAAATGAACAAAAGAGACCAGATTCTCTGTGCTTGCTTCTTGAAAAAATAATTAACCATAAGCAGCCTGCCCAGTTAACCATAAGCACACATAAGAGGGAGAAGTGCTGCATTCACCAGTTCTGTTGAGGTTTATGTTATTTTGACCTGTCAGATTGCTGTGCACATGCAGAAACAAGTTTCCAATACCTAAGAACTTAGTTGAGACCTAAGGCGCTTAAGGTAGAAAACCTGAAGTCATCTGTACCTCCGAACTGGAGAAGCTGTCAGGGTTCTGTCTGCACGGCAGCTCAGTACTTTCCTCCCAGAAGAGACTAGGCCAAGTCTTGCTTAGGGCGCAGGACAGTCAAATCTGGCATAGAACAGAGGAATTCTGGCGCCTGGGTCCATACAATTGGCTCCGAATCTGAGATTTTTGGGATCGTTATACATCAACATTCACTGGCTCCCTCGCTTCAATATGAAGGCAAATTTAAGCAATGCTTTCCCCTTTTGTGGTTGACGATCCCCAATTGCCTGTGTTCCTGTCTAGAGATCCTTCCCATCCAAGTGATGGCTGCAGAACGAGCAGTAATTGAGAGCAGACGTGAGACACCGCTCTCCGGCACCGCCGACCTCGCATCGTGCCATATCATTCCCCGCTCCGGCATCATGAACTTACACTCACTGACTCTGAATGGCTGTACAACCGGATTGATTTAGAGATGGATTAGTCTGCAAGTATTCACTGCTTTTCTTAATAATCAAAGAAACCCAATAGATGAGGAAGCCAATACTAATATAATTCTTTTTTGCTAGGGTTCAGAGCAAGGTTTTTCTTTCCTCTCAATAAATTTTAAAGACTCCAGCTTTTCATTTTTTAAATTCCCTTCCTATGCTCTAATCAAAGTTTTAAACCCTGTGAAATACAATAATAGCCCAAACATACTAAAATCAGCTGTAGACAGTCTAGGTTATTCCATAACGCTGCTCACCATGATCTCTATCATCCAATACTTAGGAAAAAAAAATAAAGCGTATAGCAACAGAAGAGTAAGAACCTCCAGGAAACATATCTTGCCAGAAATTGGAAGTATTCAAGTTGGACTGACATCCAGGAAAAAGATACTTAAGAAAGGAATTAGGTCTGCAAGAAGCTCTGTTTAGCAATTCAAGATGCAAGAGGGGCCTCCTAATCATTTGACCTGTTGCTAACAAGTAAACACCTACTGGGGGTCTCTCGAAATTCCAAAAAGAATCCGCAGCACTCTGGTGGGGCAGGGTAGGGAGTTGTCTTTTCTTTCTGTATATGGTTTCCTTCAAAAAATATTACAGTAACCAGCACTATGGTTTCAGAATCAAGTGCTCCAAACTCCAGAATGAAATTCTTCCATATTCATATGATGCAACTCAGATTATATCTCTCTACTTCATCGAACATGTTAATCTCTTGTGTCTTTTACTCCAGAACATGTGCCAAGGTCTTATCTAACTCACACTTCCAAACCTTATATGAAATACAGCATTGCTCCTTCCCCTTTCAGCAGTACTCTTATGTGCTGCCATAAACACTAATGCTTCCCTTGTAAGAAGGGAAGTGTTGCTATCCGTTCTTTTCAGGGGAAGGGAATGGATTCAAAGAGCTAATGTTGAAACTTTAAAGGAAGAGTACCCTCCTTCAGAGCTTTATTGAACACCCTCACAGCCCAGCCAAAGAAAAAAATCTGGTTTGCAGTTTGGTCCATTTATTTATTTATTGGCTTTACCCAAAACATCTGAGCCCAGCTGAAGATGAAGCGTTAGATGATCTCAGTAGCTATGGGGACCTCTGTTACCTTCCTGATATGTTTTGGGTTAAACGATCCTCCAACTCTGGGGCCAGGAGAAAGCTTCTGCCAGGGGAGCTGGCAGAGTCTAGAGGGTGCTGTGTGCCTTCCCGCTGTAGCATGGGGCATTACCTCTTCCCA
>JAUBNY010000290.1:4393069-4403260 GCA_032275445.1 Crypturellus soui
CGGCCTGGCGCACGGTCTGCCTACAGAGACCGTCCTGACCACACAGCAGATGGCTTTTCTTTAACCTCCTCTTCTAAAATGGAAAGGGAAAAAAAAACAACAATACCCAAGAAAAATGCTTTCTTTATGAAGCCATCCAAACTTTTCATTATCTTTCTTTTTCAGGGAAAACTAATAAGGGGAAACCACAGAAAGATACGCTACACAGTCTTGTCCGCTCCAATGCAACCGAGAGTGGATGAACATGAAACTAAATAAAGATGTTTACTGACAGACTAATAAACAAATGGGCCCATTTTGATGTAACCTTGATGAATGGAGCATCCAGGTGTTTTCAATAATGGCAATAAGCACTACAACTCAAAGTATTTCTGATTCAAGTATAATGCATTATTAGGCCATTAGAGGCTGAGTATAGAGGGCCATTTGTGCTCAGCCCTATCAATAATGCTGCTTCCCAGCCTACATTTAGGCCAGGGGAATTAGTCATACGGATATTCTATTTAATAAAAACCTAAAGAAGACGCATCAAGAATCGCATTACATTTTAACAGGGTTACAGTAGTCCAGAAGGACCACAAGTTTAATTTTCATAAGAGCATTCATTCCTCAATTATGTCAAACAGGAAAATGTAAATGGCAAATTTAATGCTAACAATATCCCTCAAAGCACATTGGCAGGTAGCAACCATTATGTTGAGTGAATGTTGGCTGCATAACAAGCAGCCCCAAACTAGACAGCAGGGGATTAAAATTGCCAAGCCGAGCTCTGCTGATTACAGCTGCACACGGCTGAAAATACCCTTTGCAATATGCATGGGGACTGAAAGCGGATTCTTTACTCCTAAAGAATTTGCTGACCAAGCAAGTATCACCGTGAACATTGGCTGAAAGTGGCGGCCAATAGATGAGGTAGGAGCCACCCTTTGGGTCCTTCGAAAGAGACAGGACGAGCCACATTCCTCTGTGGATGCAAATGCATCAGAGAGGAGGGAGATGCATGGAGACATGCTGCACACTTGCTTCTTTTGGTGCAGTGACAGAGTAGGAGGAGAAGAATGCGTGCAGGCTAGGAGTTTGCACCATGCTCCATGGACACGGTCTGCAGTCTCACAAATAAACAACAGAAGGTGAAAAGGCAATTGAAATATTCTACAAGAGATCCAGAATATGAAATTTCAAAGTATCTTCATTAGCTGAAGGAAACCTGTTGTTCTTGCAGCTACGGATACCGCATAATGTAAGGTAAAAGAGAGAGAAAATAATATGGAATATAACAACCAGTACCTTCCAAAGATGGCCCAGTCCTGTGCCTCCATGCAAGTATTTAGCTGTTTTGCCATGCCAGGAATAGTCTGGGGGCTCAGACCTATTTCCACATAACGTAATGGAATCAGGAGTCAGTTTTGCAGTGCACAAAGCACTGATTCCCTGCCAGAGCCCTAAGGAAAATGCATTACTTAATGCACGCTGCACTATTATGTGGCACTACCGAGCAAATGGAGCCAATGTATTACTGTGACAGTCCCTGCTCAAAACAAAGTGGCATTAGGCCACAAAGCACACGGACCCAGCTCAGCTCTCCATTTTATGTCTCTGTTAGTGTAACAAAAACTATTTGCTATCGCTGCAGTTCCCAAATGGTTCATTTAGCGTGGAGTGAATTCCTCTCTCTTGTGGAGAGCAGCGGAAGTACGTGTGTACCTTAGATGTCTCTGTGTGTCCGTCCTTACATACTTACTATCAGTAAGGGCAAATAGATGGATAGGTGTTGTGCATAGAAGACAGATATAATGAAAGTATTAATGGACTCCTTCCGATATCCATTAACATAACCTAGCTGTGTAGCAAATAAAATTGTTTTTCAAAATTTGCCATAGAAAATATATGTTCTGCATATACATCCAGTCTGGCAAGTGGGTAGAACATGCTACTCAGACATCTCCAAGCCTACCACAAAACAAAGGTCTACTAAAACTAAACAAGAATGAGATGCTTAACAAAATCACATTTTAATTAGTCTGTTTAAATAGGCATGAATTAAGACTACTGTCTTATTCCCCTAAAATTCTCAGGATTTTTTTCCTCATTAAAAAGGAAAAACCTATAACGCCTACATACAGAGATAACTCTGTATACATACATGACACTTCTGTGTCTCCGCAGAGCTACACAGCTATAACCTCCAAGTGCTGCGATGCTTTAGGTTGCATAGCACGCCAGCTCACTGCCACTGCGGTGCTGTGCTTATACACAGACTCTCATGACCAAAAAACACAAGACCACTACTCAGTCACAGGCAACCTAGACTCTTTCGCTGCAATGGTTGTAATGATGGCTAAATTATACTTGTAAAACCTCGAGGTCAGAATTAAGAGAAAATTTGCCTTAACTATTAATTTATGCTTTAAAGTAAACTCTGAATTAGTTTTGCAACTAGTTCAGCAAACCCTGAATTCAGTTCATAGTTGCCAGCCCAAGGATAGGAATTTAATATGAGAAAATGCCCTGCAGGTGTTTCTAGTGTAAAATTCATGGATTTTATGGAATTCAGAACTGCAACATAATTGCTCTAGTTCAGCCAAAAATGTACTGAAAATCAGCTAATTTACTACTTTCACTACATCTGGTATCTCCCCGCTGCACAACAGACCAGGAGGGGAGGCTGGGAATGGAGGAGCCCACGCGCCTTGCCGAGACGTGCACGTGGCTCGAGCCGTAGCTGCCTGCGTGCAGCACGTGGCTCCACAGACCAGCCTCCTGCCAGTACTGAGGCTCCTGCCTGCAACTGAATTCGCACAGACCCGTCTCAGGACCCCGTCCCTCCTCTGTGTTTCCCAGAGCAGGATGGAGCTGAGCGGCATTAGCCAAACACCCTGCTCAGGCCACCTCTGGGAGTGGCCCTGGACAAGCTCAGCTCTATCTTGGACACCCCGCTATCCGTGCAAGCCACTGCAAGCAGCCAGGTCCTCATGCCCACATTGCTGGGAGACAGGAAAACTCACCCTAGGCACACACGTACATGAACAACTGCTGTGATAAAATTGGCTGAGGGTCTTTCTATCTTCTAAGACCCCCACAGCAGAACAGGGGGGAAGAGTGTTCCCTGAGAGTTTTTCTCAATGTTTTCTACATGCCTTCAAGGTCTTTGGGCAATCCTTTGACTTGTCTTTCTCATCCATCCTGGCTCTGTCATTTGCTTCTTCCTTTCCTTCCAATAATGCTAATTAAACTTCTTTCCTTGCCCTTTTCATTTTTTTAAATCTGTATCTCTTGGCCCCACTGTTTCTTCCAACCCAGCCAGCTGACAGCAGAGTTCTGCAGTCAACACATCCTTTGCTACCCTTAATTCCCTGTCAGAGCAGTCATTCCTCACTCGTGCTCTAATTCTGTCAGTGCTCCCTCTTCCAGCTCCACACAGCGCTGTTACTGCCGTACCGAATTAAACCCCCTCTCAAACCAAAATCTTGGAGCCAAATATTTTTGGAACATAAAGGGGTCAAAATCAACTTTCCTAGTCAAATATTGCAATTCATGCCCATCTTTTCTTCGATTATCCCAGCCTAACAGTTCTGCTGTTGCCAGATAAAAGACACGAGCTTTATAAAGAGGCTCGTTACATATGCAGTGACATGAACCCCATCACAAAAATAAGAATCTGATGCTGTATTGAAAAACACAAGACTTGCTTCTAACTCTTGTCCTGAACAAAAAGGATATTTTGAATAAATAAGCTCCTGCCAGAAGAGTTTTGGTATTTGTAGATTCAACCTTTTACTAAATAGGCAATAACGATGAATGGGACAGGATATTTAGCATAAGCAGTTTTAGGAACATGAAAATAGACAGTGTTATCTGATTTAACTTCCTTATCTCTTGAATTCCTTCCTGCTAGGAGGAGAAATACTTTCGCATGCTGGCCAACAGAAGTGAAAGTGTTTTGTCTTGGATTTTAACTCCTCAAAAGGCAATTTCCAGCTTGGCCTTCCACTGTCTAAACTGCCTGGAGGAACAAACACCTTCCGCATGCCTTTGGAATATGCTGAATCAAAGATATGAGAGAGCGATCACAAGGAAAAGATAGAAAAAACATATAATGAAATTATTTTGTGTACAAAAAAGAATTTAGAAGCTATTCTTATTTGAAAATACAGTCATAAGTGGCCAGTATTGCTTTGTATGGACATTTTGCAAGGGTGAAAACTCATTTTTCTAGCACTGTAAGAGAGCTTGAGCCTTCTTGCAAAATCCTTCTCTAATAGCTTATAATAGCAGTTAAACTTTACAAAGTACACAGTGCAAATCCAACAGATGTGTTTTCTTGATGATGGGTTCTTGTTATTTCAGCCTCTGCATCCCAGTTTTCCTCCAAGGATAACTGTGGGGACGGGCCTGGGACAAGTGCTGCATGAAAGCTCCAGTGCCAAGTCTGCTCTGGCCAGCGCCACGCATGTCAGCACCAGGAAAGACTCAGCTTTCATCAGCTAGAGGTGAGGATCGATTCTTACTTCAGTTCTGAACTTCAGAAAAAAAAAATGCATCTTTTTATGGTGGCTTCACAAAACCCTGATGTAATCAGTTCCCAAGAGCTGGGTGGACGTGCCAGCAAGGGCCCTGTATGCTGAGCAGCCCGAATGCCTGAGCAGCAGCATCAAACACAGGGTTTCCTTTAAATCACCATGCCTTGACCTTGACTCCAAACCCAGCCAAGTGGGAAACACCAGTAGTGACCTCCGAGCTCAGATGCCATTTATTAGGAATTCTTCATTTGGAGCTGGCGGTGTTTTCTTTTCCGAGGTGGGTTATTTTAAGCCTACGTCAGATGCTGTCAGTCACCAGCCTAAGAGAAGGGCTCAGACCCCCATTTTCACTCTCGGTGTCCCACCAGGAACTTCACAGGCAGCATACAGCCCTATTGGCATGTGCCTATCACCACTCCGCTCCCCAGACAACTTAGAATAATAAACTGGTAATTGAAAGGCGAGTTGAGCGCTGCTGTTTGCAGAGAGCCATGACCGCTGAATGATTACCACAGCGGGCAGCGCTACAGAGGTGTTGAAAGAGTCTATTAGTCTGCTTAGTCTAAGGCAGAACGAGTGTTAATGCAAGCTCTCTGCAAACAAATACCCTCCTCCGACGACACAAAAAGAGCAGCAACCGGGAGGGAGGAGAGGGCCACTTTCGCCGTGGTGACCTACGGGGTTGTTGTCAAAGAAGTGCCATCTGTGACTGTGAGAGATGAGCATGGAGCGAGCTGGCTAGGGCTGGGGCTGCAAGCGTGGGAAGAGTTGTCCTCCCTCCGCCAGCCCACCCAGCATTACAGGGTGCTGCTGTGAGCTGCGGCCGCTGCCCACGGACAGCTCAAGGTAGCAGCTACATGAAGAAGTCCCAGGGGGAGCACAGGATGTGGAACAGGAAGAAAAAGTCAAAGGAGAGTGAGGCAATTTATGACCCACTATATCACTCAACAGGGCTGAAATGGGCTATTTGTCATTGGCACGATGCATCAGTCGTGATCATTGATAACTCCAGAGCAGTCATGGCCTGCAAGGGCTACGGGTTCCTCCAAACAGCAAGAACAGCTGCTTCTTGGGGTACAGATATCTTGCCATGGGAAAATCCCTACAGATACCTCCTCCTTCCACAAATCCCTAACACTCAAGCAATATTTCTTAAAGAGATACTGGAGATAGTTTAAATAGTTTTATGAGAGATACTTTGCTCTGTCCAGTCAGTTGCCCTCAAGTGGATTATTTCTCAGCTGCTCATTTTTCTCATCAAGGGGCTGGATCTGACATCACTTGGAAGTTTGGAATTAACTTTGTTTTTGTTTATCAGCTCTTCTGTTACCATGGCTCTGAAGAAGAGTGCAGGTCACCTTGCTCCCCGTTGTTTTGACGTGAAAGCAACATGACACCAAATACTGTTTGGGGAAAAAAGCCATCAACCTTAAAATAAAAATTTTAAAAGAGTGAATAGAGAGGAGCAATCCTTGGGATGCGAAGGAAACAGTCACAAACAAATTACACCTGTCACCATGGATTATGTGGAACCTCCGTGACTCAAAGAAATGAAAGAAAGATCTTGCTTTGGGAAATCTCTAGTCAAACACTGCCTGTTTCAGTATGATGTGGTTCTATGGAGAGAGAGTTGCTTAAAATATCCAGGATAGATCCAGTGCAATCATGGAATATCCTAGTTATTTTTCCTGCCCTTTCTCCTTAGCTTCTCCTTTGCCATCTAGAGATATCAATCATTGGCAGTCAATGGTGTCAGTTTGCACTGTATGAAATCCCTGCCCTTAAAACTAAATTGAGGCAAATAAAAGCCAGTGTTGTCTGATAGCCACCCAGCCTTGAGATTATAGCCCCCACACAAGACTAGAAGTGATATGTGAAAAAGTCCTCATCGCCTTTACATTTGTTCGGAGGACAAACCAGCACAGAGGAACTGGATTTTGCAGTCTAGTTACTCAGACACCACCAATACTGACCACTAGATCCTTCTCCTTTTCCTGTTTTTCTCTCTGAGGCTGGAGGGAAGAGGTGCATTGGAGCAGATCACTGCAGAAAGCCCAAGCAGAGTCCCAGTGACAGCAGGTACCTCCGAACAGAGCCGCCTTGTACCAGCCCCAGACATCCACCACAGCTCTCTGTGCACGGGCCATGCACTAAGTGCACTGCACTTCACCAAGAACACCCGTCCGACAACACCGCTGCTCTAATTAGAGGTGCCTCTTGCCTCTCAGACCAAAGTAATCCCTCTTTGACTGAACTTCAGCAAAGTCTACATCCTCAGGGGTCACTTCTCCACAGCAAGGCCCCGCCGTCACTGTCAAGCCAGGTTAAAATCTGACAGATCTGCGGCGCAGGGCTTAGAACGCTGCCTTGTGATTGCGGCCGATGAGGATGTCCAGTGGCATAAGCTCATCATATGACTGCATGCTGTGCACATCGGGGTAACCATGTGGAAGAGCTAATTACAGGGCAGGAAATTAGAGCACAAGGGCGGGAGGAAGCAATCTTTCAGCACACAGCAAAGCCAATCACATGGGCTTTAGACGCGGTGCCTTGACTAGCAAGCAAGCTAGATGCTGAAGTTAAAAGAGGCTGGCTTAAAAGAGAAAAATATATGAATAACTTAAAATCCTCCCTTCCCCATTCCATTTTCCTCTTAAATTTTGTTCCTGCTAGAATACCTTTTGCAAAAATCTAATCATCATTTCCTAGGAGAAATAGAAATGTCCCTCGTTAATGGTTAAGCAGGATACTTAAGCACGTGGTTAACTTTAGGTGTATGGATAATCTTACTGACTTCAGCAAGCTGGCAGGCATGCTTTTTATTAGGCGTATGAACAAGAAACTTGCCGAGTCAGACCCAGAAGGTTCATGCTTTCTTCAAGATCAAAGGCGACACGCGGGCTCCCACAGCGGAACCCACAAGGCTGCAGGTTATTTGCTTTACACCAACTATGTTCAAGCGGGACCAAGCACAGTCCCTAAGCCAAACTAAGCTCTCCCTCTCTTATTTGTTGTTGACCCTTTTTTTTCTAAGCATGTCAGCAGAACCGATTTATTTTTGATAGTGCAAAGATTTTCAGAAAAAAACATTGGAGTTATTTGCAAGTTGCTGTAGCACTAAAACACATAAAAGAAAATCTTCAATACCACTAAGAAAAGAATTAAGTGAATTAGAATAGTGTTTTCATCAGTGTCAAGACACCTATGGCCCCTCTTCCCCCCAGTTTAGCAAGATGGAGGAAGTGCCAGACTGATTCCTTGTGACTTGGGACTCTGCACTTGCTATTACCAATGGCTTTGAAATCTCTACACAAGCAGGACCGAATACCAAAATGTCTTTGAAATGTCTACCCCTCTGGCCTGCCCCCACCCTCTGCAATTATCCCTGAAGCAAAGATTTAAGCATCAGTCTGCTTTGTTAATAGAGAATCTCTGAGAATAACATCGTAGTCACGTGAAAACAGGCTGTGTGTAGACGGCTGCAAATAACAGACCAAGCTTTTGGCCTGCTGACTTTGCAAACACTGCTCTAGGTTAAGGGGTGAAAATACCCAGAGCTGTCAGATCACATAAGGATCTCAATCAATCAGTGATGGCTTGAGTAACAGAGGACAGGATCAAAGCATTTCCAGCCTGGTCCCCACCATGGTTTGGGCAGCAAACACGCACACTACAACTCCAAAGTTGAAATCTAAGAAAGGCGGATTGAAAAATACAGTCAGTTCACAAGCAAGAACAGATATCCCAGAAGCAGTAAGAGGAACCTGAGATGCAGAGGTCTAGAAATTATCCTTGGATCTCCAGCAGCAGACTGGTGGCTGTACCCACATTTCCAGGGACTGAGAAAACAGGAGTTGGTAAAATCACTCATACACCTCAACTATGTGAAGTACACTTGTAGCACTCATATACACACAAACTTTATATATTTCTCTCTCTGTCTCTCTCTCTCTCTATATATATATATGTATTTATTCACCACTCAGGCTCAGGTATAGAGGTGTGTGTAAAGGTATTAATGCAGTTAATAATACTGATAAAAAAACACACACACATAAACACAAAACACACTCCCTTGTGGACTTGCCATTACAGTAATTGCCAAGTTAAGCTGCCTCACTAAATATGAATCAAGCTTTGTTTCTGGTTTCCTTGCAATGCATCCTGCAAACTGAAACTTGAATGCGGAAGTCAAACTGTAGTATTTCTAAAATATGAGCCATTTAGTATGCAACCAAGCAGTTAAAGTGCTTCAAAGAAGGCCCGAGATCACTGTCTGCTGAAGACAGCAGGATAATAAATACTATGAGAACAGCGGTTGGAGCACAACATGGGGCAAGGTCAGTGCTTACTGTTCACTCCAGTGCTGGTGCCAAAAGCATTGGAGAACCCAATTAATCCCTAAACAAGGGGAAAAGCCACACAACATATTTTGAACAGAATATCAACTGGGATCAGTATTGTCAACTAAAAAGTTATTGCACTGAAAGGCCACTTTCTGAGGGCTATTTCACTTTAACCTTTATCACTCTCATTCACATAGACTGACTGAATGACCAGAAACGGGAAAGTTTTCCACTAACACACCCATTAATGTATCTTTCCACTAGAGCAGTGGAAAACTTTTAAGGCACTTAGATGCCATGATGATGAGCACGGCATAAAAAAATGTAGATAGATAAGATAAGGCCGTGGATTGTCTGGCAGGAGTCAGCAGCTGTAATTTGACATGATGATAATTTCCCTCGTGAATACTGAGAGGGGCAATGTGGCTCTCACATCTTCCATTAGCAGGACAACAAACACAAAATACTAATTTAAGAGTCCTGTAAAAATCACCCTATCACTTTAGCCAGTATCTACAGCCACCCAAATGCTATACTCCTAAATGGGAGGCTAAGGAGTGAACAGGGACAACATCAACGACTGACAGCTCATCAGAGCCTGGACACTTGTGGTAAAAATACAGCACTTCACTTCTCGAGGAAAAGTTGATCAAATGCTGGTCTTACACAGAGGTTAAGCAAAAATGAGTTTTGATAAATCAACTTCCTTCCCTCCAGCTACAAAGATTTGAAGGAAGGAAAAAAAAAAAAATTGTAAAGCCATCCTCCAAACCAAAGAACCTGGAAGCATTTTATATTAAGGGAACATTGCATTGCAAGGTACACAGGATGGTCCAGTGGAACCAAGGGGTCAACATACCCAGGAACATTCCCTACCATTCCCTACCCCAGCCAAAAAAAAAAGGCTTATGGCTGAAGAGAAGGTCTGAGAGAGAATACAAGGCTTACCGTAGGGCAGCGGGGACAGCCTCCGGGCGGGCAAAGGTCTGCATGTTGCAGCAGAGCTTTGATGGAGGCATGGGTCGGAGCATCCCTTCGGAGTGGAAGAAAGTCCCTTTCTTGCACATAGAACATTTCTCTAAAGCAATAATTCCAGAAGAGTTTTTGTTTTACACTAAGCGTAATGCCTAGAAGTCGCTCCAAATGGAGTCAGCTGGGGGCAATGGAGAAACTCCATATAAACTGCAGACAGCCCTATTACAGTTTGCTTTTACTGCAACTAGTAAATATTAAAAACCTTATTGCAGACTACTGCCCTCCACTAATTCAAACAGAATCCTTTCTCTGCATACTTCAGAAAATGCAAATCCACATCTTTTTACAGG
>JAUBNY010000290.1:4406495-4422937 GCA_032275445.1 Crypturellus soui
CTGTAGCACAGGAGCACGGAAACACTCGGCTGCTGAAAGACAGCCAGAGCAAAGCACACATTCTAGAAAAATTCAGATATAAACATGAAAATCCATGCAGAAGAATCCTATACATTCTTCTGCACACAGTTCTAATACTACTTACATGCTTATACATTAAGGAGCTTTTTAGTACCTGAAATAACAGGAGACAGAAAGCAGCATTAACCAAAGAAAGGTAGGTTGGGATTGCATCCTTTTCCAGCCTGTTTGAAAGCAGTATAAGCTCACTAATGATTATAATTCAGGCGACATCAATATTTCTATTAATCGCTACTGATCCAGATTTCAAATCACAAAAATCAAATATAGATATTTCTGATTTCCATCTATATCAAGAACAATCACAGAGACACCTTTAAAAGCAGTGATGATAAATGAGTCTTCCCATAGCACACATGGCATCATCAAAACATTTTTCTGTTAGTCTGGAGTTTACTGACGCCTCCCCCACCCGCCGCCTTCTTGTTTTAAACAGATTCTAATCTTCAATTTTCCATGCACCAGTGGCCAGGCTGAATGAGCAGATCTGTTATCAGCAGCAAGGAGCCTGGGCTTACAGCTGTTGACTGATAACTCTCTGCAAAACCCCCCTCCAGCGCACCAGGTCTTGCTTCCCTTCGCTTATCCTTCTTGGAGATGCCTGATGGAAGTTTTCTGTGAAGCAACATCTATCCCAGTGCTTGTTCCTCTTATTGGCTTCCTCTTGCTCGTCTAGTGAGCCCAGAGTTTGGCGGTACAGAGCACTGGGCTACGCCCGCTGCATTTTGCTAGACAAAGGGACACAGTAGTCTCATAAAAATATAGTAAGCGGTTTTCAAAAATTCAATTCTTGTGCTTCCCACACCACAAAAACAGCAGTGGACATACATAGTTAATAACGCAAGCAAGCAAGAATGCACCAAATCTTGCTCGTATGGCCAGCAGGAAAAAAAAATGCTGCATCTCAAATATACAGCTCATGACTTCTTTGCAACAAGATGTAGCTTTGATGTTTTGATTTCCAAGATTAAAAAAAAAAAAAAAAAAAAACCTTCAAGATTTCCAAAAGCAAGAGTAACCGAGTGAGACACTTGGAGAAAGTGCAGTGGCACGAAGCATCCTGTACATGCACCCACACCATTTGTTTTGCATCAGTTGTCAGTCACGATCCCAGAGATAATAAATTGAATTGTCTGTTCTGCATATGTTAACGAGAGCTCAGTGTTAAGTTAAATAATGCGCCAAAACTGTGTAACACTGAAAATCTAGTTGTTAACAAGGAGAGGGGCCGGGGGTGCTTTTCCATTTTCAATGCGCTTTTGCGTTTTTTTTCCAGACTCAGAGGATTAGGGTGATAAAGGGATAGGATTTGCAAGAAGTATTTTAGCTGACTAATGCATGGAAACAACGCAGATCGCTTGCATCCTGTTTGCAGATTAATCACTATGGCTCCTTTTTTTTGTTTGCCTACGGGTGGGAACTGTGCTATTTAAGAAAGTTATATCAAACATTTTCCCAGAGCTGAAGTTTACATATAAACTTTGTACCAGATTTATACATAGGAGAAAGAAAAGTCCTCATTAGCTTTTATCATACTTGCAGACTTGATGTTTCAATGCAAGCATTCTAGCTACTTACACATTAGTAATCAAAATGACAATGAGTTGCAAAACTTTACAACGTATTTGTTGCTAGAGAAGTAACAAGTCTTAAAAAAAATATGCATATATTTCAAAAATATTTGCTGAGAACAGGAAGGTAGTAAGCCTAGGAAAAAGTAGCATTTTAAATTAAACGTTACAGATCAAGAGAGTTAACAATAGTGCCCTTTTAGAAACCAGGAGCCCCCAAAATAAAGACCTTGGTCTCCCTGGCACTAATGAGACATTCACAATGCTCAGCAGGAACGGGAGAACTTGCCCTTTCCCTCCGCACACATTTGACCGACATTGACCAGAGAAAACCAGCTGATGTTTTCCACTTTGCTTCTTATCCATCTCAGACACTGGCTCTGAGGCACACGGACACTACTCATCTGTCACAGACCATAATTATTTTCCTCTTATACGCTAACACATTGGTTGTCCAAAATGAAGGTTTAGACATTGTATAAAACTGTATAAAAACCTATTTGCCAATAACCAGCATAGGTAGAGAGCACTACTGGGTGTTAAGTGTCTTTTTTAAAGCTGTAAAGTGAAAACCAGAACACAGCAGACACTAGTTTTTGTTGTTAAAAGGGCACATGAAACTGAGCTGGGCTCAAGGCATCACTGTCACTACAGATCCTCTCTTCTTTAATGCCCAAGATGGTTCCAAATCATGTCACAAGGGAGCTCCTCAGCTGGACATTTGCCCAGAAACAAGGAAAGCAGCAGCTCCCAAGCCATGGTAGGCACAGGCTGGGGCAATGCGTGTACCCACTTCCCAAGGTGCAGTCAGGGTCCCTCTCCCCTAATGATCCATTTTGTCGCTCAAAAGATTATGCCCTGAGGAAATTTTCCTCCAAATCTAATAGAGTTTCTTCAGATCACTCTCAACACCCAACTCAATTGTCAAGTGAAAGGCAGTGATTCACATCAGAAGAACAATGAGAGACTCAGACCACCTATCCCAAGATCAGGAATACTCGTGCAATCCATGGAGACAACATTTGTGGGGCCCAGCACAGGCACCAGTATGAGAAATAGAGTTTTGTGATTTATAGTCTTCATTTCCATGTTGGAACTTGGCCAATGGCCATCTTGTCTGAGACTTTTTCTCCTAGCCAGGTGCTTGTTTCATAGTTTTTTGGTTTTTTTTTTCCCTTCTTTTTTTTTTTTAAACTTGCTTTATAGATAAGGCTTTTCACTCCAACAATATTTACATTATGATCTTCTTGCTTCTTTATTTACAACCCTGTGCATAATTCTTTCACAGCATCTGCAAAGCATTGATATTCCCAGCCTTACATAGGAGAGGACTCATGATCCATCTGTCTCTCGGGTGCTATCTGGTCCAGTTGAACTCAATGGACCCTTTGCTGGTAACATCAGCTGAAAACTATGAGCAGAACCTCAGACTGCAAGTGTTTAACACATGGTGGCCCAGAGGGCAGCTTTCCTTCATTTATCCATAAGCCAGCAACCATCTTTTGTGAACAGTTGGTCCTTTTGCAAAGCACAGGATGTTCCAGTTTCCTCAACTGCTTTTAAATTTATGAAAACTGCTCAGTTTTCCACATAAACAGAAATATTTCCCCCACTTTTCTTTTTGTTGGGGATGGGAGGAAGGTTGGTGAAAGGGGTTCCTGGGCGCCAAGAAGCACAGAGAACAGAAATGCTTGATGTTTTAGCTATTCCTAAACACTTGCTCTCCTCACAAGAGGCGTAGAAAATGGCAAATGCACATTTTGGACTACACATGTGTCGGAAGTAGCACCACTGCTTTTAGGCAAGCATTGTTAGCAAAAAACTCAAACTGGTAAGGTTAGGTTTCATAAATGATTGTCAGCTGGACCTAAAAGTTATTTTCTTAGACTTGCTCTAATTCATACTCAAGGTCTATTTGCTTCTTTTCTTGGCCATTGCTTAACCAATCTAGTTTTTGCAAAGTAAGGTATTCTACACACTTCCACATATTGGAAATATAAAATAAATGAAAACATGTGGGACTGGGGGATGGTAAGCCAAAGCTCTGAATTTTGTCTGCTGTTAGGATATATTGCTCCTCTTTCAAACTCTCTAAATCCATCTCTATTCTCTCCCAACCTTGTATCTGGCAGGTGTTAGAGTACAACAGCTGGATAATCCAGGACATGAACACAGGCAATTTTCACAGCTGTGGTCTGTGCTACTACTAAGCTTTTCCAGAGGCGGGTACTGATGAAGCTGCAAATTATTTTAAAGATAATCAAGAAATGCAATTGTCGTCTTTGCATCTTCCCTCAATAAGAAACCTCTTCTGTAAGAATCAGAGTGGAGGTCTCTTGTCTTTGAGAAAGCTTTGGAATCTCCTATTTAACAAAATAAGACAGTGATGCTCCTTCTAAAGGGACATGTGCCTTTGTAGCTGGCTGCTGTCCATTTTAGGGCCTCTGCCCCAAGAATAGAAGCCAAGGATCATGGAGCATTTCTGTTCCCTAGGAATACTGCACAAGCATTTTCTTCCTCCAGTATGAAAGCCTAACTGCTTTGACATTGTACGTCAAAGGAAAACACTATTTCTCATCTGAGGAATATTTCTGTCGATTTCTTCAACACAAAAATTCCTGGCTGCTCCATAGATTCCCCAGCTCCACAGGAAACTCCTTCAAGTCAGGGACAGTTCATAGCATGACCTGTCCCAGAGCAGGCAATCTGTAAGCTCTACAAGAACCACCTTGCAAAGTAGAGGGTCCACAGCAGTCTTGATATAGGAAAGACCCTAGTGCTGGCTCACCCAGAGGACAGAGGTCTACAGCTTTTTGAGTTATCACAAAAGTTGCAAGAGCAGAACATACAGAGGCATTCCTGTACAGCTGATCCCCAGCCACAAAAGAAGGTCAAGTCTGAAACATACTGTCTCTGATTTTTTTTTTTCTTTTCAGTACCAAATTTTGACCTTGGTAATTGTTGAGTAAGGACATGGTGAAAAAGGACAATTACAAAGTAATAAGATGCAATACGAGTTGGAAGTTATCAGCCACACTATTTGCATTCTCAAGAAGTTAGACTTTTCTGACATTTCATGACTTGTTTGAAGGCTATTTTGATTTCACTTAAGACACCAGCAGCAAGACAGAGAGCATCAAGCACCAGCATCTCGTTAGAGACAGAGACCATGTGTCCGCTTTCCTAAACACAGTATTGAACCCTCCCTGAGACCTCTGTGTTTAAGTTAAGCAGAATAAACATATTAAGATCTTTTAGCTGACTAACTAGAAAGTATTTTTCCTCTTCACAGAAATGTGCTAGAGTGAGTACTTTGAGGGGACCAGAGCTGCAGCAGTCTTTCCAGAGAAAACTATGAATTTATTTCAACTTTTGTTTGACAGAGATGAGCAATTTAAGGAAATCCAGTGAAAAAACAGTACATAACAAAAGGAGCTCAACCCTCAGATTGTGTCATTGCTCTCAACTGTGTTATCTTCATGACTGTCATCAGTTGCTTTCTCTCTGTTTTCTCTTCTTACAGCAGACATGTCTACTTTGTGGACTAGGTCACAGGAATACACGTCAGTAGACTTAATTCAACCTTTGTCCTACCTCATGACTTGCTCTTTGCTAGTGTTTTCCTCCTACTAACTCAACAGTCTTAATATTTAGGCTTAGGAAGGTGCCTATTTTATACTGACCTTTCCCTCCCTGCAGAGCTGAGAGGCATTTTTCTAGAGGATGCCCATTGCTTTCAAGACTCTTTGGAGATAAGAACTGACAGAAGGGCACTTTCACCTCAAACACTAAGGTCCAGATGCTCCTACCTAAAGAGAGGGGAATACTTGGCTTGGGGCAAAGAGGAGGGGCTGGGACATTTGCTTTCCTTGGACAAGAGGCTGTGTCACACATCTCCCAAGCTCCACAGCAGCAAGGAGTGAGACTTTTCTATGTGTTGAGTACATTGTCCTCACTCCTGCACATCAAGCAAACACTTCACATCTATTAGAAAGCTTTGTGTGTCTTGCCCATTTGGCTATTTTCACATGTTTAACATGTACAACATGTACATATTTGTTGACATGTTGATTTGCCTGACCACACATCCCTCTGAAATCAGCGTCTTCACACACACTTGCCACGCATGGTCAAGACACCATTGCAACAACTTTTTCACAGAAAAAGCAAATTCTGATTTAAAAGGTACAGAGTATACCTAAACAGAGCATACCAAGCCTAGCAACTGCACTGGTCCTCGTTACAACTTCAGAATGAAGGAGTTTGCTTCAGAAACTCTTGATGAAAGAACTTCAGAGAAATGTTACCTCAGTAGTGAGGGGCATAAAGTCAAATGAAAACCATTTGGTATATCCAGAGATGATGAGACCAGCCCTCTACTTAGAGCACAGCATCAAAAAAATGAAAAGAAACTTCAAAGAGGGAAGGAAAACACAGCCCAGAAGTAAATATGCTCTGTGAAAATTATCAAAAAATGCAAGTTACATCTTGCAAAGCACTAACCAGAAGAGGCTTAAACCTTCAGACGCCAGCTTATCCTCTCATACACTACTGCTCTTCTCAACTCAGGATATGTGAGGGTACTTACAGGATGCAACCCAGATGTACATGCCATTTTTAAATTTAAATCTTTTTGAAACATTAAACCAGAAAGATGAGTAGGGTTCCCCCTGCCTTACCCTAGCCACATACAAGTCTGTTAATTATGAAGCAGATAGGCTTATCTGACTTAGACTGGAAAAGAGAACAACATTTCCTGCTAATGAACACTGGAATAGAAGATTCAACAGGTGTTTGTACTTGCTGATGTTTTTTCTTTTATGCTTGTTTAATGTTAAGTTTGATCATATTGCCCCTCACCCCCTTCCTACCAGAGCAATCTTGCTCTGAAGTTAATTTCAGGAAGGTATGGCAACTTCTGCTGGAAATCAGCTTGTGCGGTCACTAGTAGAACCAAAATTTACATCAGCTGTTGGAGCAGGCACACTGACAGAGGACGAAAGAGAAACCAGTTAACCTGAAATTTATGTTCCAACCTGTCACCTGGCTCTGATTTGTCTCTGGGCTCGTGGAGGTGCATGAGCCAAGAATGAAAACCAGAGAAAATAATTATGATTACTTCTTGGCAAACACTTTCTCATGTATATCATTAGGTATATTTTTCTATTTTAAATGCCTGCAGAGAGCTTTAAAGGATTTGCTGGTGCTTGGATATTAGAAGGAAACCAGATGCTTTGGCTTGGCATCAACTTCATATTTTTCCCCAGAGTGCCCACTTCTAGTGAAGATTATGACCTAGAGGATGTTGGCGAGAGCACCAGGACAAACGCAGAAGTGAACTACGCTGTGAAATACAGAATTCCCCCAGCATTGGGCAATGCTCTCTATTGGTTAGAGCTGCACTGTATTTCACCTCAATGCTGCTTATAAAACATTCCTCTCTGGATCAAACGGAAAACAAACACTTCTGAACAGATTCTCTTTAATCTTTTCAAGACCTCCCTCCAGAAGGTCCTCCTCCGGAGAGGAGTGCTGAAGCCAGCTCCCCTCCAGAGCTCGGGCAGCACCTTCTCGCCAGGCAGAGAAGGGAAGGCAGATGCCGTATGGACAAGGACATCTGCCTTTGGATTGGGAGTGCAGAACCTCATTTTTTATTACTATTTGTTGATACTTAAGCTTGGTGAGATAACACTTGCAATTCACATCAATATCCCTATCCTCTATCCCAGCCAATAATCAACTGAGTGGTCAATATATAGCTTTTGATGGAAGTTCTAGATTAAAAAAAAGTAATAATAATACAAAAAATAATTACATTTATTTTACATCCCGTTTCCTTCATTGCTACCTTCTTGGAAAGTCTTATTCTGATAGAGTGATATTCTATATCAACATAGACTTAACTACTCAGAATATAAAATCCTAACATGTGGTAGTTACTGCATTCATTTTTTGGAAAGGATAAAAACATACTAGGTTTTATATAAGTCCTGAACTGGCATTTCTAAGCCATTCAGCATTGCAGGTTTGCTCTAGATGACCTGGTTCTCAGAAATGTCCTGCAAAAAATATTAGGTGTTGCAGCAAACGCTAGTAGCCAGAAGAGTAATATATAAACTACTTCATGTGAATGAGATCAAGTTAGAAAACAAAATTAAAATAGTGCCTTATGGATATTTCAACAAGCTACTCATCTAACTGTGACTGAATATATTTACTATAATAGCAAAATATTTCCTCCATTAATTTCCTTCTTTAAACTCAACAAATGCCAGGAAAATAGCAAAATCATAAATTCTGTACTAGAGGCCATATTTCAGTGGTATTGAGAAATCGCTTTCTTGTGGTGGAACTAAAAACCAGCAATTGGATATACAAAGATTTCTTTTTCCTTGCCTTAGTTTTCAGAGCAGTTGAAAAGGAAGAGCCTACAGAAGAGGCCTTCTTTTAGGCTCCGATGAAGATCACAGGCAGTAAATCTTTTTCTTAAAGAATTTAATTTCTGGCTTGAATCTTTTATTCTCTTGATAGAAGCAGTTCCCCGAATCCTGAAAGGCTGAAAGTCAGAAAAATCATCCACAAAAAGGTTTCTCCTCACCTCTAAACTAAATTTGATGCTTCTGAAAATTGATGCAATCCTTTGTTTGGCTTTTGAAAATCATCCTTCTAGATATTGTAAGAGACTATGTAAGTTAGTCATAAAAAGGAACAACTTTAGGGTCATACTATCTTAAAAATTCTAAAGAACTTCTACACCCCAGAATTCATCCTGTTATTATTTATTAGAAGAACTGATAAGGCTGGAATATCCTGCCTTCAGGATCTCTTCTACAACACTTGCCTAAAAGGACCACATTTATCACCATTTCTTCTCATCTTGTCTCTCCTTCCATATACTGGAAAAAACCTACCAAGGTCTGACAGGTCTTTCTATGAGTGAAAGAACATTGAAAAGATTTTTTTAAAAGCCTACAAAGAGAACATTAACCTTTAAGAACCAAGAATTTTACTTAACCAGTCCGGTAAACTAGAAGACATTCCTTTAGTGAGACAGTTGCTTCATGATAGCCCTACACTTTCAGCTTAGTGGCTATATTACAGAAAACCATTTGAATTATTTAAAGTTATATTTAATATAAGTGCTAGATACTTCCCCTATCATAGGGTGTCTTCTCTCCACTAAGAGATTACTGACAGACATCACAGGGCCCTGTTTTAAAGCATGATATTCAGTTGAGGTGGCAAATAGCTCTGAGACACCTATCTAAAAATGAACCTGAAACCTCCTGCCAAGCAGTCTGGATGCCAAGTTCATTCAGCATCAGTTCAAAAGTGTATCCATATCAACACGTTAAAGTCTTGTCCTCTCAGATTTTGGATACTGATACTTAGCTGAATTACTGCAGACACTAATGAGGTTAAATGTATGTCTTCAAGGCACTCAAATTCTCCACTGAAATTTCAAAAATAGCCGATGTTATCTACACAGAGAAGTGAAATATAATATTCTGTGCAAGACTGCATCATAATATTTAAATACACTTTAAGTGAAAAAGTGTGAGAACCTCGGCTAACTTGGCAAGTTTTTAGTTAAAAACACCAATGGTGAGCTATGTGCGGGGTTCAGACTGTAATGACTGCTCTCAGTTTTCTATACTTTGTCACGTGGCTGTTATCCCATAATACAGTTATTTAAAGACCTCATCCAATGGGTTGCTGAGCTCTTTTATTTCTTCCGCTTTCATAGTACTGTAAAACAGCACAATTTTAGAGCATTCAGCAGTTTAAGTCTGATCGATCCTTAGACTTTTCCTTCCAAAGACGAATTAACACAAAAGGTCTTCATAAGAGAGCAAGTGACTAGGAAGATGCTGGAGTCATTTCCTAAAGCAGATCCCCAGAACTTCCTATCGTGCTTGTTCGACGTCAGTGAAGGTACCTATAGCACTGCTGGCTGGATTACTATTGATCTAATCCTGTCACCTCCTTCAGTAGCCTTAACTCACCAAGAGGAAGAGCCCGTTGACAGTACTGACAGCAAAATAATCGACAAGTTTTCAGGAAAACAGCAGCCATCTCACTTCTTCCAGGAGCAGGAGGCCACAGGGAGCACTGAGCGGGTGCAGCGCCAGGAGCTGCTTTCTCCAGCACACGCAGGGCCTCTCGCGTCACTTTGCTCCTGCGACGAGGAGCCAGCAACATAAAACTCACTCTGCTCGGTCTATCGATTTGCTCAACGCAGAACACACCATGAGGACGGTCAGAACTGCAGACCACAAGCGTTTTTAAGGGAAGCACAGCTCTAAAGAGGTCAAAAAGTAATTGGGCAGTAATACAATTGTGTGAGATTATATTAAAGCCTACAGTTATTTGTTTTATTACATTTTGCTGTAAGCCACTGAACTGACAATCTATCTAGGTTGAAGTTTATTTGGTTAAGTTTAGAAATACACAGAAAATGAACATTTCAGTGCTATCTTGGGTTTGTCTTACCTAGGGCAGAGTTCAAGATACTCAAAGGTAGATTTCAAAGCTATTGAGCCTGCAAGGAGCAGCAGGTACCTAAATGCCCTTTAAACCCAAAGGCAGAGCTACCCAAGAACTAGATACTTCCTCTATGTCCCTAAAAGGGCCTTCATTTTCCCACAGGAACATCCTTGTCCTCGGAAAGCAGTTATGGCAAATCACTGCAAGACTGAAGCCTAAAGAGGAGAAGAAAATGCCTATGTATTTTCCAAATCTGAAGAAAAGGCAGCCAAGAAGCCCCAGGATATATTTCTGATACTTCCAAGTCTACAAGAACAGTGGCCTCTCTCACTATCAGTTATTAGTGCAGCCTCTCACTGGTGCAGAGCAGGGGAAAGGGGGAAATGAATGAAATAAAATTCCTAATCACATAGTTAATGTTTGTCTTTCTTGATGCTTGGTCATCCCAACTGTTTCTCTTATTTTGGGGAGCTACTGCAAAATGAAAATTTCAGCTCTGTTTCACTGATCTCTATAGAAAGTTTAACCTCAGATTAACCTGAAGTTCCACCTCCATTGAGATGTCCACTAAATATTCATTATGGTTGCACATCAAGCCAACAGCATCACCTGGATTCATATATACAGAAGGAAGAGTCAGATAAAGTCTAGATAGGTTCAGCCGAATTTGTCTTTGAGCATTGCATTCACTCAGGATTGTTTGAAGATAGTTTGCTTATAACTCATATGATTTTTACTTGGTTATTTTAGCTTCAAAGCAAAAAAGGAACCAGTACTAACTGGCTGCCCAATAAATTAAATACATGCATTCCTCCTTATGACAGTAACTTCATTTCAGCAGGGCTGTGCACACACTATGAAGAAAGTCTGTCAGCTGCTCCCCCTCTGGAATGAGTCGTGTTAGAGGTATCTGCCTAGAGAACAGCACCCAGGAGCATCAGCTATTCCCCATGCATAAATTTGGGAGCCAACTTTTGCTCTCATTCACCCAAATGCATCACCTCCTGCTATCCAGAAGGAGCTGCCAGAGTTCGTGCCAGGGTCTGGCCATTCCCGCTCTGCTCAGCAGTGCTGCACCTTCCATCTCAGGGTGAGCATGGTAAGTAGGCGACAGAACAAGTGACAATTTCCAAACATCTTAGTAAATAATTTCATAGCAAGACACTGCTAACTGTTCTGCAAATATCTACTGCCTGGTGCATCAGCTTATATCCACGATCCCCAGGAACTAGGTTTACTAGAGTAATACAGTGCTGCTGAATGCAGCCCTTTCTTCCCAGACAAACTTGCACAGAAGCAGCAGTCCCCTTCTATTTCCAGTCATCTTCACTACGGCTGCACCCATGCACTTAGTCACCTCAAAAATCTGCCTCTACAAAGGGTCAGCTCTCTGAAGCACCAAACAAACCATGCCATTAATCAGGCTTCCTAGAAGCTCTGGTGAGAGCAAGTCCACAGAGGCCAGTGGAGGTATCCACAGTCAACAGCTGGGCACTCACAAACTAGTGTTCAGCCACGTATGTCACTGAAATCCAGGCCACGGGTACTGACTCCTGTATTCCATCTGCCTTTGGCATGTCAGGGATTTACTACAACCAGGCGATGTCATTGCAATAAAAGAAAGCCTTGAGTAAGACAGGCTTAGGCAGATTAAAGAGTTGAAGGGTCTCCATCGCCACCATCAATTTTTATTCCTAATTATAAAGAATCCAGATATATGTTAAGGTGTTAAACACAATCAGATTGGTCAACAGGCAGCTAGTGCTAACTAACGACTTGGGCTCACTTTCCCTTCTGCAGAGCAGCCTACATCTCAATGGAGCTTTAGAAAAGAAATAGAAGAAATTGAAAAATTGAATACCAGAAAACAATGCATTCCCTTTAAAGGGAAAAAAAAAGCCTGGCACGATTGCAGAATCCTTATGCAACTGCGCGCTGCTTTACACAGGCACTTTCACATACTGTCCCCTGAAAGTAGAATAGCACTACTTATATTTGGTAACTTCTATACATTGTCCTCCTGTTAATATCGATTTTTACATTTATGTCCTATACTACCATTATACCAAATACTAGGACTTTGATACATAGCTGTGGTTCAGTACTCAAGTCCACAAGAGCTGTGACCACATGGCTTTTATGAGGCAATGCAAGATAAATTTAAGGGCAGCCTCTTAAGTTTGAGAGTGGTTATGCTGCAGTGGATAAAGCAGTCCAAGAAAGTCTTAGTAAGTAGAAAGAAACTAATCTAAGTTACTTGTCAAGGTTAGACCCAGAAACTCTCCTCTGGTCTCCATCCTAAGAAAGGAGGGATAATCTTAACACAGCCTGAAAAATTCAAAGCCACAACTCAGTGGCTTTATGGGCCCGGTCTTCCAACACAACAGACTTCATGCTGCAGTCGCCTGAATTGAGTCGTTCAGTAACAACTAAAAAGACACTGCAGAAGTTTCAGGAAGGCATTATGTGTCACAGTGAAAGCATTTTGTCACCTTTCCCAGTAATCCTACTTCTTTAATTCACCCACATATTAGCAAGAATCCTGTTCATTGGAAGATACAATTCCACCCCCAAGGCTGCTCTGAATGAAGGGCATTAGCTTGCACAAATGATTGCTTTCTAGCTGGCATAGCTGCAGTATTGTTTAGAAAAATCAAAAGCTAAAGAACAGGCTCAGCAGATTCACAAGCATGCAGCGTCCACACAAAAAAATGTAAACCAAACATCTCTGTTACGGCCTCTGTCATCACTTGAGAGGGAGATGTGAAAGCCTCACTCACAATATTTGCCACAATAACTACAAGAGCAGTCACCTCCTGCTCTCAACCAGGGGTGATTTACAAGCCCAGGGTGACGGCCTTCCTACCGCACACGGAGAGCAGCTCCGTGTTTAGACTTGGGCCAGGCGGCGATCCAGACCCTCGAGGGGGCTCTTGGTTCCCTGCACCATGGGAGGTCAAGAAACAAACCAAATCGAGGCTGCTTGTAGTGAGATACCACCGAACTGCATTGGGGAAAATAAGATAAAAATCAAGAGGATGTTTGGTGTTGTCAAACCAGCATTTTAAATATGCTGCTCTCTTGAACTTGAAGGCCAACCTGAAACAAAAGTACATGCTGAGCAACAGTATAAATAGCTTCAGGTTCCATAACACAACTTGCCAACTGCAGCCATCAATATTAAAGTTCTGGAAACAAGAGCAAGACTAGAGTTGTGTAGGATGAGTCCCGCTTCACTTGTCCCAGAGCTCTGAGAGCAAGAGACAAATGCGTGCAGGTCTTCTGAACACTGCTGCTGCTATTGTTTTGTCACAGATTAAGTGGAGAAATACACTATTAACAAAATTTTACATGTGGGTTTAGTAAAGGTGAGTATTGCATACATATAACTATCGAAAAGAAAAAAAGGGAGGAGGATTTTATATATCTTGACTCTAAAGAGGGCTATTGCTAAGGTACGATCTTTTCTCTCAGAGATCAGTCCTTGATCCTCCTTTCCCCTAGCAGAGAAGTCAGCCAACTGTTTAGTGTGAAAACAAATTCTCCCAATGTGGCCACAAGCTGAGCTAACACAAGAAACATTTCCTCTTGCCCAACTTGTGCAGATGATGGGACTTAGTCCCAGGGCATTGTATTTGGTTTCGGTCTAGAGCTGCACTTCAGCCCAAGGCTGGGAATCCCACCCTCACCCTGGTATGAAGGAAATGGTGTTGAAAGGAAAGCATTTGGCTCCAAGAGGGAGGATTATTTTTGAGGACTAAACATTTAGCAGTGTAGGGTATAAACCGTGCAACGGAATTTAGCAAACCGTATGTGTTAAACTAGGGGAATAACATACAACACTTCTGAATATAGCATAATTGCTTTTGTTAACAACCGAAAGAAGAGAAGCAAATGGGGGCTTTTCAAGAAGAGGTCCATTTTTTAATAGAGCAATTTGGATCTGATGAGGTATGTATGTAACCAGACAAAAGTAAAAGCATTTCTCAGATACATTTGAGTAGTTCTGCTACAGAACATCTTTGAAAAGTGGTGCAGGCACATACACACACATACTGAATTTACAAAATAGTCACCAGATTTCTGTCACATATGAGTCAAAGGGATCTGGTCTAATGCTATTGCTCCAAAACCAAACACAGGATCCGTCCTGCAGACAGAAATCCCCATGTTCAATACTTGGTACTTCCACAGCACTGCCCTACAAGACACTCAACTGAGGGTTCATGCAGCCATGGACAGCTTTGTCCTCCAACGGGCCACTAACATAAAGGCAGAGTGGCGAGAGCAGCACTGAATACAAACTCAGCCTTCTTCCTTCACATAAAAAAAAAAGTGTTTTTGCAGATGCCCCAATTACTAGGAGGGAAAAAAAAGCCAAAACAATCACACAAACAAACCCCCTCACACACACACTCCAAAACACCCAACTCTAACATACAGTCTTTTCAATTTAGAAACAAAAATCAAGTCTAAGAATTGACACGAACCCAGAGAGGCCTTCAGCATACTTCACAGCGCCACAGCTATAACACAAAAAGTACATGAATGACTTAAAACTAAAACTTTGAGACTATTAAGTATTCTTGAATATTCCATTAGGCACCTAATTGTGTTATGACTATACTGCAGTCACTACTATAATTGCAGTTCAGTCCAGATAATATAAAATACAGCTGAGTCACAGGATTTGAGCATTTAGTCTTTGCTGAGCTCTGACCTGAACTCTACTAGCACCCAAACAGGCAGTTTTCAGCCAGGTGAACTACAGTGCATTTCAAATAGAGCAGCAGCTACAGCTTAAGAAGGAAAAGATCAGTCCTTCATTTTCCATGGGACTTTGAGGTCCAGCTTGGGATCCAACCGAGAAGAGAGAGTTGGCTCCAAGAGGGAAGATTAATAAATAAAACTGCTTTTAACTGCTAAATAGTTTGGCCTCAAATATACACTGCACAGCAATCTAGCCAATTGCATGGGATAAGTAGTAAAACAACATCAAATATTAAGATGCAGCATACAAGACAGGTACCAAGCTGTATACTAAATTTTAAGAGACCTATCTGAACAGAGCTGATTGAAATAAACAAACAAGAAGACAAAAAGCAGGAGGAAGTAACGGGACTGTGCTTTCATTGAATTATTTTTCTGTTCACTTTCCTTCAAAAGTGGAAGACTTCTGCTGCCAGTACTCTAGCCTGTGGTGGGGGAACTAAGACGCATCATTTTGTGTCCGTGAAGTCCCAGGTACCTGGTGCAGAGGCTCACCCTGCTCCGGCCTCCTTAACGCTGGGATTCTGGGGCAAACACCTTGGTTACTCATTCTGTCAGCACCAGGAAGGAGCCTACAGTTCTCAAAAGTTTATTATTGTTGTTCCCTAGTGCACAATGTTCCACTGATATATTTAAACAACCCTCATTTCACAAAAACGCAGACACGTGCTTGTCACGGCCAGGGTGAGCCGTTATCAGCGCGCTCTGCGGGAAGGCCCAAGGCCATGCGAGAGGCCACGCAGAGAGAGGGAAACCTCGAGCCCAGCACAGGCAACACAACCCCAGGAGAGTGGGCAGCCACAACCAGGCTCAATAAGGCACTTCTGATCAGCCAGCTCTGCTGGACCAGGTTGGATTACCTCCAGCACAGCTTTGCCAACGGTCCCTTTCCACATCTGTTCCACTCCGACTTTAGAAGCCCCAAGTATTTCCTAGCTACCCCAGGCATCAAGGTTGGATGGGATTTAGACATTCCGGGGCTTTGAGAAGGCAGTATCCCCAGATTTAGGATTGCTGTCTCGATTTACTTGTTAAGTTATGCAACCCCTGCTCAGTCTCAAAGGTGCTTCATTACACATTATTTCTGCCCCCTTCCTTTTCAGGAAAGTTTGCAGTTCCCTCTCTCCCACCAGCCTCCCCTAAATCCCTTCTGTTTTCTATTTAACTCTTCGGGGCTTTTAGTCCCAAATGACTTACTTAAAGACATACCAGGCCGTCCAAATCAAGGAAAGAGCAGCCACAAAAAGATTGCCCCAAATGCCCCTTACCTGTGCTGTCTTACACATCCTATAGAGCTGCTCTGAGGCCCCAGCCTACACGGATTTATTCCTAGTCTAGAAAGCTCCAGCACTCTTCAAACTCATACCCACTAGCAAGGGCCTCAAGAACAAGGAGCTCCCCAGCCTCTGCTCATTTACACCCATGACAATAACTCAAAACAAACAGGTTTAACCAGTTTACCTGTCTTACATCCTCCACTCCCTGACAGACCCGGTGCTGTTTAGTTCTCTGCCATCAGCCTCACAGCTCCCT
>JAUBNY010000290.1:4456527-4489801 GCA_032275445.1 Crypturellus soui
CATGCGCCTCGAGGCGGGCGGGGCGGGGCTGCCGCGGCCGTTGGTGGGGGGGGGCTGTGGCCGTTGGTGGGAGAAGCGCCTGTGGGGGCTGTGCGCGAGCGCCGCAGCGTTTTGCCCGCTGAAGAAAGCGAAGGGAAATAAAAAGATCTGTAGTCAGAAAAGGTTTCCGGTGTTTTGAAATGTGTGGGTTTTTTATTTGATTTTTATTTGTTTGTTTTTTCTGCGTTGTGGTGATAGCGCAGGGGAGGGTGCCAGGGAAAATATCCCCCAGAAAGGCAGTGCCGCCCACTCGGGGCAGTGGGAATAGTAGCACGCCATAGGGCATGGGGGCGGTTAGGCAAAGTGCTTGCCTTGAGGGGTTGATTCCACTGCCGGTCTTGGGGACAGAAATGCTAAGGGGTTTAACCGGCAGCCGGGAGTGTTACTGCCTGTTGCGTGGGAACATGTCAGAGCCCCAGCTGTTACCTTCCCCAGACCTTGTGAGGTCAGAAAGCGCACTTTTACCGCAAGGGAATTGAGAAGCCGGCGCCCTGTGACATGGGACACCAGTCTCACATGGCAACGGGAGGTTCTTGAGTCCCAGGTTGTAAAATTAACATTCGTTTTATGCGTGTTTCAGTTCCTGGGAAGAGAACCCTTAAATTTAAAAGTTAAACCCTAATCTTTACAGGCCAAAATTGACAGTGAGACAGGGAATGTGCTCCCGGTCATAACACAGCTGCTGAAGATTGCTTCAGTAGAAGTCAACCTAATTAATTAGATAAGAAAGCAATAAATCACTAATAGAAAAAAAACACTTCCTAGTATCTCTTGAAAAGATCCAAGTAACAGTGCTTTCTTCCTGTTGGCTACCATCCTCAAATGGTTCTTGTAAATACGGCAGGCACAATGGGAGTTTTTGGAAAGGTTTGACTTTCCAAGTCATCGGCATCCCTGTAATGCCAAGGATTCCCTCTGCCTGCTCGTTGTGGGTGGTGAGACACAGAGAAGGCTGCTCATGGAGAGGTGACCCTGTGCAACTGCCCTCTTTGAAGGGAAGGATAAAAAGAAGAGCCTGAAGGAATATCCTAAGTGCCAAGGATTTCATTCCGTTAAATAAAACCAGGGTACAGACAGCAGCTGATATGAGAATGAGCAAAAGTAGAGGAAAAAAGCCTTAATTTTTCTCTGTATTCACTTCCAGTTGTTTGCTTCTATAACTATTCCTTCGCAAGCCTTATGTTCTAGGTGAATTGTGTGGCCTCAGTTTTTCTAAAGCACCTACTATCCCTGCCATAGCTTATCAGCCCTATTACCAATGATAATGTGGACAACTGGTACTTGACAACACCTTTAACCTACTCATAGCAGTTTCCTGGTTCCTTCCCTTGTTTAAACAATCGCAATTACTTGCACTTGAAATTCTGGACGTGCTATTCAGAGTACGTCACTTGGATGCCCAAGGATTTCCAAGAATAGAATAGAATTCCCAAGCATTAGACAAATATTTGTAGATAGGGTGATGCATCAAAATGGATCAGCTGGAGGAGCACTTGCAAGGATTCATGATTCATACACGAAAAGCAACACAAATGATAAGAGTTAAACTTTGCATTTAGGATGGTTGTGATTTTATTGTTTGACAATTTGTGACTCTACGTATGTGCGCTATTTCTTGGATACCCTTGGATAGCTGCTATATAATACTGTAGAGGTTGGATGATCAAGAAATCTCCTGAGAGCTGTAAAATCTTTATGTCGCATCATTCTAGACACAGCATATTAAGGTCCACTGCTAGAGCTGATGCCTATACTATGCACAGGCCCCCAGGACCAGAAATATACTTGGGGCTTCTCGTTGTAGCACCAAAATCTATATCCTAACAAAACCAGATTAACGCTGATTTACATTCCATGCAACAGTGTTGAGCATTATGTGCTATTATAAACTGTCACATCAAAAGGCCATCTGGTATATTATCATGCAAGAAGTATTGTCAATATTCTTAATTCTTATGTGACTTGACATAGTTTTGTTTTTTGTACTTCCTTTTGAAATAAATGAATTTATGCTTTAAAATGCTGTGATCATCCTGAAGTATCTAAAGGAAGTACCTAACTTGAGAGTTCAGGCTTCTTATGAAAAGACAGTTAAAAGGACAGTTCAGTGCATCTAAGATCCTACATTTTTAGGCTCTTAAATTAGGTGGAGAAGATAGATTGTATGAATAATCTATGCTGCTATCCATTTGTGAAGTTGGAATAGATCTAAATCTCAGCTTATTATCCATTGGTTCTTTTCCCTCTTTCTTTTTTTTTTTTTTTTTGATAATGTAAAATCTTAGAAACTGAGCACCACCTCGTCCTTTCATTCTTCTGCACAAATCAGCAGACTCAGGAGCTGTATCACCAAGACTATAGTAGTTACAAGCTAGATTTTGAGTGAGATGTGCTATTTGTACTACTATTTGGGGTCATGTGAAAATAGTGACCTATTAAGTGGGATCCCAACCAGAAGGAACTTGAAAATCTGTAGCCTCAGAAAGAGTCTCCTCTAAGACTTTTCAAAAGTGCTGCTTTACCATGGAAAGATTACAAAGATTCCCACATTCTTCCTTTGAATAAATAGCTTTGGGAAAATCAGTATTTTAGACACCTCCAAAACTTTCTGTTCTGAATCACAGGATATACATTTTGTTTAATAACTTAAAGAGGACCTGCATGGAGGAAAGCGTGGGTGTGAGCTGTTTTGACTTCTTTCAGTTGCGTTTGTGAAGCTGGAGAGGTTTATTCCTTAAGAAAGCTAAGGGAAAGGTCACGTTCACATGGGTGTTTACACATGTTTACATGGAAGGCTATAGCATCTCCTCTGTGCTAGAAATTTTGCAAATTCCTCACGATAGGGATTTCCTCCTCGAAATTTCCACGAGTAAAAATGGATTTGAAAACCTTTTTTTTATTGTTGCCTACTAGCAACACTGACTGGCAGGTTTGACTGCATATCCGAGTCTTCCAACAGAGCCATGCAAGTTGTTGGTCTTGATATTTCTGTAAGCAGGCAAGATGAAATATATATGTATTTAAATATAATGGCTTCTCAGATGATAGTCAGGAGAGGACTCACACAATGCTGTTTTATACCTACCAGTTTCTATACCTACCAGTCAATCTTCCCACTAACCTTGAAGCTCCGCGTCCAATTTCCATCAATTTTCCGAAGGGGTGGCAGGCTGTAGCGCTGCAGGTTCCACCAACAAGGTGGCCAGGGAGACACCTTGCAAGTGTCTCTGCTGACGAGAAAGCTTTCTAGCCATCAGAAAATCCAAATGAGGGAAACACAGAACAACTTGCTTTCACTTGCAAATCATCCTCCCTTAAAGAACATGATAGTTGGAGGCCCCGGGAGCCTGCAGTGGGCGGCTGGCTGACAGAAGGCTCCATGGAAGTGCACGACCAATGAGTTCAGCTGTCACCTTCTGGAATGAAGTGCGGCCAGACCAGCTATCCAGTTTCTAATAGGATGTGGGGATGTTTTTACTGACAAATCCTGAAAACATGTACTACTGGTTGCAGTGTTTCTAGCTCTGGTAGTCCAGCTGCCAACAAGTACATAAGGAATAACTCCTTGAAATGGTTGCATGAAATTGCTATTCAGCTGGAAATATTTTTGCTCAAAGACTGGAGAAAAGCAACATTCAGCCATAATTTTTTCCCTCTTACACAGGAGGTGCTCCAAGAGAGACATACAGGTAAGAGAGTATTTTTATATCTTTTTGTTTCAAGGAGAGCCAAGCAGTAAATATGCTGGTTAAATGTCTGCAGAGCTAGAAAAGATTTAAGTGAGTAACAGCTTTCTGAGGTAGAAATGGAATGGACTCCCCTTTAACTTGTAAAATTCCAGCATGTAAGTGCTATACTGCTGTGTTTCATGGTCTCAGATCACATCTTCAGTTTGATCTCAAGACACGGAGTGATGCTGTGTAGAGCAGCTTGTTGTTTACAGATTCACCATGAAGGCTGGAGGTTTTTTTAGAAAATATTTTACCAGATTTTAGTTCTCCCTAATACAAAGAATTCAAATTAGACCATTCTATGAAATATTTTTTCATCCATTTGAAAAGCTATGAGATTTATTAAAGTCATTATTAAAATGGCTACTTATGTAATGCTGAGTTACATGAGTTTGCATTTCAATCCAAAAACAAATTGCTACAATGGCCACAAGAAATGTAGCAAAACAAAGTGCTGTGGCAAATTTTTCAAAAAGCACATCTCAAAAAATGAGCATTTTCCACTTAATAAATTCTTCATGTTTTTAAACTTCAAGTAGTCCTCAGTCTCTAACAAGAAAAACTGGAGACAAATCAACATCCTTATAAAAGAAGATCTCTTCTGCAGGGCAGTTAAAAAAAGAAAATCTTAATATAATTCATCTTAACTTTCAAAAAGTGCCAGACTATTGCCCACAAGAGGCTACTAAGGACATCATGCTCTGATCCAACTTCATGCATCCGCAGCATTCCTTATGCACATGATTTTCTCTCATGGTTGGTTATAATCCCTTTGAGCAGAGACCCTTCTGCAGGATGCCTGGCTCCACACTCTTTAACCAGCCCCGGACTTGTGTGAATTCAGGCACATGCCTAAGTACCTGTCTGCAGAACTGGGGCTGTTTGTGCATTGCGTCTTGGCACTGCATATGGCAACCCAGGTGGAGGCACGGGCTGCCAGGCTAATCCCTTCCACCTGCAGGAAGCAGCCAGGGACTCGCCTGGATCAGTGGAAACACAGAATTTACTAGGATTGTGAAGATGGTGCCTCCCTATCATCTGAATGTGCTCCATATGGAAAAGAAAATGAACAATTTGATGATAACCAAGACTTTTACCCTCAAAGGAACAGCCTCTCTGAAACCTGATCAGTTGTTGATTTATATCACAAGGACTCTGTCAGATATTTTAAAAGCATTATATCTTATTTTGTGTAAATTTTGAGCCAGTATCTCTAGTTTCAACTTAGGACATCCAGGCAGAAATGCAGATACAAGCATCTCGGGGCACATAGTCAGAACTAGCACCTATGTGCCGGGCATGAACGCTTCAGATGCCTCAGATTGATTTTCCTTGGAAATGCAGTAGATCTGTAAATGCACAGTCGTCATTTATCAGGACAGACAGCATCTGAGTAGCGCTCTTGGGGATCCAGGCAGGCTGCTGGCTGCCCCAAGATCCCTGACAGGAGGCCAAATTCCTGTTTTTCTGTTTGAACCAAATTTAGGAGGTGGGGGCAAGAAAGGGCGTGCATGGGAAGAAGTAAGGTAAGTGAGTTAATACTCAGCTTTCTTGCTACAGGAAGGGCAGCTCTTCCATTAAAGCTCCAGCACATGGAGCTCCCTGGGAGCCTCCCCACTGCTTCCTGCCAGGAGGACACATCTCCCCTGCCCTGGCATGAGCACATCACTCTCTGTTGCTGCTGTAGGTATGTCCTGTGTCTGTGCTTTTCTGGTTTGCCATATAGATAACTTGTAAATGCAGGAGAAAGCATGCAAAGGAGAGCATGTGCCTCAGGAAGAACTTCAAGAACTGCCAAACTAATGATTATGAAATGTCAAACCTTTCCTTAACCTCTGCTTTTATAGCTTTCCATGTCCTGCTTATTGTTATTTATAACCAGATGCTTGCAGACCATGGAAGACAAACCATATCACTTCAGAAGACTTTATCATTTTAATGTTCTGGTCCCACAGGTTTGAAAATGTCATTGCACATGACTGGAGACTTACGGACTCCAACTAATAGCTTCACATATGAACAGTCCTAATAAACTCAGTGCATCCACTCATGTGCGTAAGTAGGTACAGAATTGAGAACCAGCTATTCTGAAAATCACTGTACCTGGTATATATATTTATGTATATTTTCTTCTGTCTGAGGCATTGTTTCACATCTGCTGTATTGACACTCATTTATTTTTGAGGGAAAACAAAATGTTTTAAGTTTTGTTTCCAAATGATTGCAAATATTTTGCTTCCTTACGTTTTTCTGTCTTGTTAGGTATCTTCCTCTCATCTCTACCATGGTAAATATAGCCAGAAAACCTATCCCTACAGCTATAAGATTTTACAATAGCATAGTATTTATCTCTGTCTGTTAAGTATCATGCTTGTAAAAAGAAAATTTTACAGGTTCTTGAATATCATAAGTAGAGTCTCAAGTTTGATTTTAAAGAATATTATTTAGATTATTATTAATAATAATATTAAGTATTTAATTACTATTAATTATTATTAAATATTTAATAATATTTGTATTGTAGTATTTATTAATAGATGTTGTTATTAATAAATAGTATTTAATTACTATTAAATATTTGATAAATTAATAAAATTAATTTAATATGAAATATTAAATTACTATTTAAATATTTAAATACTAAATAACATTTTAAAATACTATTTGCTCACATATATGGAACTTTACGCAGAATCTGTAGTAGCATATTGCATTATCCACAATAGCAGGATAGAAAAAAATAGGCTAGAAGTGAAATCTTGCCTGTAGTTCTTGATGACTTGGATTTTGACTGCTTTAAAATTTATCAAAGGTCTTTTCAACTTACATATAGTCCAGGCAGTAGGTATGGGCACAGTTAAAATATAACCCAAGCCGTGCTGAAGTAGTTTCAGAAGGAAGAAAGGTCCAGTTTCTTCATAGTGACACTTCAAATAAAATTATAAACCTGGATGCTCTGATTGCAGGAAGGGTGGATACCACACTATGTTTTTTGGTTGTGTATATAATCACCTAATTCCAAGAGGTGCAAACAGAAGATTCAGTTTTTTGTCTATGGAGTGTTTAGGACTTTTACAGCAACTCTGGAGGTTGCCCAGTTCCTCCTAAATCTAGGGTAATTAATGAGCCTTCACTCACCTTATGTAACAAACATGATTCTGTAAACTGCTGTAAGGCTCATTCTGCACAGTCAGGTGCTCTGCACAGTCTTGATCCTCACAGTCATAATGACATAATGCAGTCATAATGACATTTTATCCTTACCAGTAGCGTACATGAATGTCTTTTAGACTGCTCAACCAGGAACATGCACACCGAGTGTGCCAGGCATTTCCCTGAGTTTGCTGCCACTGGCATAGTTCCTGCTGCATCTTATGTCTTATTTTATTAAGCACAGCTCCATTTGGTGAAAGAGGGAACTTACTGATATCTACTCAGGATCTAGGTATTACTGCAGTACAAGCCATGTTTAAAAGCAGTAGTTCATCAATGAAACAAAGTATACTCTGTTCCCACTTTCATGTCTTTCATTACAGCTGTGTGAACCAGAAATGTTGCATATTTGTTTTAATATGAGAGTCTGTGGCAAGATGTGGACTTCCTGCAAGACCATGCCTCAGAGCATATGAGCTCTCAAATCACGTAGCACACAGGGTATTGCTTGCCAGGTTCCATTTCCAAATATCTGCATCATCACAAAGCCCACAAACAAGCCTCAGAAAAACATAGTTAAATTCCTGAGTCCAGTACTCCCACCCTCTTTGTTTTGCCAGGTTGCTCTATCGGCGTTATGTTGGTCTTGTCCCCTTAGAAAGGAAAGCCGGAGTCTTTCTCTGACATCTACGAGAGGATCCATGCTCAGCAACCACCACCCTGAGAAGTCAAAACAGGAACAACTGAGCCGCATTCAGGTAACCTTGTTCCGTTTTTGCACCAAAATGTTTTGTGGTTATTGTTTCCTCCTAGCCTGACACAGCAGTGTGGACTGTGGGAATGGAGCCCTTGCTGCTCCACTGCATGACGTGGTGCCATGTTACACTTTGAAAAATAGATTGCACATGTAGAGGTGATTATAGACACAGCCACTTAACCAGATGTCAAACCAGTGAGTAATACAAAGAGTCAGCAATTACTGTGAAGTATTAATTGTGTGCCTCAGTAATTAGCTTCTGCCGAAAACCAGTTTTCCACAGGCCCCAATTTCAGGACAGAAATGGAGACGAGCACAGAGACATGCTGTGGTTGACCGTGTCAGTCAGTAGATGGCTGTATTGCTTCTAGCCATCTCAGGGAAGAAATTTCCATTTCCATAGCCAAGAAAAGGAGAGCTTTTTGCCATAGATATACAAAGCCATCAACACGCCATGGAAACCTTTGCATTTTGATGTTCTAAAATGTTCCCATTTGCAAACAATATTATTCCTCTATTTCTAAGTATTTGTTAACTGCACAGAATTTTTTAACACTGCTTGACCAGTCCAGCTGCTATTTCTTCTGCCTTACCTGAAGTAAGATAATCTGCTTTTGACATCACCTTAATTTCACAGCCATGGGCTTCAAAATCACAAAGAATCCCTTACAGAGAAACTGGGTATTTCAGCTGTTAAAAAAATGGGCCATGAGTTTTCCATGCTGTGTGTTGTGGGCCTAGATCTGTTTCATCTTTATAATCTCTGTCCTGGTTTCTTCTGATTCTTACCCACTGGCTCTGCAATAATACATTTGAGTCTCCTGTCAGTTTGTAATACACCAAAAATACAATTGCTTCATTGATCAGCCCCAGCAACGGGAGTGGAATTGAGTACTGAATTGTAACTGTTCCTTTCCAAAAAGCAGTCACACCAGGTTGGAATTGTGGAGGACTGCCAGGGCAGCAGGAGGAAGCTTGCAGTGTTAGGGCCCCTCTATTCTGCAGATAAAAAAACATTTCAGTTACCAAGAAAGCCTATTCATAAGTTTGCTCATGCATTAAATGACCACACAAAAAAACTTTCCCCTCTGCCCTAAAAATATAAGCCAACAGGATACCCGAAGAGTTAGGTGGTTAGGGACAAGGAAATTGTATTGACTGGAATGGAAAGAAATGGAAAAAGAGACAAATTTATTTTTTGCCAGTTGTAGGCAAGTGTTTGAAAGTAAGCAGCAGATGTAGAAAGGTCAGGAAAGAAATAGTAAATACTTTGAGATGCAGGTTCAGAAAATGGTAACAGTTCTTGGAGTGATGTTCCCATACAGGGAAGGCAGCCTGTAGGAGGGATCTCTAGTCCCCGAAGGCATTGGGAATGTTTTCCTTGGTTTCAATTGTCTGTAAGAGCCACAGAGCTGCCAGTCAGGCATTTTCCTGGAGCCAGCGGGACCTTCTCACGCAGGTCTGTCTCTCAGCTAGTTCCTCAGGCCAGTGCAGAGAAGTGCCGCAGGCTGCTTCTGCTTGTAGTTCTGCCCTGGGGCTGCTAGAGGCCCCTGTGACACTTTTCTTTGGACAAGTGACCACATCCAGCCTTCAACTGGACTGCGTCCAGAGCAGTAGACCTGATCCAGGCCAAAGGGAGCAGGATAGAGGTTCCCACGCTGGCATGTCAGGAAACAGTTCTGAAAGGATCCCCCCGCAACAGACATTTTACTTTTATCTCTCTCTGTATTCTTATAGAAAGTCCAGGAGCCAGAGCGTCTGCTCGTCTCCCCAGACAACTAACTACTCTTTAACCATCCAACAGCTCTAGCCACTGAAATCACCTGCATATGTGGGTTCAATGTCCCTCTGCTTCCCCACAAATAGCACCGTCCTCTGCGGCAACCATCTCTCCCCATCAATCCCCTTGTTAGTTCCCAGCAACACCCAAAGAAGAGGACCTTTGCTCTGCCACGGCTTAAACCAGCATTTGTTGCTCATTAACCTAAAATTTGTTTACAAGCGTGCACATGAGTACAATAAGCTATTTGCATACAAAGCACACCGGCACTGGGACATGTTTGGAAGCTCTGGTTTGGTCCCAGGGTGGGCCAATATAAAGAGGAGAATAATAGTTTTTAAAAAAAGCATCAAAGAAATTGTAGTATCTGAGGCACATGAAACATTTCAGCTCATGGAAAATGCCTACAGCACAGTGACTGCACAACATGTGGAAGTGAACAACCAAAATCTGGAACAGGATGGTATGATTTGTATTAGAATCAGTTTCACTCTGGATGGCAAAGAACTAGAGATTGAAATAGCAAGGGGGTTTACCTAGAAAACGTGCATTACAGAGCTATGAGAACATGGAACTTTAGAAATTCACACAAAACAAGGAATCAAGAGAGATAATTAACCTTACTCGGATCCTACACATGGAAAATTGTGTTAGATAGTTACAGGTTTGAAAGAAAGCTGACCCATTTTGCTGCTTAAAACAGTCTGCAAGCTCCCATACAGACTTATCTGAAGCCACCTATATATAATGACCTAGATTTTAAAAAACAGTTGGGAAGCTGACGTCTGGAAATCTGCTGTGAATTTTAACATTTTCCGTACAAGGATTGAGTGTAAAGTTACAGCTTATTCTCACTTAGGAAAGACTAGCATGCTTTTAGGACCGCTAAATTATATAATTAGGATCATCTTTTTGGGGACATGACCATGAAGTAACAACAGAATCATCCTCTCATGGCCAAATGCCTGTCCCAAAGGATACCCAGGTAAGCAAAAGGTATAAAGTCGTTACTACCCGATAACTGTACAATTGTCTATGATCTATTTTTAAAATGTTTATTAATAAATGGGTGTCAGCAAAGTGGGCTGGCACCATTAGTGCCTGCTGGCTGGCTGAGTTATCACAATGCCCAGACAATTAAGATGCAAAGAGAATGAGTAGTTTTGTCAAGAGGAAGCACTCAGAATAAAAAAGACACTTTTGATATTAGGATGAAACAATTTAAAGGATGGTAAAGGAAATCCTTTACCATCCGTCCTCAGATTAACAGACTTTAGTCTACAGATTTGTCCTTCCAGCTGTATTCTGGAACCCATTCACCCATCTACAGCATGGACTATGTGAAGTGGCATTTCTGGAGTTCAGGAGGCAGGCTGCCAGAATAATCTCCCTTAGTCCTATTTTAACTTCAATTTGTAGGAGCTGAGGAAACAAAATTAAGCAATGATATAAAAGGAGATTATTGGCTGAAAATATTTGGTGAAAAAAAGATATATATATATATATATATACATATAGGAAATGGAAATACATTGTTTGGGATTTTAAATTAGGAAAAATAGCCCAGGGTCTCCTAGGTTCAAGGATATGAAGGACAGTAGAAATAAAGAGTAATAAGCCTTAAAAATAAATAAATATTCTAGTAGGGGAAAAAAAGGAAATTTGTAAAAATAAACAAAAGCAAGTTAAAGACTAATTAGTGAGATAATAATACTGAATTCAAAAATTAAAAACAAAATGCAGTTGACAGCAGAGAGACACAAATATGTTTTTTGTGGAAACCAACAGAAGACAACTAAAAATTGGTCCATGAGAGCATAATTGACTTAACTGTCACAGCTATTTAAAGAAGAGTTTTGAGATGATGAAAACAGTTGTGTGATACTGCTGAAAGGACTCATTAAAATAAACCCAGAATTTCTGTAGCCTGCTAACAATGGTATTCTAGCAAAAGGTTTGATTTTAGTTTCTTCTTGAAAAATTCTCTGCAGAGTTGCTGGAGCCTAGTGCATACTCACAACCAGAGGATAGTGGAATTAACTATCTACACTCTTCTCTTGCAGTTTCGTAGAAACTTTAGTTAATCCCAGTCTCTTCATAAAATCAGCCCTTGCTTGAATTGCCTTCAAGGCTCACCAGTGCAATCATTGTTACACAAACAAACCTGACTGCAGACACAACAATTATGTCTTGAGAAATATCAAGCCAGATCATCTCTCATCAGGGCAAATAAAGGACAGAAAAGATAGAAGGCCATTAAAGTGTATAATTTTAGCAAGTATCTAGGAATGGTCTGCATTATAGTGGTAAAATTAAAGTAAGTTGGGACTGATCTTGATGTGGTTATTGCAGTGCAGACCGCTGCATTAGCAGACATGAATCTGAACAAAATAGAGTCCTGAGATGCATCTTTGCAAAAATGAAGCCTAGGACAATAAATTGCACTGCTTCGGCGTCTCGGGAAAACATGCGTTGAACTACTGCCCATAAATATTTGAGGGTTGCTCTTGCATCTCTTGTATCAAGGGCATTTGAGTGGCAAACGGGAGGGCCAGATGGGAGCACTTGGCACAGGCCGCCTGCTGCGGCGCGGCATATGCCCAGCGAAAGGGAGACGGCAGCAAAGGCCAGGCCTGGGCAGAGCAAAAACGCTGCTGGGCCCGATGCCGTAACATCAGCCGAGCGCTCCAGCAACTTTCACTGCCTTTTCTCACAACTGCAGCATTAAAAATGTTTGGCCAAAGCCTCAAATTCTTAATCGCAGTTTCACAGTGGAGAATTTAAAATGCATGACAGTCAAGGTGAAATTGTACTGGTAGCAGATTTTTTTTTGCTGATTTTTTAAATTGAAAATGGAACTACTTTTTTGTTGTTGTTTGTTAGTGTGCATTATAATTTCTATATGTGACTAGTTATTGCCAATTGTACATTCCAGCCTTATTTGAGGAAAAAAAAAATCAGGAGCTAAAAAGCGTATACCCATTTTCCTGGCAAGAAAGAAAAAGACTCAACTATCTCTTAGCTTACTGGCAACAATTTATAGTTCATTCCTTCCACAAACATGACAAGAGTCAATCCCCACAAGTTGAATGAACCACATCCTCTGTGAATATACCAGCTCCCAGCCATCTGCAAAAGAAGCCTGAGAAAATTGAGGGAAAAGGGTAACCCAGAAGGTCAGTAACCTCTAGCTATTTCAGACCTGCACTATTTTGGAGCTGGAGAGATCAGCAAGGAACTCCATGACGTGAGCTTTCAGAGGCTGTAATTCCTATCTATAATTCTGCGAAGACAATTCAGGGCTATGTTAAGTATTCAGCTCTTCACATTTACTTGATATTTCCTAATTACAGTCCCAGTCAGTGACAGGCAGATTGAAGTTCCTGTGATCCCTGCTATAGTGGTTTTGCAGACTTCCTTTATCTACATAAACATTTCCTTCTCTGCTTTCTCATCCTCCTCCAGTGTCCTATAATATCTTCCTATTATCTGCTTTTTTACCATTTCTTTTGCTTGAGTCCAGATTGTTTTCGACTGGTGACAACTCCGTCTGTGAAATTTCTTGATCAGAAATATGTCACCATACTCACCAGGTGGAAAATTTTCTTTGAGCTACTAAGTTATTGTTTGAAATAAAATCTATAGCTTAATGTCCCAAAATCTTGACTGCATCTTAATTTGATGAAATCTCACATCTGGTTCATTGGGAAGGTACCACTCTCTTTGGCATGATTATAATATTTAGATTCTTCTTCTTGTACATGAGATTCAAAATTAAAATTAACTTTTTCATTACGCCTCTTTTCTCTGAAAGCTGCTGTGCAGCTATTTCAGCTTTGTGGCAAGTGCTGTTCAACATATAGAATTTTACGTCCTATCCATTTATATTTATGCAATTCATTTGTACAGCTTGGTAGGTTATTATTCACAGAATATCATAGTTAGGCTTCAGATAACATTTAGGTACGGTAGTAGTCTGTGCTTTATAGTTTGTCACTGGTCACTTTGTAATGGTTTACGCAACACTGTAGAGAGAGAACTGTAAGGCTACAGATAGAGCCTTGAGCACACTGTGGAGCTCACAGTCTGGCTGAGAAACTATAGATCAAACAGCGCAGAAAAAAAAAAAAAAAAAAAAAAAAGTGGAAGAACAAGCCTGCGCAGGGGCAAAATGAATGTTAGTTTGTTGAAATTAAGTCAAAGTCAAGCCAAAAAAGGAGGAATCTTGGGGAAGAAACTCTTTGTTATGTGAACCAAGGGAGGCCCTTCCTCTTAAGAAAGGTCTGGGAAACAAGTCCAGGGGTTTTTCTCTCTAAGCTTATCCTCCCTGTTGTGCTCTGACACAAATGCATCCAACAGTGACCAGTTCGTTCAATCCTGTCCCCCGCCTAGTGGCCCTAAGCCTTATTAGTCATTTTTACAGCCTTTACTTAATTTTATCTCCCTTTCTACCCATAAAATTTAGGAACACCCCTGGCTACCACCATTGGCCCTGTCGTCCTTACCAATTCTCCCAGTCTTTCCTTTTATTTATTTATTTTTTTTGTGCTACTAGACTGCAATATATTTTGTTGCCAGTCAGTTAAAGCACACCTACACAACAGCTGGAGCATTTCCAGTAAGTAACCAGTGCTTTAGGCTCTATTTTGTGCTTTTCTTTGCAAAAGCATGAACAAGCCTGGTCTTTTCCTCTTCCCTGAAGGCCTGTCATGAACTACTAGTTTGCAGCACCCAATTGCATCCTTCTCTGCAATGGAGATGAACTCCATCCTACAGACCTGCAGACACTTCTCTTGGCAGGTCTCAGTGCTCACCATTAACTGGAATGCATTATTATCATAACTGTCATTATTGGGTAGAGCTACTACATAAAACTAACATTTGCTTGCATCACTGTAGCAATACAAGAGCCTGATTTACCTTAGATGGGAGAGTAGATGGGATATGGGCACCCAGGAGGCTCTTTTTAGGATGCTGAGTGTCATTTGAGAGGAACATGGTTTCATTGTGCTCTGAGGGCTATTAGTCCAGCCTCAGCTGGAATGTAGATACTATAGCTCTTGTCTTTGGAAGAATTAGTGGATATAATATACCTAAAGTAGGGGATTAAGGAGGTGATTTAGCAGACACATGTCTCTGCTTCTGTTGAAGGAAGGCATGAGTAAACAATATGTATCTTGCAATCTTTTTTTTTTAAAAAAGAAACAAGCAATGAGCTTCTCTATTTTTAATCTTTCCTTTTTCTCTTTGCCATATGAAAGAAGCAAAGTGTTCTTCACACTCATTCTCCTCAATTCATCTGAGCTGCATTTCAATCCTGGCAGTTACATCATCTCCTCTCAGCAAATGTCTCTGGAGTGGTGGGGAGGGAAATAGGGTCATTAGTGGGGTTGAACCCTATGCTGTGGGAAGCTAGAAAAAAAAATCACGGTTTTGCTTCATAGTTACTGAATGTGGAGTCTCTGAGCTGTGGGGAAATATGTTCTGACATGTTGCCATTTGTCTTTGCAAGCTCAAGAGATGCACAACTGCATGTTGGATTGGTTAGTGCTTCTGAGCAGCTTCCTATTCACTTTAAAATATAGAGCATTCCTATCACCCATCTTAGAAATAAAGAACCACAGGGATGAATGCTGACCCCCCTCCAGAAGCACATCTGATTAAGAGGGAAGAGGGTAAGGTGGCTTCATGGATGAGCAGACACTGGTCAGCATTAGGTATCACTCGACTGTGATATTACTGACACTCTCTCATATATAATCTCTCCATAGCAACTGATGAAAGAAGGGGAAAGTCATGATTTCTTGAATGTGCTGCACCATCTGTCAGCTCTACTCATCTTTTATTCAAACTTCATTTGAGTTGTATTATTTTCTCCTTCTGACATTTACTGTTCCCAAGCCTGGCAAAAGCTGCGTGAATGTGATGACCAGTACAATTTATGATGATATAATTAAGGTATCTAATCAAATGACATCCTATTGCCACCAATATTGACAACGGACTTCCCATGAGGGAATGTGAAGTAAGGAAGATATCCATTGTGACTATCTCAGATATTTTTCCTGGGAATGCAGAGAGTTCTCATTTTTAGAATGACCCTATTGATTTCAGATAACTTCTGTGGAAAAACGATGCGTTCAATGCTGCTGCTGCTGCAACCTTGCAGGCTTTTACCGGAGCTAAAAGGATCATATTCCAAAATGGCTCAAATGGATCAAATTCCAAAACTCTACTAAGAAAGATCTGAGATTCTTCTGAAAGATGCACATTACTGGAAGTGTGTATTTTATATTCTGCTTACTCAAAAAATCCAGTGATTATACAACACAATGATTTGGATTCTTTTCTATTTTAACACAGCTCTTCTAATAAGTATCGTGTGGATTATATCTGAGGGAAAAAAAATGCAATTTTTATACCATGCCTGCTTAATTAATTTTGTTATGTGTGTATATTGTTTTGCTTTTTAATTTTTCTTTGGTGCCATTACGACTATGTTTTAGGATGTTAATGTTTGGACTTCCCGTCTGCCCCCTCTGTCTTCAACAGAGCACTAACCACCAAGAGGTTAAAAAGACAGAAAAAGGCACATCCTCATGCTATCAATATGCTCAACCCAGCCAAACAGAGCAAAGCAGACTCAAAGACAGAAATAAACTCATAAAGAAAAGAATAAAGAAGGCAGTATGACAAACAGGGATAAGATCTAAACAAACACGTTCAAAACAGAGCCTAAGAGGGAAGCAAACACACACCAAGTATAATGAAAAAGGGAAAAGTCGGGCCATGGCCATCCCAGCTCATTGACAACACATGAAGAGAGTTAGCAAATGCAAACTGGAAAAAAAAAAAAAAAAAGATTTTCTGAAGCATTTTTTAGGACAGAATTTTCTCTTTTCCCTTTAAGAAGCAGATTAATTTAGTTAAAGTGAGTACTGAAATGCCGTTCAGTGTTTTGTCTTGTGAGAAAATGTTTATCCCCACTAAGTGGAGGTAATTAGGAAGAAAAACATATAAATTGCTAGTGAACCTCAGAAACTTTTCTGTCCTCTTGTATTGTGTGCTGACGTGAAAGCTGGAAGTAACTTAATGTTGGCAGTTCAGAGGGAGAAAGTTGGAACAGGAAATATCGCTACAAGCGAGAGCAGCGAAGAGTTTCCTGGGCAAAACAAACTCCCAAAGCGTGGGCATCACCGGCATATGTGGAGCACCATGTGCCCTCGTTCACACATGGGCACGTGTGTTCCCAGCTTCTCCACGTGGACATGGAGGCAAGAGCCAGGGAGAGCCGAGAGGTCCACGGACAAGTGCCCTGGGCCTGTGTCCACACCGGGAGGCCTCTGCCCCAAGCCCACCCACGCAGAGCCCTTTGTGGACGCTACATTTTACTGCTCTTGAAAAATCACATTGCACAGAGCCCTGTGGGATATGCTGAAAAAAAATAGTGGTTTGCTAAAACTCTTAGGGGTTGGACCACATTTTTAATCCATTGTAAAATGTGTTTGGAGCCTAGAATAAATGTTTATATGTATATATCGCAAACTGAAATCAAAATAAATAAGTAGCTAAAAGGACTTCATTGGCGGATTTACATTATCTGTGTGCTATTAGAAAGCCACTAGCAAAAGAAGACTTTTTTCCGAGGAGAGCAGCCAGGATTCAGGGCTTGGCGGAACACAACAGGAAGAAGAGGGCAGGGAGCTACTTCTGATGTCACCAGCCCAGCGCTTACCAGTAAGATTTTCATACAGAAGCAACAAGTGACATGTTTGAGCTCAGGAAAAAAAGTCTTTCATATTTTTGTATTTTATAATCGGAATTAGAAAAAAAGTTCAAATAATACTTGACCCATAGAATAATGTTGTATATGCCTTCTTCCATATTCCAGAAACCAAGCAATTTTCAGAAACCTGAATAAAGCTACCACTCCACCTAGTCTCCATTCTTCTTCCAAAGTTTTTATAACCGGAATAGCTTAATTGGAAAGTGTCACAGGTCACTAGTGCAGCAAAAGGCTGAGTGTCAGACTGTGAGAAAAAAGAAAACTAAAACCACCCAGTGGCTATAATTTTATCAAGGGAGCCGGAGGCGTGCGCTTCTCTGAAGCAAATGCTGTCTACGAGCAGCTCTCCCAGCATTTGAACTGGGGGAACTGATTATATAAACAAGGCAAAGCGAAACGAAGTTCAAGCAGAGCCCGACTGCTGAGGGGTGGAAAGGTTTAAGCACAACAAATGCTCCAGCTCGACAATGTAAATTCTGCAAAGGCTCAAAGAGAAAAGGGCAATTACTGCCTTATGTTCCAGTTCTAATCTTAAATTATAGGATAGGTTTCTAATGAGGGGGAACATTCCTGGAGACGGCTTTGGTGGATGGAAGGGAACATTCCTGTAATTAGAGATCCTTACACACTGGTGACAGAAGTTCCCAAACTCCAAGAGGAAACACCTTCATAATGTTTGTTTTTGCAGAATCAAATAACACTCTCAATTTGCAATGGAATGGAAACATTCAAGTATGTGAGTGTTTAAACCAGACTGCAGCGTGGCCTGGTGCACGTCAGGAGCTAGACTGAAGCGTCAGAGGTGACCTGGTGCACTGCGATCCTAATTCTGACTGCTGTTTGGGGATACAGATTACTTCTAGTACAAACCATTGACTATAGCAAATGCAAGCTATTGCTGTAGTAGCTGTCTTAAAGAACGGGGAGAGACGGCAAATAAAGAGAACAAGAGGACACAGTCTTAGGCAGAACATCTGATAGGGCGAAGTCTAAACAAACTTGTTCTTTTCTTTCAAGATCCCTGCTGGCAGCAAGGGCGTTGAATGTTTCATTCACTTCATTACTACACAGAGCCTCTTACTGGAAAGACCAAGAAAATGATGCTTGATTTAACAGTGTCTGCTTCTGTGAGCTCTCCAGCCTGAGGCAGTGGCTTAGAGCACGCGGCCTGCAGCCTCCTAGGGACTCACGCATGACTCCTGGACAGTGCATGAGGGAACTGGGGAACAAATCAACTCTCCTGTCCCTATCCAAGGCTCTGCAACTCTCCCACAAAGTTTTTAAGGATCTACAAATGAAGAAAATTTGAAAACCCCTGCTCTTACACTATTGCTACTACATGAAAGGAAATTAATGGTATTTTTCCAATTAGTACCTCTGTGGCTATACTGTGCCTCAGCTCCTAGTGACATCCTACATGATTTTTTTTTCCAGAGTAACTCTGCCTCAGCCAGTGTGTTCAGCCTGTGGTGTGGCCACTCTGCCGTACCAGAGGTGCTCACGTAATGGGCAGCTAGTCCACATTTGTGTTCTCTTGGTTCTTTAATGTGGCTGCAGACTTCACTTTTCTGTATTCTTTTATTTTGCTCTGAAGACAGAATTGTTAATTCCTGAAGTTAGTTAGTTTGTTTTTTAATGGCATGTAACAATTTAAAACTAGTACTTCACAAATATTAATGATTTTTCTCATAGTGCTCTGGAGTGAATGAAAAAGGTAAGTACTGTCATTCAATCTGAATTATTAAAACTTCTTCCTTTCAAGTACTTTCAAGTACTTAACATTTTAGGGATATTACAGCCTCTCTGACTTCACTTACCGCCCTGAGAACCCAGCACTTCTACATATCAGGTACCATGTTGCTCACCAAGGAAATGAGGACCACCCAGATTACCGTATGTGAAGGTGGTCCAGCACACAGGGACTTCTGGAGCAGTAGGACAACATCCAAGGCAGGACCCAGAGGAAGCTCCTCCTCTGGGTTCAAACTGGAGCATTCAGCGTGAGACAGTCTCTCGTAACTGCTGCATGAAAAATCTTAAATTGGGCCTCTCTGCACCTCCTGACACCCAGTGCCAAATAGTCATTCCAACAGCCTTTGGCCTGAGCAAGACACGCTTCACGTACACCCTTCATCCAAGGACATTCACCCATACCTGAGTATGAACATGTGTGTGCCTCACATGGCCCATCGGCTTCGAGTTCTTCCACTGCAGCAGCTAAACCTAGAAAAAGATACAAGCCACTGAGACCTGGGCCTTGTAATGAGATGTGTAGACGACTTTAATAACACATGGAGCCACCAGCCTCACCTACAGCAACTGATTTAATTTGGAGAAATCTATACAAAAACTGTTTTGCAGAAGCCTTCAGTAAACAAACCTTTGTTTTATCTTCCTCCTCCCCATTTTAATTGACAGCCTGACATCATTGTAATCTGGGAACCAGATACTTGAGAGAGGAATTACAACCACATCGGCACCTAACTTTTATCTGACATATTTTTTTCTCTTTGATCTCTTTAGGTGGCTAATTAAGAAGCTTGAATCAGCACCCTGTCAAAATAGGTTTTGCCTTGTTCTATGCCTGTGATCCTCAGAAAGAGCATCCACTGTACTCTCAGGCAGTAAGAAACGTATCACCCTTGGTTCTTTCAGATCGGTTTAGTTGACTGTATAAATGTGTGCTGCCTCTATTAGAAACCCTACTCCCTCTGAGTTTCCTATTTTAAGATGAATTGAGAAAAAAATCTATAAACCTTGACTCACATTTTACAAAGGAAGCAAATGCACTCCTCCCTAAACGCTAAATGAATGGCCTTTTAAGGTGACTGCTGAATTAAATTCCTGACTGATGAAATCAACTGGCATGAGAAGGTTCTTATTTCCTAAAAAGAAAAAAAAAAAGCTGCAGAAAAAAAAAAGCTGCAGGAAAAGAAAAGGAAAAAGAAAAAGAAAGGCTCAGTAGTGTGACTGCAGAGTTGAGAATTAAAGAGGACCTTTTTTACAGTGACTCAGTAAAGATAATTTACTCAGCTTTGGTAGTAATGCAGCTTCACAGGCCGAAGGGAAATAGGGATATACATATTCTGATCCTGATAAGCTTTTCTGGTCAGACATGTGTATTTAGTTCAAGTCCCAAAATACCTCACTAGGAAGAAAGACATTAGAAACTTCAAGCAATTTTTTGTGCTTATCATATATAACATATTTCTGAAATGCTTCATGCAGTACTGTATGTAGCTAACATCCGCCTTTACCAATAAAGGCATAAATAATATTCTTGTATAGTATGCAACTAAAACCTGGTGAAGACCTAAAATACCCTTAAGACAAAGTAAAAATAATCTCATTAGGGGTTTGGAGCACGTCTGGACATCCTCAGGAAAGAAGCTCGACTGCAGCACAGCCTACTCCTCGGGGGTGGTAGTGGGAAAGCGCAGCTAATCAAAGCATCATGAAGCACAGACACAAAACAATATCCCTGTAACCTGGGAAAAAAGAGCCAGAGAGCTACATGAGAGCTGTAAATTCCCTAGAGCTAGGGCACTGATAGTTGGTGAAGAATACCTAAATGCTTTTCTATCATTTCTACAGGAATATTACAGAAAGATAAGATGAATAAGCATGAATCTAGTTCCACTTTTTCTTTACTATCCCACTGTCCTTCTAAAATGTTTGTCTCCACCAGACCTTCCTCCACAACATTTTCTGTTGTTGGAACTTCCCTTGTGGCTGGATTGTCAAGAGCAATAACATGAGCTTTAGGGCAGCAGAGGTACTGTTAGGAGCTGGTATTTTTCTTCATTACCACATCAGCCAGACTTGCTCTGAGCAGAGTTAGACCACACAGTGATAAAATTCTGATGTCTTATCTTAGTCGTCCTCAGTGCTGCTACAGGCAGTGGTGCTACCTCAGAGATAACCAGCTGTATGTTAGGGGAGGATGGCTATTTCAGACAAGTCTCCATCTGCAGGAGGTAAGGGAATGTGACACTTCTGTAGGATTTTGTTTTACGAAAAACAAAGAATAATCTGGGTGTTTTTCTTCCTAAAATTCAATTACTCCTAATATTACAAAGTTACAGGTAGCAAGTAAATTACTTGGACAGTTGAAATAGGGACTGAAGAGGGAGCTGAATGATGACTTAGAGACCTTCCATGCTTTAGTCACTTTGATGGAGCAAAAGGACATCAGGACCAGGAATCATGACAGGCAGGGCAACACTGCAGTCAGAGCTACTTTCCATGAGATAACCTGGAACTGACTTTATCTATTAAAAAAGTGGATTCTAAGTTTTGGATTCTGAATATATTTTATCCTCAACAACTGCAACAACTTCCTGGGATTGCCAAAACACACGCCTTCAATTTAGAACAACAAAGATGGATCCTCCTGCTGATATTCTACTTCTGAGTTTAACTGAAACCTGGAAGTCAGCATCCTTGCTAGGTCAACACTTTCAGATGGCCCTTCCCATCTTAGAGTGTCAAGCCCCTGGCCAAGCAACCCATGACCTTTGCTAGCAGTCACTGGGAAAGCACTGAGGAAAAATTTCTGAGTGATGACTCATTCTGCCACAGTTTGGTTGCTTTAGCGTTTTCTAATGCTGCTGATGGGAATATTTCTCTTGTGAGAGGCTTGTTTTCCTGCTCCATAGGAACAACGATCCGTAAGTATTTCCTGAGGAGTGATTTTTCCTGACACAGTGTGACGGTTCTTGTCTCTTAGCTCCTGGAAGGCTAATTTAATAAATCATCACCTGGTTACTTATTACCTTCCTGTTCCCTCTTGCCTTTTCAACACGTACTTTAATGCAGAGGGCTCCTCACCACACATACTCTGGGAAGCAGAGTGAAACAATGAAAAGCCGTCATAAATAAGCGCCGAAGGAGGAAATGTATAGAAGAAGGCTACAGCTATCAGGGGCCTCACGTGGACGGCACTGCACACAGGAGAGAGCCCTACTGACCTTCTGTGTTAACTTCAGTTTCGAGTGGAAGTGGCTGGAAATTGGGATCACAGCAGGGGGGCTCCTTTTCCAGCCAGAAACAGCAGTTGGATCTTCTTATAGCAGCGAAGGAGCTATGGGAGCCAAGGTTTGCGTGCGTGGGCAGTAGGCCCCAAGTGGCTACCTTCTCCTCCTAGTTACAGCCTTCTGCAAGGGCCTCTCTACCCAGATCATTCCAGGTTTTAAAATGTTAAAATGCAACCACAGCGGGCTATGTTGTGTTGCCTGCAGACATAGGGGCTCTTGTTAGACTCGATGCTTAAAAAAGATGTGTTTGGATGGATACAGTAATATTGCTCAGTGATTGACTTTACAGCCAAAAGGGGCTGTTGTGACCGCCCTGTATGACCTTATACCTATACAGGAATTTCACAGTCTGATTCTGTCATGAACCTATTTGCTCCTGGTTGGGTGACAGAAAGTCCTTCAAGATGATACCAAAAAAATAGAGCAGAAATTACTCTGCTCTGACTGCAGATATGGGTAATTGTATGCGAATGCCTCTAGGGTGATGGGGTAGAAGAGATGTTCCTCACACTGCATAGCCTGTTATTGTCCCTTTCCCGGCTCCCAGGAGTCTGGGAGAAACAGCTGTACTGCAGGGATGCCAGCCACCAGCAAAATACAGCAATTGTTTTATGAGTTTAATGCTGTTTATCTCCTAATTTATTTACCAGGGGCATGTGTAATGCTCAGTGAAAGCCAGTTTGCTGAACAGAAGTCTTAAAAAGTCCTTTCTGTTATATAAAATGTTTTGTTTTAGAATTTTTTTTTCCTCCCTCCCCCAAAAAATGAGGGAGAGGGAAGGGACAGACAGGTAAACTCAAGAATATCAAAATACCTTCTCAGCTCCCACTGACAGAAGATAGCAACAGGTAGAATACAAAGCTTGTTGGCCAAGTATCACCTTCTTTTTATAACTACTTGCCCTGCAATAGTCACCAAACACCCCAGTGAGGACAGGACCCCATTTCGCCGGGAGTGCTGCGGTAGAGCCCTCGCCCTGAAGGTTAAACGGTGGCTTGTGTAATTGGATCTGAGCAGGGTCAATCTGATCTCCATCCTAACGTGAGAGAAAGCTGCCAGCTGGTGCTGGTAGCTCAGGTATTGCTATCCCCTTTGTGCTTGTGTAAAGATATCTGCAGTGGCTGGGGCTCCAGGCTGAGCTCTGCCGACCAAGAGGAATTAACTGCAGGACAGGAGCCCACTATTAAGCAGATAAGGGAGGAAAGATCTAGAAAAGTGTCGGAGCCCAGACAGAGTTAGATAAATGGTGGTGAGAAAGCCTGCATTAACAGCCCTAACGCAGCTGTGTGTTTGCTGGAAGAGAGCAAGAAATTCCCTAGTGTAGGCATACTTACTGTTGGCCAAAAAGCATTCTGAATTCCTCAATAATCAGGCAGGAAGTGGTAAAATCCGTCAGATAAAATGAGCAATATGTTATTTTTCCTATATCAAAATATATTCTAGGTCATTAGTATTAGAGAAAAATATTTTGTAGCCAGTCTGATTTTTTTTCTTTTTTTTTTTCCACTTTTGTCCGTGATATACAACAAATGGAATTTCTGTGCACAAAAATGTCCTTTGTTTCGATTTAGGTCAGATTTTTATTATTTTATAGGTTCATTACTATTGATTAGCACTGTTTCAAAGATATGCACAAATGGCAATTATATTTTAGCATTTCTCCAGTCAGGATTCAGAGAGAAAAGTGAAACTGTAATAACTGTAAGTTTTGTGTTGCCTATGAACAGGTGTATTTTCTTATCACAAGCCAACGCAAAAGGTGAGTCTGATTCAGTTTGTCACATCTATGTGATCGCTCTTGCTTAGTTTCTCTATGACTAAAGTCAAAATGAGGATGCTCTATCAAAATAAGTCAACAATCTCATGCCTACCTTGCTTTGGCCACTCCAAGAACGTCTCCTGCTCTCTCCACTTTGCATTTGCTCTGCCTGTTCCCTCATGAATGATCCTTCCTCTGAGGAGCCCTGGGCAGGAAGACCCTCCTGGTGTTGCAGCCCAAGGGAGTCAGCAGCGCTACTTGGCAATTCCTCCCGGCTGGATATGCTTCCCTGCTTGTGGATAAAGGAGCCTGCTGCCTTAATAACTTTTCCCCATCGTGTCCCAGAGGTTAGGCACCTTGCCATGTATAGATGTTATCAAAAAATTGAATCATTTTATAAATAAACTCTGAGTTAACAGCAGTCTGGTTAAATGTATTCTTTAGTTTGAGACTGATGTATTCCATTCTGTAAAAACGTTCTCTAAATAAACTGCATGTTTTCATTTTGTAGTTTGTTATGATTTATCACGTTGTGGTTTAGTTAGGTCTTTGAATGCTCTCTCTTCCATTTGCTGAACTTTGGATATGGAATTAAAAGTCCCTTGACTGCACAGACTCCTCTCTGTGTTTTGAAGGAGAAGCCACATAGCTATCAAAATGGATTAAGCCTTCCTGCATTAAAAACCTGTGTCACTTTTGCAACTGTGTGCATTTATGCAATGAGACATCGGTAGCTAATGGGACCATCTAAGACATTAAGTTGAATGGACACTTTTTTCAGAACTGTGATAATTATGAATACACTGAGAGAGGCGTCTGCCAACTGTGGCCCTAGAAAACTGAATATTGTTCTCTTGCAAAAAAAGGCTCTGCGAATATTCACAGAATCACAGAGTGGTTGAGGTTGGAAGGGACCTCTAGAGATCTCAGCCACCTTGTTCCGTTACTTGCCATTATAAAAATACAGTGACTAGTTTATGCACTGGAAGCTAAATGTATGTACAGTACATCTTTTGAAGGCACATAATTCTGCTTTCCTCTGCAGCATGTCAAAGGCATGGCCTCAAACTGAGGACCTTTTTGGACTGTTACTATCTGCTAGGAACAGCATACCTGCATTACTGGATCAACTGTCTTCAAAATTCCATGATCCTGGGCAGACCCTTCAAAGAGATTTCCGACAGCCACCTTTTCTCTCTGGACTCGTCCACTACAGAGTTGCAGAGTGATCTACCTCTTCAACAGGGAAAGATTTCCATTCCCCTTCATGACCAAGGAAAGATCCCCAAAATAACAGGACCAAACGCTCAAATTTGACCAGACCAGTATTTTCTAAAACTAGGGTTTTCCAGGAAAGAATATTTTCACAGTAAACACCTTATGCTGTTACCAAACATATCACCTTCCCTTTGGCATTTAGTTATGCCTTAAACCACTTATTTACTGTCTAGTTGTGATTCATATAACTATACATTGCTGCCAAGAGAATTGTATTACCATGGGGATATTTGCATTTTAAATAGTGGAGATAAGTACAATAAGCTAGAAAAAATGCCAAGAAATAAATTGATATGAAATGGGTGATCACTGCCTTGGAAACTGACTTTTTGGACCAGCAATAGTAATCAAGCCAAGACTAATTACGTCAGCTGTACAATGATAAACTACAGGTAGAACAATACTACGATTCTTCTTGCAATAAAAGCAGTCAGAACACTTTTTAAAGAAAGGTTAAGTTAGGCAAATATTTGCTTCCTACTCAACTGAACCTTCTTTCAGTAAGAATCAGATTTTCAGCAAGAAATTTCAAGGAAATAGAGTGCTGCAACTAGACTGTCAGTACATGTCATATCCAATAGACTACTACTATCACAGTGTCTTCAGTGAAGAGAAATAATATCTGAAAAAAGACACCACTATCACAAATATTGGTATGGTATGCCACATGGTATGAGTGAGTATGATATACTCACAAAGCAGAAAGGCAACTAGGCATTCCAAGTATATTTAAAAGCTTTGTTGTTGTTGTTTTGTTTAGCATATTGTATAATGGCAGTGCTTCATATATTCGATCACAGTTCTTGCAGAACATTGGGCATCATATTAACAACTACAAAAAAAAAAGAAGATGATGATGAAATATGGGCAAAAAAAATAGAAACATCCTGGGTTGGGAAAGTTCATGCTATCAGTTACTCCTAATGGAAGAAAAAAAAAGTTATTCCATAAAATACATCTCTTATGTTATACAAATAACCTCAATGCTATTTTTTTTCTGTACTAACACAGATTATGTAATTTGTATTAAAATATACACATTTAAAGAATGGAGCATGAAGTTTGGCTCTAGAAAAATTGCATGATTTCTTTTAAAAACTCTCTAACTGTAACTTTCTGCTGTTATAACAATGTAAGGATTTTTTTTCTAATCAGGAAGACCAAGGAGATGTCTTGGGTTATGTTAATGGATCTACTTTGAAACAAGCTCTTGAAATATTCTTGACTGATATGGTGGATTCATCATCAAAAAGACCATTATCTTCCATTACGAATCCCAAATGTCTACATAACTGATTCCTTTAAAACTAAGCTTTATTTCTAGGATTGCTCAGTCATCATAGCAAGATCACTAAGTACTATTCTCCTTACGCCAAAGAGCAGTTCAGCATTTTGCAATACAGAGCACACATATGAAAAGTAATCTGAATTAAATTTCAGTATCCTCTTTGATCTACCCTTCATTTTTGCCATGTTATGCACTTATTTGTTAAGTAACTGGGATGAACTAGCAGGTGCTTCTAGTACTACACTTTTATATTCAGATTTTAGCTGCTTATTGTTTTCTTGAAACATGGTTTGAATAAATGTTTTCTGTTAATAGATATTTGGCTATAGAAGATAGATAGTATAATTCTTAAAACCAATTAGAAAATTCTCACTGACATCAGTGGAAGCAAGATTCAGTCCCAAGTGCAAACAAACAGATAATGATCCTTACATATGTTTAGAGAAAATGACTTTTGCTTTTTAGATATTGAGAAGTATTTCAGATCACATTTTGTTGTAAGGAATAGGTAGTAAGTAGTATATGGGGTTAACTGGAGTTGCCTGAGTAGGTGTGTTCAGTTTAATAGCTGCTGCTAGATAAACTATCAGCAAAGCTCAAACAGCACGTACAAATAAGCCATCTTTTGACAAAAGCGGGCCACAATGCCAAACAATGTCCTGTAAAGGACATATTCATTGACTGTAGTCAAGGGCTCAACAACTGTCTTGCCAACCTAAAGAACAAAAGTGTATTGAAAATTGAAGAAGTGAAATGGAGTATCTGAGAAGTCGCTTTTCAGATGTGGAAGGTAGATGTTCTGGTGTCAAGGTACCAATCATTTTGCTCAGGAAAAATGGGGGGTCAGAAAACCAGCAAGGATGGTAGGACTGCATTGGGCAAGTTACCTAAGTGGAAGGCGCGTGTCCCTGCTGGATTGGGTTAGTGTGCTGGTTCGGTTCAGGTCCCTCACTGAGCAGCGCCGTGATCCTTCTGTGATGGCCAGCAGAAGCAACGCGTCCTCGCTGCTGGGTGCAGCCCCCAGAGGCTGAGGGGCCAAGACACACACACATCTGAAGGGTAAATAGCCATAGGCTCCACAGGGTGCAGCCTGGTCTGATTTGAGATACAAAGGAAGAGACTCTTCCCTTTGGGAGTGAGCTTGGAGAGACCTCAGAGAGCATCCAGATTGCAGCTAGCCCAGTAACCACGGCAGAAGGTAGAGTCACATTTTCATAGGTAAATTGAAGGGGATAAAGTGACAAAAAGTGAAGCAAGTGACTTTGCTTCATTTGCTCCAAATTTGTGCTTGAGGCCTTGATTTCCCATACTGCTACATAAAAGTCTCATTTTGAGTACCCGACATACCCGACTACAGTGTGTGAGGACAAAGCTCGATTCACTACTCCCGGTGTGATGTAGGTGTTCTTTAATTAAAAAGGTAAAGTTGGGAAAACACAGTCAGAATACTGGAATAGTAATGGCACAGGATATGCAGTGCTACTTTCCTATCAGAACCAATCATTTGCTATTTTTGTAGAAACAACATGAGTAAAAAAATGAGTAAAGAGCATAAGGAGGCGATTACTGTATATTGAGAATTCATCTGTTTTCATTCTGTAATATCTTTCTTTTAAAGGAAGAAAACTGTACCAAAAGCTGTATTTTGCACAGGCAATTCTTTTCAAGCTCAGAAATGCTACTTTTCCTGCACAGCTACTTTCATAAATAAAAATTATATAATAAAATGCCAAATTCCATTTTTTCCTACTGTAACATGCAAAGAATGACAGTAATATCGTATACTGCACTTACTTGCTAGTGAAAAGGGGCAGTAAGCCTAAACTCTCCTAAGGCCTCGCTCGTGCAGTGCCATCAGCCTGTGCAGACCCTTTAGGTCTGTGGGACTCTGCTCAATGCAACAGTTCATGGCTACAGGTTCAGCTGCAGGATCGGATATACAGAAAGCCTAACGATTTACAGAGACCTGCCCAACCCCACCGTGGTTTACTTATTAACAAATAAACAAACAAAAACTGGAATTACAGGACGTGCACTGCACATATTCGCATTGCTTCTGGTCATCCTGAACAGTCTGTTTGCTTGCACAGAGGCAAGCGGAGGGGCGGTAGAGGAAAAGGAACATTTGTTTAAGGCTATCACAGGTAGTAAATATATCTTCAAGTTCCTGATTTGAGTACTGTGAATGTTGTACGAACAAAACACTAGATGAGTTTTCTTTCAAATAGTTTACTATAAATCTTTTCTGTTTCCCAGGACACTCAAGTCCCTCATAAGGATGAAAACAGTGCAGAGTACCAGATAAACTTCCACGAAGATTTTATCTCACCTCATTTAATTAAGCAATCATGACCGATAAGAATACACGAGTAAGAAGTGGCTGCCTTCCTGCTTCTACTGATCTATATTGTCCACTGCCCAAGCACAACTGCACAAAGCAACCATTTTCTACCTTAAACAATAAGTGCATGTGTGTGCCTCTCACAAGCATCATCACATCACTGGGCTGTAATCTATCAAAGCCTCTTTCTTTAGATAACTGAAGTAATGGATGTATACCAGCACGATACAGTAAACACACGACAAAACAAGAGATGCTGTATTTTTCCCATAGCAATTGTTCAATGGAGGCCTCTGTTGATAACTTTCACGGAATTTTATAAGCATTTGCTGATGAATATGGCTCTTTCTTACTGTTACGAAGTATTTTCTTAAAAACAACACGTTGTAAGATTTAAAACAGGTCCCAAGAGGTATACATTTGATGTTGTTCCATTTGCATATTCCTAGAGCAATGCTATAGGTAGCAGCCTAGGACAACAGCTGACAGAGAGGACAGTAAGACCAGTTTATAGAATCGCTAGTTGTTTTGCTGCTTGTGGGTTGGCAAGGGTTTTCTAGTTCACGGCGGCCCTGTCAACACTGCAGCACAAAAGAACAGCTTTTGTCAACGCTGAAAAGCTATGCAAATATCGGCCCGACGCTGGGAACCTTTATTCAAAGAAGTGGCCCTACAGACTCGGAATAGGGAATAGGAAAAGGCTGATGGACAAGAAAGACAGGAGAAGCCAATTAGATGTCACAGCAGGTGCCTCATGCTGTAGTTAGTGTTCATATTACCATTGTGTTAGACTGTTTCTTGTGTTAGGGAACGTACAAAGCAAAATGGCAATTTTTATACACAGAGTGTCAAAGGCAAAAGGCAGAAGATGGTTGGGGAGGCAGCAAAGGACAAGACACACTATGAGTCAACATGAGAAGCATTGCCCCAAGAGTGGTCACTAGATTTATGAGTATTATGGCAACACAGAGGTTTAAGGATGGATCTGAAGGAAGAGACATAGCATTTACTGTTGAGCACCCTCAGCTTCATGTGTTGCAAGAACTAGATTGCTTATGAGAGCAGGAGTTCAGGATTTCACTCAGCTGGTGTAAAGAAACTGCCCATCTTGGCACGCGAGCACTTTCAATTGGGCGCAGTTCAGTGTGGAGATGAACCGCCTACCCAGTAAATGTGGAAGCTGCAATGGAAGGGCAAGCCAAGGCGATACAAGCACAGCCATTCCATCACATCCCGTGCCGGAGCTAACGCTGCGTGCAGATTCACCTAGTGACTCACGTCAGTTCACATGAAAAAAAAAATCCCAACAGTGATCCCATGTCTCACTGGCAAGAGGACACCGAAACTGGCCAGGCTGGTTGGAAACCAACCTGACAGCAACACTACTTAGTAAAACTTGTAAATAAGGCGAGTATAGTTTATTTCTTATAGCTTAATGTCTTTGGATACTAATAGGTTCAGAGTTACAGCAAGTAGTACCTTTTCAAAGTGTTCTGTTAACATCACCAAAAGTAGCCAAAAAATTGCACCTTATTCTCTTTAAAATGAATCCATTATCCGCCGAAGCAGAATCTAGAGAGGTTTGTAATTTACTGTTTTTTTTTTTCTCCCATGTTTTGTTTGTCCCACAAGGTTTGACAGACCTATTTAATAAGTGCTTTCTTTTGGCAAGAATATCAGACTTCTACTAGACTGGAAAAGGATGGATTTATTATAATTTACACAGAATGTACTATTCTTTAAATTTGGGGCTTTTTTTGGCATTTGCTCTATTTCTTCTCAAATGCACACAATTTTGCAGGATCTTCCTAGTCCCGTGAATTACTGTATGAAAGGAGGAAAATCCCTGCTATTCACAATACAGAAGAATGGGACATTAACTTCAGATAAAACCCCACTAGCTTGAATCTTGCTTCTTCATTAGGTCTGTGCCAGTTTTGCCCAGGATTTCAAAGGTGCAAACATACTTTTTGTTTATTTGTTTGTTGTTTTTTTTTCTATTATCAATCCATATTGTAGTGTCTTACTTATAAGAAAATTACTTTAAAAAACATCCCACACTTTTTAAAGATATTTCCATCAGTTAAATAGCTAGTGTTTCTCAAGATAACATATCCAAAGACCAAGATAAATGTTTCTGGACAATTTGAAGGTCTTAATACAAGACAGAAAACAAGTGCTTTTTTGTATTGTTTCTTTTCCCGCACTGCATTTTTATGAGACAACTGTTGGGTGTATATTTTGTATTCAGTGAACAACTGTTGTGGTATAAAATGCTTCTTTTTTTGGTATTCAAATAACCACAAAAGCAATGTAGCGATACCTCATTGCCATGGACATTACCACGTAAAATAACCAGAATGAGAAAAGGTTATTTCTTACCTCACCCATTGTGAAAGACACAGATTTATGAGATAACATTTGTCAGTTCTGTGACCAAAGATAATAAAAAAACTCTTTCCCTTGGGCATCTGAGAACCACAGGATATTGTAACACTTCCAGTTCTTAAGCAGCTCTGAGCAGCACTGTGCAGTGCCGCATACCTTTCTGAAAAGATGACACGTTTTCACTGTTGTCATAAAAAGTATTAGCTTATCAAATGCACACGAAAAAGGAAAACAGGGCACATTTTAATTCAGAATTGGTAAGAAACAAGGACAATCTTAATGTCTTCGTTGTTGCTCAACTCAACCTATGGGAATAGTGCATTACTAAAAGTTCCACTTTTGTTGCTGGAATGGAATTTGCTCTTTACATCCTTCTAGTACCAGATTATCCTCTAGAAATGTGTTCTTAATAACCGCAGACACACATTATATATATAAATACTACAAGTTCATACACTTTTCCCTTTTTGCCAAATCCCAGTCCCCACTAGAGAAATGTACTGGGCCTTGTGTGAAAGAAAAGGCAAGGAATGGACCATACTCTATGAAATCCTTAACACAAAAGAAAGTATGGTAGGTTTCAAATCACACATCATAAATATAGATATCCAGTATTTTAGTTTGGGCATGAAAGAAAAAAAAATCCAACAGGATTTTTAAAGGCTCCAAAAATAATCCGTCCCAAACACAACAAAGGTATATAGTATTGAATTCTGTGTTTCAGTAGGAAAGGCAAAAGCTTTTCTATCTCTCACAGTGTTCACCCTTCTTGAGTATTGCTTCCTCACCAGAGATAAGGTACGCCCTGACTCAAAATAGTATTTCTGAGGATGGGAATTTTTAGTCTCAGGAATAGGCTAGACCAAGGCAAATGGTAGGCCTTATCAAAATGATTCTCTGGAGATACGGACATTATTTTGTCCTCTGGAAAGACTGCATCTGCCATCTGCAAACAGCTGCATTCAAGCGGCAATCTATTTTTTTCCTTTTTTAGTAAGTTTTCATTCATGGGTGGGATGCACGCACCAAATCATCCCTTGCGGACGGCCCGCACAGGTCTTCAGTCCCACATATGGGATCCGGACGTGGAAAGTGAGTGACTTAACGGCCAAAATCTTCGCTTCTTAAGTTTCCTCCGTGGCTGCAGCGTGCTCGGAGATTCCAGAGGAGCTCCTGCCCTATGAAATAAAATACAATACTTGTCAGGAAGGTGAACGCCGGAGCAGCGCGGGGCCGCACGGGGGCGGGCAGGCGTGTTGGGCCGCGCCGAGGCGGGCACGGCGAGCGGGGCCGGGCGCCTCGCTCCGGCCCGGGCTGAGCCACCGCGGCGCGAAGCGGCCGCCGGGGGAAGGGGGGCCCCGAAACGGGCCTGGGGTCTCCCTGAGGCGGGGCGGGCGACTAGCGGGACACGGCTTCCCGCCTCGCCGTTTCCCGAGGCGGGAGGGAATGAGAATGAAATGATAAGTAAATATCGATAAAAAAATACGGGCTGGCGGCCCCTGTTCTGGCATTTGCCACTCAAACGGGGCTAAAGAGCCGCGCCCGAATCCCCCCGCCCCCGACTAACGGCTCTGAGCCCCCTCCCCCCCCGCGCCTTTCCAGCCGCTGCCGCGCGCTTTCCCCTACGCCACCTGCGTAGGCGGGGAGCGCGGCCGCACAGCGCGCAATGGGCTCCGCAAGCCGCGCAGACTAACGGCGCTCTGAGAATACCCCGAGCGCTGGGGCGGGGGTTGTAACCGCTTCGCTCAGCCCCGGCAGCCATCTTTGTTGCGGGCGCGCCCCGCAGCCGGCGGCGCTTTCCCGCTGCGGAGCGTGCCCGGCCCCAAGATGGCGGCGGCGCGGCCTGCCCGCCTCTGACGCGGCGTGGGGCGGAGGCGGCGGCGGGCGGAGCGGCCGCGGCGCGCGCGGCGGGGGCAGACGCGGCGGAGGCAGCGGGTG
>JAUBNY010000290.1:4490315-4535119 GCA_032275445.1 Crypturellus soui
TTCCTGCCGCGCCGAAATCGTGAAAGGCGCTAATTTAGCTGGGGGGGGTGGGGGGGCACATGAAAATGCCGCGGATATTTCCTCTCCCTCCTTAATTTTTTATTCCCTCTTTTTCCTTTCCCTCCTCTTCGCCACCTCGCCATCCCTGTCTCCCTCCCCCCCCACCCCCCCTTTTCCTCCACTTGCGCCCAAATTTGGGAGGGAGGAATTTGCTGCAGGAATTAAAGCAGCCTTGAAAATATGCAGGAGCGGGGCGGGGGGGATCGGGATCGCGATCGCGGCGCGGGCAGGAGGAGGAGGGAGGGGGCGGCTCGCGGGGCGCCTCTCGCCGAGCGTGTGCGCGGGCGAGGGCAGCCCGGGAGCCCCTCGCCTATTTGATCCGCTTCTTTATTTATTTTTGCGCTATTTTCTTAGGCGGGGAGCGGCGCCAGGGCCGCGCCCGCGCAAACGTTCCTTCCCCCCCCCCCCCCAACGCCTCCAGAGAGAAAGAAAAGGCTCATAAGTGCCTGTATCCTTCCTCCCCCTTCCCCAAAAAATCCTTCTGAAATGCCCTGTGACCGTTTTCTGCGCGCCTTTCTCCTTCAACAAATCCCTCCTCCCTTCTTCCCCCCATCCCACCCCCTCCTGCAAGGAAATGGGAAGGGTGTTTAATGTGTGGGGCTGAGCCTGTACCAGGGAAATGATAGCTGGCAACTGGAGGCAAAGCAGCCAAAAGTTACCTTGTGCAGAGGTGTGCGGCTCCCGAGTGCTGCATCCTTCAGGAATCTTCCACGCGCGGAAGTGCAGGGAGCCGCTGGCTGTCACACGCGGCCCGCGCGGCCCCAGGAGCGTCCCGCTGGTTCTAGGCGAGGTTCCGCGGAAGAAACGCTTCCTTGTGTAGGAGTGCTTAAGATCCCCGATAATACTGAAACCAAAAACATGTCAGCTTGGGCATGTGTGCACGCGCAGCTCCTCGGAAAGTTGGATGGGCTGCTCCTATGTGTCCAAGGGAAAAAGGTGGACCATGGCTTCTGTGCAAGGTTTTTGTAGTGGTGACTCTTGCCTAGTAGGTGCTAATTTACTTGCTGATGGCAACTTTCGCTGAGCTATCAAACTAGTGCCATCATAAAAATATTTCTTCTTTATCAGTTCTTTCTACGTGTACCTTGAGGTCCTTACCTTCTCAGACATTAGGAAAGTTGGGGGGGGAAATGTGTTTGTGTGTTTATTAAACATCTTGTACTTGTTACCTACTTAATTTACAATGTTTTGCATTGTTTATTTCTGTCAGATTACTGGCATCATTGGCTTTTGAGCATAAGAGCATTATTTCCTTCTGGCTTTAGGTGACTCTGTGTTTTTAGCTGACACGTGGACTACAAAACCCAATAAATATAAATTCTACTTAGGAAAGCAGATTTTGAGAAGAGTTGTTATAAAGGTCACTTACTACCTTATCCCATGCTGAAATCTGAATTGAAAGCGAAGCTGCTCACCTGTTCTGCAATTCCTGCTGTGGCAGAGAGAGCTGCTACTTAGTCAGTTTGAGAATGAAGAAACGCCCCCAAAACAGTGCTTGTCAGCCCGCTCTCTGATAACAGCGCAAGCACTTTGCACTTCCTTCGCTTCAGCCAGGAGGGTGAGTGACCTGTCTAAGCCAGAATAATGCTTTAGACGCGTCCTCAATATGATAGGCAGACTTCTTTGTGCACCCCTGTTTGCATATTTATTTATAAAAATGTAATTGATCCTCACACCAGAAATAAAGGATCCAGTTTGGGATCTTTGTAAAACAAAATTCAATAGATCTTGCCTTTTTTTTATTATTATTATTTATTTCTACACATGAACTATGATTGTGTTTAAAATGAAGTTTTGGACCTCTAGCTCTTGCACTTCAAAATGAAGTCAGTGAAGGAACATTTTCCTTGGAAAAGTGTGTAGGAGAATGTTATCCTCAGAAGTGCATCCTGACATACATTTTTTACTTAATCTATTGCCAGCCTCTTCACTTCGCCTGTTTAGACCGGAGATGCGTATGTATGAGCGATACTCAGCTCTCTGCAACTTGGTACTGCAGCTCCTGCAATAAGCTACTTAATTGCAAATGTGTCCTCTGTACTTAGGAGGGCATTTAGTCACCATTTAAGTGGTTTAGTTAGGCCTTGTTTAAATTATTAATTCAGATTCTAGTAGTGTTAGACTGTAGGCGAACACCACCTATCCTGAGAGAGGGTTTGAGAGTCTCAGAGCCAATAGAGGTGGCAGAGCTGGAGCAGTGACACAGGTGAGACGAGGATGTTTCCCAGTTCCAAGGGCTAGAAACTCAGTTTGTAGAAACCACTGACTTCCTGCTCACCTCATGAGGGAGGGTTTCACAGGTACAAGCGGTGAGTCAAGCTGGTGCTTTTATTTCAGTCTCTTGCTTTAATCTTCCTGTTAGGATAACTCTGTAATGTCATCCCTCAAGTAGCTTTCATAGGCAAAGCATTTAAGTTATTTTTATTTGGAAAAAAGCAACTCTGTAGGTACCTCTGCAACTTGTAGCTTTATCTTCTGCTTTAGTTAATGCAGCTATCCTGGATGCTGCCTTGAAAGAGCATGGCTGTGAGGCTGCTGTAAGATATGACACTTTGTGTTACATTAAAAGCAAAAAAGTAGCGATGGGCCTGTGAGCATGTTGGAAAACAACATGTATCCACATTTCTCTTGACAGAGTTTTGAGCTGGAGATACCTGAAATGTGTGTCTGATTAAACTTTGCTGTAAAGGGTGACCTAGACTTCCTTTCTGAAAAAGCTACTGGATGTTACTTCTGCTTTTGGTGCGGCGGCACTTTTCTGCACTGCTTCCAAAAATCCGAGGATCTCAAGTACCAGTATCCAGATCCCAGGCCAGGTGCAGTCTCACAGATCAGTACGTTACATTGCAGCCATTTTTCAAAGCCATCTGAGTTCTCTGCTGGCTCCAGTGCTATATCCTACTTACAGATTGCTCTTTATATTGTCATTTTTATGCCAGCGTTCAGAGCAGTAATAATTCAGAATGTGTTTGCCAATAGCTTTGGAAACAATATTACTGAACAGTAACAGTGTTAGAAGATATGTTTTATTGCAGAAGCTAGTAATTGTCAGCAACCAAACATAAACTGAATTGTTTCTCAGTCGCCTAGATGATTTTTTTTTTCAGGACACTTTTATCTACACTGAGAATCACATTTCAAGATTTAAATAATTTATACATATAAAAATTTACCTGCCTAATATAGATGAATAGGCAATGGACTCCTAGGACTTACAGACGGGGAGAGGAAAGATTAATGCATTAGGGAGATTTCTGCCTTCCCAACCCCCACAGCTTTAGAAGGATCGATATTGAGAGGCAGCACCTAGTTTTAGTGTCAGCATTTTTCAAGTTTGTAAATGGAAAAAGGGCATCACAGTTGCAAGAGAGGTGAGACCTAAAGGGAGTTTGAAAAGGAATCTGACTGCAGGCTCTTCTGTCATTTATTTAAAGAAAGAAAGAAAGAGGGGGAGAAAATGGAGAAAAAAAAAAAGAAACTCCAACCAAAAAAACGCTCAAGCCCCAAGGGTTGATAGTGGTCTAGAAGCCTGGTCTCCAGAGAGAGAAAATATCCCATGCAGAGCGTTTTTCAGTGTTTTCAGTTAAAGCGTGACAAGAACAGTGACCAGAAAAGAGAAATGCAAGCTGGCTGTACCGCATCTATTTAGCAATGCTGATGATTACCAGGGTGTTGAACTACAAAGGAGCAGTTTATCAAATTCCAGTCAAGATAGTCTTATTGTATGTAGAAATAGTTCTGCTGTGCAGTGCTATAATTGCAACAGCGAAGGATCTGAAAGACAAATGAAATCATGGATGGCAGAGTTACTGCTGTGACATTTGTGTGAAGAAGCAGTGCAGGTCTCTGTACTTGACACAGAGAAAAATTAAGCTGACATGAACGTTTGGCATTGGTGCCAGTGGTTGTCACTAGAGGATGGACAACCAGTTTATTAGAAGCTAAACGGATTAAATATTACCTCTTTTATATTTCCTGCATTAAAATAGTACTTATATAATGACTGAAGTTAAAAAAAAATATTGGTTAGATGGTCAGAAATGAAGAGGATGAGTTTGCTCTTCTAGTCAGCTGGAGTAGGTTCTTTTCAGCTGGATCTCTGACCTGGTCAGGTTTGTTCCCTGGCAGTGCAGTCACCAAAACGGATACAGCGAAGCCACCGTGGCACAATTTCTTGCTACTGCTTTGCTGTGCAGCTGGATTAGCTGCCTACAAGGAGACAGTTCTGCTGCCTGCCCTGCCCTCGCCTTGTGCCTGGCTGGCCTCACAACATGCCAGATCATGGAGCTCAAGTGGAAAACCAAACAGGAAACTCCTGCCAGCTTGGTTGGCTTGTGCGTCTTCCCCCATCACTTGAGTTCCCTGCATCTTTCTCACTGTAGGGTCACAGAAGCTCTGACATGAGAAGGAAGCTGTGGTGGAGAAGTGGAATATGGATGAGCCCTTTCTGCAGTAGCTGGCTAAGTGCACCCTCAGTTTGGTGCCCATTTCAGAGAGGTGTGAGCTAGCCCTGCTGCCGAGAGAAGCAAGCTTGACTTTCTGTTCTGTTCCCAGCTTTGTGTTTCTTACTTTCCCTGTCTTTCTGTACAGTCCCAGCACGAGCTGAGCTGGGGAAGTGAGCCCCAGGTGGCAGAAATGCCTGGTAGTTAATCTGGTCACTCAGCTTGTCTGTTTGTTTCTACTCTAGCAGAGGTGAAGATAGGGAGAAAGGAAAACCCTCTCCATCTGGAGGAATCAAAGCTTGTGGTTGCTCGTCTCCCGAGGCTCAGTTGGTGACCAGGTTGAGCATAAAGAAGGGAGAGCAAATCTCACCATCTTTGGTTTTGGGCACCATATCCTATCAGCGTCGAATGGCTGAGGTGACCAGCTTCATATTCTCTGCTGCTCCATCATTGCCTACCACACTCATGGTAGCACTAACGGTAGTACAACGGTTTTCTTGAGGGAGTTGCAAAACTAATGAATGCAGAAATATTGTTGTGCAGAGGCTCTTACAGTGAAGACCAGATTTTAACTCTGGTACTAAGTTCTTGTGAAAAACAAAGCAATTCTGAAGTGTTAAACAGCCGCTGCTACAGAAATTGAAATTCTTGTGGAAACTTTGACAGCAAAGACTTTTTTTTGTTTGTTTCCTTTTTCCCTGGATGTATGATCTTTTCAGTGCTCACTATAGCTTTCAAAAACAAGAATGTAAAGCCTGGAATATAATGCTCAAGATCTGAGTTCCAGATGCTGGCTGAAATGTAGCTGAATGGCTTTAAGTTTGGGACATTAAATATTTCTGAAGGAGAACAAATCCAAGAAACCCATCTCAGTTAGTTTATTTATCTTTCTCTCACTGTGCCTCCCTTCCACCCCCCCTCAAAAAAAAAAAAAAAAAAAAACCACAAGCAAATGGCACTTCCTAATTAGAGTTACTAAATGCATACTACTAAACCAAGGGGATCAAGATTAAATTACTTTCCTATTTTCTCAGTATTATTCCTATTAGTTTGCCAGATGGTGTGAAATCGAAGTCAGAGAAATCCCTTTATCATCAGTAAAATGTAGACAAACTACTGCCTTGTTTAGTGTTTTTTATATTTTTAGCTTTTAGCTGAGGGAGAACTTGGATAGTTCCAAGGAGAGGATGCTTAGAGGGGAGGACTATGGGAGGATAGTTCGTGAGCTGCTGCTGGGCTATTTACTGAAGTTCACGGATATCTGCGGTTCCGCTGTGCCAAGTCCTGACCTTCGGGGCGACTATTTGGGATTCTGTGCGTATCCGCAAACCCATGAGTTTTCAGAGCAGTGAGAGGCACCTGCAGTTCTTAAGGAACAGACAGAAGCAATAGGGAATGAGACCTCAAAGGGATGAGGACAAAAATCAGAGGAAATGGTTATTCAGCTTCTTACTGATGTTGGGAAATGTGGGAGAACATACAGGGAATCTCCTTTGAATCAGTTAAAGGAGAAACATATTGAAGACTAGATGCTCCGAAGGAGGAAAAGTGGGGATGGGAAACCTCCATCCTATAAAAATTTGGTAAAGCAAATCGGGAACTCCAGCAGGCAGTTGTTCCTTGCTTGTGTTTATTTTAAATTTAGTTTACTTTCAAGCTGTCTTGTATTTGTCTCTTTGAAGTGTTTTAAAGCCCTTTCATATATGCCCCATTAGATTTGTTGTGTCCTGATTCTTTTAAAGTTTAAATTTTTGGCACGCAAATTCAAAATGATGATAATTAATATTAAGTGATCTATATGGACCTAGTTATTTGAGTCTTGACAGCTTAGTAATGAAAAGACACTGACATCTTGTTTGTCCACGTCTATGGCAAGAGTCTGTTTTAGAGAAGACTTGGAGAGCGATTAGGGTCTGCCCTCTCCAAGGAAATGCTTGGTGAGCGACTGCAGTCCTGGATGCTGAACGAAATTCACTTGACCCTTGCTTCGTCCTGCTGGCTTCTTGGCCAGCAGTTTGTCTGCCAGCAGCCAATATTCCCATGGGTAAATCATGACTCCTTTCTCAGCAGTATGTCCAGCTCCTCATCACTCTGGTAATGAGGACAGACCCGACTTTCTTCTCGCTTCGGCGTTCCTGCCTCTGAGTCTGGGCCATTGAGTGTTTCAGCATGTCAGCCAGTGGGAGCTGAGTTTGATGGCGAGGAGCCGCTGATATGCTGGTTAATACAGTATTTGACCGTGTAATGCAGCCCAGCCTCCAAAGAGCGAGAGCTGGCATTAGATCCTGCCTTTTCAGCCTGCTTCTCGCAGCCAGCTTTGTTCTTAATGCCAAAAATAAAAGTACTTGGAAAGAGTCTGGAAGGGGAAGAAAGTTGACAGAGGTACAGATCGGGTGTTCTGGATCCTTTTAGGGCTGTGACATTAGTTCTCGCAGTTGTCGGCTTCGCCATCTAGAGCAACCAGGCAGCTGGGCTCTTGTGTGCGGTTTTTATGCGGCGGGTTGTCTTCTGCCTTGAAAAAATGTGTGCAGGAACTGCCAATTCAAAAATGAATTCTTGCACGCAGAATGAATGATGTAAGAACTTAGGGTTTCTAACTACTACCTGTTTATCTTATAGATAAATGGGAATTATACCAACCATATATTGCACTTGTCCAACTCTAAACCTGAATGGTAAATTTTGTTATTGGTGCGGACCATTCTTTGGTGTAAGATTGTTTCCCCGCTGGTTGCTGTGGTATGAGATCTTGATGGAACTCTGTTTTCCCTACACAGTAATTACAATGGGAACCATCTTCCTGCGGTATCTCTCCAGCTTAAAAATAAGACAGTCTAAAAACACCGCAGACAACCAGCTGTGCTTCAGAGCTTGGTAGGCCCAAAGTCTTACACACTGAGGGTTTTTATTAATTGGTATCACTCTTTAAAAGTTGCAAATGAACCACTTTTTTTCATCTTTCCGGTCTCTTTATTTTTTTTATATTGTATGTATAGAACTCCTCAGGCAGTGAGGAAGTAGTTTTGGAAAAGTCTTTTCACCTCTTTGTTGTAATATATGTAAAATCCTCTAAATATTATGAATATAATAATCTTCTGAAGTGCTTTTCCTTAGACTTTGATACCCCTGCTAGAAGAAGTATTGAGGCATAAACATGATTTCAGAGTTCCCTGGAAATTCAGTTTGAGAGCGGCTTCTTCCTTTTAGTATCATTAAGGTGTGCTCTTGTGGGGAGAAATTAATGCTCGTGAAACACGTTTAACCTGCTGCATGTGAACAAAAAGACAGTAATTTAACTTTGAACTGTAGGCTACTATTGCTATGCCTTTTTCAAAAGAAAAGAGGAAAAAATAATCACAAGCTATTCTTGTGGTTTGTGTTTGGTTTCCAGAGGAGTCTGAGACAAAGGAATGGGTGTTTTCACAGAAAAATCACATTTTCACTTTTCTGAGGGGCAAAGAGTACCACAGTGCAAAAAATGTAAAAAAAATGTGAAAGGAAAAATGTCAATGACGTGTGTCTCAAAAAGTTTTAGCTCCGAGTGACTTCCTTGGTGAAACCTCAAGTACTGAGGTCTTCCCTAAGTCAGAACTTAGTATAGGAAAATAAGAGAAAATACAGAAAAACAGATGGCTTCCATATGGGAATAAGTTGTATCCCCTGTTCAGAAGCGTGTGTGTATGTATGTAAAGCCTGCTCCTCCAAGCTATTTTAAATGAGAATTTTCCGTTTTAGCAGGCACACCACAGGTAGCTGTGGTGCAAACTTTTCCCCCAGACTTAACGGGACATCCCTCAGAGTGAATTTGGAAGGTAGTGGAGTATTTCTGAACTCTCACTAGCTTTTCTGCAGCTACATGTCAATGTTAAAGGAACAGAACTGATACAAAATTGTATACTTAATAATGGTCCCCTTAGGAAATGCATTTTGGTTTGTTGCATCTTTTTCCTATGTTTGTAGGGCCAACAAGACTTTTGAAATTGTTGGTGTTCAGGTTGAGGTTTTAACTTGTGGAGAAATTCTGTTTTTTTCTTTTTTTTTTTTTTTTTTAAAAAAAGGATCTGCTATAAAATCAACTGAATTGTGAGTTTGAGGAGTTGAAAGTAATGAGGTGAAATTGCCTGAAAAATCCAACTGTTTTTTAGTGGGGTGGTTCATGTATTTTTTATTTATTTACTTATTTACATCTCTCTGAGAAACTTGCACAAACTAAATATGCAGTGGAAATGTCATATATGAAGCTGAATAGAGTTTTTTTTAATGGAGTTTTTATGCAGGAGCAGGAGCATCATTCATAAATCTTTTTTTCCTTTTCATCTTTCCTCTTCAGCCTTTGGATCAGTGATTACATCAAAATAACTATGCAGTGATGGTGTAGCTGAGGAGAAGTGGTGATAGATACACCAAGTGATGTGTGATTTGATGCTTGGTCTGCCTCGGTTATTCCTGCTGGCTCCCCAGGTCCCCCTTCAGATTGGCCCTTTTTGTAGGCTTCCCTGTGTCCTTTTTTACTACCCTGCTTTATGGAGCAGAAGATAAGCAGTCACTTTCTTGTCATATTTAATTTAGAATTTTCATTTTAGTTCCTCTTAATTCTAGGTGCAAGTTGCTAGTGTTTTATGTGTCAGTATTGTAGGGTTTTTTTGTTGTTGTTTATTTTTTCTTTTTTTGTTGTTTTGTTTTTAATAAGACCATTTGCTTGAAGGAAAAAAGTGGAAAAACATCAAGTGCAAGAAGCTTAAAATGGACATCTGTGTGCTATCTAAATCTGTTAATGGCAGTGGCGGTTTTAATGCACTGAAGCATCAAATTTTTGATATAAGCGTGAACGTTTTACAGTATCTGCTAACTAGCCTTTCAGTATGATAGTGGCTTTATACTGATAGATTATTGAGTTAAAGAGATAATATTGGTAGTGAGGTATTACTGAAAACACGCACAGAAATAGCTTACTGCTTCTTCAAGGACCCAGTTCTTCTGATTTCCAGTAAGGCTGAAGTACAGCATGAGACCTATCAGTAGGGGTGACATCTCTGAATGTTTCGTAGAATCACCAGGTGTAGAGGAACTTGTGTCCTCTGCAGCTTTACAGGACTTGCATGATTTGGCGACATTCATTCTTCACTACTCCATGATTAGTTTTGGATTTCTAAACACTTCCATGGCTCCCTTTTTCTGCAGTTGTCTGCTTTCTTGCATATGTTTGGTGATTCCAAGAGCCGCAACATTGCCCATATTCACTCTAGCTGCCGCAGCGTGTTTGTAGCCTTCTCATGAAGGCCCTTACGCATTGTGTACTATTAAACTATAGTTTAACGATACACTTGTGTTGCATCCCCTTTGTTTTTTCTTCCAGCTTAAGGACAGCCTGTCCCATAGCTCAACATGGGTTGTGCTGTCTGCTCTTTCTGATCTCTGCAGTGCCAAAGCCTTCTGGCAGGGTCCTCTTGCTCTTAGAAATTCCAGGTGTTTCTGTGCTATCTGCTAATAAACTCTAGATGATGGTATCTGGCACAGGAAAAGAAAGCAAGAGAGAGCACCTGGAGCTAAGTTTAGTCTGATCTCTACTGAGATGCTCATTCAGGTGAAATTTTGATGCAGAGTAGATTTGAAACTGCATTCACTGGTTGAAAGTTATTGAACATTGACTTAATCAGCTTATTCCTAGGGACTGAAAGAGATCTTGATTTCTTAGTAGAGTTTGCACAATTGAAGTTTTATAGGGAATAATTTCTGAGAATTATTTTTTTCCCCCCAGATGCAAGCAAGACCTGAAGTTCTCACTTGCATGACAGGTTATCTTGCTGTAAAGGAAGGCTTCTAATGAGCTTCTGCAGTTGATGCTTGTCTGTGAGTAAAGGTGGAGGTTTCCATTGCAGAGGTGCTAGACTTCCGGCATGTAAATTAAAATTAACCTTGTGGACTCAGCAGGTGCTTTTACTTTACTCTAAATAGCGAAAGGAAAAACATGCTTGTAGATGCTTGGCATAAATTAAATTGTAATATTTAGAACTGAGGGGTTTCATTTTTTTGTGCTGTTATTCCCATGCTCACGAAAAGAAGGTGTTAGGACCTGTATTGAAAGCAACATGCAGAGCAGGTGCAGAATGTTTTGGAAACTCTAAGATGTTTTCAAAGTAAACTGTGTGTAAAGGGAACTTGCCCTATATCTAGGTATCTAACAAGAACAAATTGACTGTGTGGCACTCTAAACTTGGGGAGAAGCACCGTGTTCAGAAGGTGCTCCCTGTTCCCAAACATGTGCAAGATAAGTTAAAATGATGAGCTCTTGTTTGCATTGCTGATGGCAGGTGCCATTGCTATCATGTACCTAATTATGGAGAGAGTAACTGCTGTTTCTAACACTCTTTTATGTTGCTTATAGTAAGATCTGTTGTCAACAGTCCCAGTTAATCTCTGTTACTTCTTCAGAATTTTTAAAATAATGGCGCTTGGAATGAGGCTAGGGAAAAATCTATTGCATTCATTATTTTTGGAATAAATTTAACTAGGAAGCTCCAAAACCTCTATTTAAAGGAGAGACTTTGTTTGCAATGGACAGTGACTCACCCAATGTCAAAGTCTTTTTTCTTCGTTTTGTTTTTCTTCCTCTCCAATAGTCTTCACAAACACTTGCCACTGATTGCCTAAGTCATAAATCCTTGAAAGGTTTTACTAACATCATGTAACAAACTGCCAGTTCCTAGCAGAGCACCTCGCTTTGCAGGCTGTGAGCTGAGCGTGCAGGAGAGACATAAAATATCTTTGGGGTTTGCATTTGGGAGTCTGACTTGGAGTTGAACCTCCTGTTTCTTCAGGTGGCGGACCTGATTCCAGAAAGGGTTATCTTTTGGCCCAGATGGTAAATTACAAGAGCTGGACAGCAGCAGAAGTGGCGAGCAGACCTGAGGGGACACTAGGAAATGAGGATGTTTGAATGTTAGTATTCTTTCTAAAGCTTTCTTGGGAAGTAATTGATAGTACTTCTTTCATTCATCTGTACAAATGTAGGTGCTTGCTACTGGCTTTTAGTCATCAGTTCAGATGATGGATTGAAAATACCGGCAATGCTGCTGGCTTATGTAGGCTTTGACGTTTTGCTTGGGGGCTACCTATTATTAAAATAGCACCGAGTGAACAAAGTAGATGCAAAAGAAGGCAGCTAATGCCAGGATTGTAATTGCCTGCATGACTTCCAGTTATTTGTGCCAAGTTATTCAGAGTAGTAGAGGTGATGGATAGCTGTGAGGACTGTAGAAAAATAGTAGAAGACTGATACAAATTGATAGTTCAAATGTGGTGCAGGTCAGTGTAAAGTGATGCACACATGTTAGTGTAAGAAGGGGCTGCTCTACTTCTGTACATGAACAAATTCTGCTAAGGCTCAGGAACAAGATCCTGGCGTGTGATGCAGTTCCATGGAAACTTGATACTCAGGGTCAGAAAAGCCAGTTATACTTTTGGGAATTGCTAAGAATTTGGGGGATCGCTGAGAAAGGAGCCGAGGACAAGAATAACAATGTGATGCTGCTACATAGATCTGTGACTGGCTTGTCTTTTGGGTGCGGTGTACAGTTCTCATCCTTACAGCTGCAGAGGATGGCAGAACCAGAAGAGCTTTGCAGATGATCAGAAAGGGCGATTGGTGGCAGGGAATGGCCTTTTGGCAGGCTCTTGTGCCGTGCTCCTAAGCCTCTCTTCCAATGCAGGTCATACCAGGCTCCCTGGAAGCTCACAGGTGGTGATTTTGAAATGTGAAACTTGTTTTAGCAATGGATGAGTAATTAGAGGGAGCCCTTGTCAAAGGCTTTTTGTTGGTACTGAATTTACATGACGCTCAGGAGGGAGTATACGAGCTCATGGAAGAGGGATTAATCAAATTCTTGCTCAGGTGTGAAAATATTCCTGTTTTAGGAGATGCTTGAAAGGTAAAGTTTTTGGTGGTTTGTAGAGTGTTACTGCCTGTGATCTGGAGCTCTGAGGTGACCTGTGTGGCTGATTCGTAGTGCAGTCAGTGGTGTCCACAGGGGATGAGGTCTTCTCTCTCCTAGCTGAGCTGATGTAGAAGTTTTCTTAACAACGCTGCCCTGATGCTGCAAAGCTTAAAGCAGCAATGAGCAATGTGCTAAATGGCAGTGATAAGGGGATGCCTAACGCGTTCGCTATCGAAATCTGTGGGCGTTTTGCTGCAGGAGCAGTTTGCGTCCCAGCCTGCACAGCTCTCCCTGGTTCTGCTGCCTGCGCATCTGCCCCCCACCCGGTTTTGCGCCGCCTTCTCATTGAGCAGGACAGAGGGAAGGGCACTGGGACCCGTCTGCAGGGCTCTCCTGAGCTCCTGGGGCCCTGGGCACTAATACAGAGTAAGAAACCTTGGATCCTGCTAGTTAGTAAAGGAGGAAAGTGTCTCATTGCTGCTTTAAACTGCAGTCTGCCATCACAGAGTGCATTTTCTAACAGGCTCTGGGAGTGTGGGACTTACTGAAAGATCTGATACGAGGGCTCAGGAGCACCACTGGTTGCTGGCCTAGAACTAGGTGTTGGTTTGAGATTTGTTGTTGTTGTTGTTGTTGTTCATTTGCTTGTTTTGGTATCAGTATATCAAAATCCTTGTGTTGGAGGATTTCTTATAAGAATCAAGTTTAAAGGGTCTCTGTGATGGCTTTGAGGTTGTCGTATGTAAGTGCTGTTGGAGAACTCACCACAGGTCCCTTGTCATCCACAAGTAGAGGCAATGCCGGCATCAGGCACTTACCTCGTGCCTTCTTTGCTATCTGGTTGTTCAGCTGAGACAGCTATACCAAAATTTGCAGCAGTGCCTTTAATTCTTAATTTTGTAAATGAAGCAAAATGTTCATTGAGTGTAGAAAGTCATACAAAAATATAAAACTATCCAAGAAATGTTTACAGTGATGAGATCTTTCTTTTCCTTATTTGTTTTGCTGTGTCTTTTCCAGTGTAAAATGAGAATAATATTCAATACCATAATAGAATGAGATTATATGTTCTGGAGAACATCTTAGAGGAAAATAAATACCTTTAAATATATTGCTGACTTGACTGGTAAACAAATGGTAAACAAAAACTCTCTGAACAAATAGAATAAAAAGAAATATTGAATCACTATGTGTATTGGGCACTAAATAGCATGAAGTTCGTACAGTGAATCTTCATGAAATGAAGCTGTCTCCTACAAGAGTGAATACATCGATGTTGCATTAAACATTTTATACTAGATTAAAAATATAGAGGGCAACTTTGTTGATCAATGTAAGTAACTTTTCCTTTCCCTTTCTTTCTCTCCTCACCCCATTTTTCTTTCTGGATTGCTGCTGTATCTGCATGGATTCATTGCTGCAATGGTACAAACTTGTCATCTTGACTGGACTGCTTTTGGATATGTTCTACCCACGTGTTCCATGCTGGAAATGATGGAAATATGTTGTTTACAAAGTAGCTGTAAGTATCATTTTCTTATACCTATACCACAAGTGCTGCAGGGCTGAAAGAAACATTGAAATTTTGGTAGCTGAGCTGCAACTGAGCTTAGGTAGCAGCCAAAGCTCAGGCAGGGATAAAAGTCAATGAGAGGAGCTAATGTCAAGTATTAGAAACATGATATCTCACCTGGCACAGTGATCAGTGGAATCAGTAGAAGTTAATGCTTCAAAAGAAAGAGTAATAAGTAACTTCTAAAGGCTGTTGTAGGGTTTTAAGAAGCTTAATTCCAATTCACATAAGTGGGAAGTTTGTGAACAAAGGCGATCTTTTAAAAATCACTATTTCAGAAGTTTCAGTTTTGATCGGTATTGGTGAGCCAGAAATCTGCATGCAGTAACTGATCACAGTTTTTTAAAAGGCAATTTCCTATTGGGAGGGTGTAAGTGCTGGTGTTAATACAGCGTTGATGCCACATATGGCACTTATATATCTTTCTGATTAGTAACATTTATATTTCATTAAAATACATCAAATTATAGATGAAAAATATGTAGACTTCTTGTAGACTCGTAGAATTGCTTAACAAAGAAAGAAAAAGTTGTTATCTATTCTTATTCAAATATTGACTATTTAAGTAGTCAATATTTTTTAAAGCTCTTAGTAGTAAACTATCCAAAATGCGAAGTATGCATGAAGTGGGGGGGGGTAGAGAAAGAAAAATAACTTAATCAAAATGACAATTACCTTTCAAAACAATCTTTTAAGCAAAAGTATTACCTACAACTAATGAGGGGGATGAGCTGTTTCTGGTAAACATGACATACTTTAAAAGGTATGTAGGTATTAAAGATGCAGCTGGTTGACAAGTAAAACTGTAAGGAGTGTCTGAGTATGACTACCCACACAACAGTTTATACCTGGTAGCAATTGCAGTCTTAATATGTATGAAGGACTTGCCCTGCTGCAGAGCTGCTTAATACTTTAAAGAATGTGTCAGGTAATTTACCTGAAGCGTAGGTTCCTGCTTAGGACTTAAGAATATACTTGTATTTTTTGCACATAGTTGTAGTAATAGGAGAGTTAGGAGAGTTCTAAATCTTTCAAAGTCTTTCAGATGAAGCTATTGCTAAACATCTGGATATTTGAAATGAAAAACATCTTAGAATAAGAGATTTCCTTAATGATGCAAGGCCAACGTTTGTGTTCTGGAAAAGGATTAACATTTGTTCTGTGACGCGTAGCTTTAGCCGACTGACTCTAGATGTTCCTCATTTGCTATCTATATGAATTGAGGAACTAAGTGATCCTCACACTGCTGTGACATCAAATGCATTTCCAGGAATCTACTAGATGAATAGTTAAGAAGTAGCATGACTGATCTCTGGAGGATTGCAAGATACTGTATGGAGAGGGAGAGGCATTTTGAGTCTGGCAACATTTTTGCCAATGTAAGGATAAGGAGAGGTGAAATGTTACTATTCAAACTTCTCAGCTCTTTCCACAGTAGGAAACTTTTAAATAACTATTTTAAAGGAACTGGAGCTTTGTCTTTGAGAAGAGATTGTTGAAATGCATGTTGCATTAGCAGAGTTTTAGGTATAGATTTAGCATAAAGGCCTTACTAAAAGCCTCCAATTATGTGACTGAGGAGGAAGAGTGTGTCAAGTTAGTCACCATAATATTGAAGTGGTGCCACTCTCAGGAATATAGAAAAGCTACAGAGATGCTACTTTTCTAAGTTTCAGATGCCAGTTGGAACAAAGTTGATTGTTTTAATCTGTTTGCACTTATACACTGTTTTTGTTGTTCAGGCATAACATAGTAATTGTACTTACAACACTGTTGGCATGGCTGGCCCTCTGTGTCAGACTGCATAGCTAATAAAAAAAAAAAAAAAAATTCCCTCTTTTTTTTTTCATTATATTGTCTGATATAGGCAGTTTTAGGGTATTGCTAAGTAGTAGGAATAAATAGCATCTTTCTTTAAGAATGAGGTTAACACTTATATAACTGAGCCAAAAGTTAATACAAGTAGAGAAAAAAGTTACCAACTTTTTTTTTTCTTCCCCTCAAAATGTTTTCTGATTTAGCAACAGAAGAACCTTGAAGGATATGTGGGGTTTGCAAATCTTCCAAATCAAGTATACAGGAAGTCTGTGAAGAGAGGATTTGAATTCACACTCATGGTAGTAGGTAAGGTGCTTTATTTGTCCATTTCGAGTAGTGATCACTGGAAGTATTTTGGAATAGTTTTTAGAATTTACAATGACAGAGTATATATTTGCTTTGCGCAGTCTTATTAACAGAGAAAGACCCTTATTTTCCAGGAGGTTGTTAAAGTCCCAAATGTTTAAAAATAGCATGTCATCTGTTATGCAAGTAGACAAAGAGCAGGAGGAGAATAATAGCTATATAGCTCATATAGCCTAAGGAAAAAACAGATTGGTGTAGATCTAGTCTAAAAATTGACTGACTATATGACATAATAGAGGTAATTTGAGCTCATTCTCATTAAAATAATAATAAAAAAGGATTACTTTTTTATTACCACAAGCACAACATGGCAGTTCAGGACTCAAGTGTAAAGTTAATCTTTCCTTGCACATCACTAGTCACCATGATCAGGCATATCCTGCATTTCTGTGGCCACAAAACTGTGCTACAAGGTCAAAGCTTTAATTTAAACAAACCTTTCAGTGTGTATGGTTGCAAAGAAAACCAAACATAAACATTGGGTTTCATATGGACTACAGAGAATTTGAGCAGCAGTTAGTATGGATGAATAATGCTGCTCATAAATTTATGTGTTTCGTATTCCCAATCCGTTATCTGCCCTTCATGGGCATCAGATTTCCCTCTTTCTCTTCTCTTGATTACTTTTCTGATATGTATATGTGATGGTCAAACAGTTAAAGCATCTTAAACTCAGAGGATAGTGAAATTAATAAAAATAAAAATCACGCTATCAATATGTGTATATAGTTTGGGTAGATAGATAATGCTTCAATGTTTTATTATCGATAGAATTGATCTTCTGTGCAGCCATTATGCCCCCGTAATAGGTTATACAATAGTGCTATTGGCAAAGTTAAAAATCTGGGTTCAAAATGATAAAAACATCATAGTTCCTTTATTCTCAAACATTCAGTTACATAATTTGTCATTTATTGCAAAACTGTTTAGTCTTAACAATAAAATTTTGATTTCTGCTATCCATGGAGGGAGAAAGGAGTTTCATAACTGAAGAAGGTGAAAACAGCCTAAGTGTTTTACCAGAATGAGATAAAATTTGCACTTTTGATTTTCATTCTCATAACAAGCAAGTTAGTTAAGGCACAAAGAGATGCCATATTAGAGCTGTAGAAAGTGTACCTTGGTGTTCTTACCGTCTGTAATACAGTCTAATGTCATTGCACTTATATGAACTGTAGAAAATAGTGGCCTTTAAGAGGAAAAACTGGCTGAAAGCTGGATAGGAAATAAGATGTTGATCAGAAAACTTTGGTATTAGTCCTATTTTTAGTACCTCTTTTACTGCTTACTACTATTTCATTTGTAAGCATATTTGTGCCTTTGTCAGGAAGTTTACAGAGAGAATTGTCAGTAATCTATAGAAGAGTGCTTTCTAAATTCAGCATGTCCTCCTACACCCCACACCCTTTCTTGAAGAGCGTAGAAATGTCTTGGACAATGTCAGCGCTACTAGGTATCAAAATCGCTACAACAATTGCAGGATACGTTCTTGATGTCTCTGTGCAGCATTACTCCGATTTTCCACTTTGCTTTAGTTGAGTTAATAGGAAACAATACCTCTCAGAGTGCTTTAAAGTGAGTGTTTAATGTCTTGTGGAAAAAATAATTTTGTTCTGCAACTTCAAATTGATGCCTCTGTTGGTAGTATGCCCTGGTAAGGGACATCTGTTTTAAATATGAAGATAAAATAGTTGGTGTTTTACTGAATACTTTTTATTGCTGAATGCTGAATGATAATACACATGTAGAGTTTTAGGAACGTCTTTATCAGTTGCTGCATTCATGCTTTGTGGTACTCTGGCTTGGACATGTACTCTGGCTTGAGTAGAGGCACTTAGGTAATGCTACAGTATACTTCTGTAATAATGAAGGGAGCTATCCATAAACCTGAAATATTCTTCTCTTTCAACTACTGAAAGTCATGTTTGCATCGCTTCCTGTTTACTGGAGGATGCGCATTGCTGCTCTGCTGGCTGTGCTTTATTTGTAGATACTTCAATTTGCTGTGTTGCTCATTTATTCTGAAGAGAGAAATGAGAAGAAATACATGTGGTGCTAAACAGATACAAGGAAGAAAACGGATCATGTTTGGGATCTATGATTTCAGTGTCTGACTGTTTCCAGATGTTTGTGAGGCTTGACACTGCAGCTAGTATATTTCTTTTAAAGTTCTTTCCTAGTTGTTCAGTTAGTCTGGAATGGTCATTTAAACTTTAATGGATTTGTATAGTAAGATAACTGGTTTCTCAACCTCAAAATGTTTACTGTATCAGTGTTTTGGGTGACATGCCAGTATAGTTGTGTAACTGTACTGACTTGCAGAAGTAACTGTGTATGGCATTCAGCTTTTGTCACTAAGTAGTAAGTACAGGCTCCAACAATATCTAAAATTCTTTTTCTTATCAGAATTTTTAGAGGGAAATCAATTTTACAACTCTTCCCATTTTTTTCCTGTATGTGCAAAACATGAATGTATTTGTCTGGTGTGTGTTCCTTGGGCTGCCGAGTTCATGTTGGCGCCCTGCAGAAGATAGGCCTGTCGTTAGCAGCATGTAGTAAAATCACCCAGCTTCACGCGCTTGGATCATGCAAGGGAAGTTGGAGAGCTTCAAACCTGGCTGTCCACAAAGTCTACTGATTTTTAATAGCATGAGATAAAGCTTCTGGGCCCAGGTCCTGCTCTGTGTTGGTTCTGATCTAAGCTGGTGGAGGTGCAGCTTTGAAAGGGGCTGCATTTCAGCTATGCGGGTAGATCACTGGCCTGGAGTTTGATCGATGGGTAGGATTATATTCAAGCCTTACATTGCTAATGAAACCTTTGTGGTAAATATTGTTGTTAATTGCTAAGTGTTCTGATGTTTCCAATAATTCTAACTAAAATGAGAGATATTTGTAAAATATACATGTAGATAAAAACATAAATGGTTGATGTTAAAGTATCGGGTTTTGTACTTAATATTTTATTAACCATTAAAAAATTATTCCTAGCAGAAGCTGGGACTCCTATATAATTGGCCATAGTACTCATTTCATACAACTCCTTAAACATCTGTATTTGCATTCTTTTCTAAACTGTCTTGTTTACTTTTGTAATATTTTTAAACTTTTCTTGAGAAAATGAAGACTTGAAAAGCTCCTTGTTTTCATGTGTGATCCATTGTAATTTGCTTGGCATGTAGAACTTCACGGGATCAAAATTTAATGTTACTCCTATTCTGAAAGGCTAATCAGTAGTTTAAATTACACTGTGGTCTTTTTTTTTTTTAATATTCATTTTGTAGAGTAAGAGCTAGGAGGCGGCTCCTCTGGAGACAAAATATAAATTGCAGTAGACTCAGCCTATAGTTTGTTTCTTCATGCTTTCAACAGTAGAGCTCCTCTAGTGTGCATCTCACTAGTGTGGGGGAAGAAGGTCAACGTTGTCTCTGCCAGCTGTTTTCTTCGCAATCTTGTGTCATTTCTTCAACTATAAAATACTTGTTAAAACACTTGAGAATCCAGTATAAATATTTAGTCAGTTTAAAATCAAAATCAGAGTCTCTGTATTTCTCTGCCGCGTAGCTTTTTTGGAGGAAAGTGCCTGCCCAAATCAAACTCTTAAGAAAAGCAAACTTCCGAAAGCAATCCTGTCATGATTAGTAGCTCATGGCTAAAGGAAGCTCTAATTATGAAATGGAAGTTAAGTCTGTTTATTAGTCAGGTTACTCTGATATAAGGAGTAGGTGTGGTTTCTCCTTTTTGTTTTAATGTAATGAGACATGGAAAAAATGTGGTTACTTTTCACTGAGTTGTTTTTCTAAATACTGAATCAGGAAATCCCTCTTCTGTTCTAACTGTTGTTCTGAAATTAATACTGGTAACATCCAATTTTAACAAAAGCCAAAGTAGATGTGAAGTCATAATTACTAATTCTTTTCCTCTCTTATTCTCCTGAATAATAGCTAGTTGGGATAGGTTTGCATAGAGCTGAATGTTTTAAGATGCTGATGAGCTTCCTGAGCCTTATGAGAATTTGAATTGGTATGGTTTTCATTGTTTATGTGTTCTTTTTTTTTTTTTTTTTATTTTATCTTCTGACTTGAAGAGAGCATTCTTGCAGTCAAGTGACTTTCCAGAAGCCCCTTCCATGTTGTTCTCTTTTTTTTTTTTGTGTGACTCTTTGGTAACTTGCTCTGGCAGCAGTTTGGAAACCTCTGCTGTAGTAAAGTGTCTGTTTAGTTTTCTAAGTGTTGCTTTAGCCTTGTAGGTCACCTGTAGATTACAGCTTCAAGGGAAATGTCAGACAGAACTTTGCTTTTGTGTTTCATTGGTAATTATATGGCCACACTAAAATGCTTTGGTTTAAGCATGACTTTTTGGCCTGGACACCAGGCAAAGTGCTGTATTTTGGAGGCCTTGGAGTGAACACCGTATTCGAGAAAAAGAAAATGCTGATTTTAGAATGACTTTATTGGTCACAGAAAGTAGAGATTGGTTTAATGTTAGTATCTTCCAGTGATTGATCACGTTCTGATTAGAATTACCCTTTTAATTTGTTCACCTTCTAGTACAGCTTACTCAACTAGCCAACAAGGATATTGCCCATTTCAGATGCTTATATTTATCTTTTTTTTTTCCCTAATATAATTTTATTTTCTTGCCCACACAACTAAATTTTAAAGGCAGAAATAAAACCATTAAGCATAGGGGGTTGGATAAGAGTTATAATTATGTGTTAAATAGGCCACAGACAGGCAATACAGTCAGTGAATATTCTTTTGGTTTCTTCCTAGTCCTTGCTGACCTGCTGTGGTTTGAAAAGTCAGTACCCCTCTTAAGGTTTCTCTACTGCCCCTACTATCGCAGTATCTGAATATATGTTTGTCCTTTGGTGTGTCCTTTCTTTCGAATCCATGGAGAAACCACTGAATATTCAGTGCCAAATTCAGCCCTTATCTTTAAGGCCTCTAGGCTCTGCTACAGTACAGATAAAGCTTAAATTCAATCACACTTTAAATCTTGTGGAGAAAAAAAAAGAAAAAAAATCTGATCTTTAGAGTCAATTCTTAGCTTCTCTAGGCTGTATTATTTCATTTTCAGATATTTAGCTTTTCTCTTGCAGCCATGAGTGTATGCTCTGGTATCGTAATTTGGAAATGAAAAGCTTCCTAAGGAGGGGAACTAGCAGAGACTATTTTTGACTGTTCTGTCTCCCTGCTCCCTTTCTCCCTGTAACTTCACTTCCTCAAAGCACCTCAATTCCTCTAATTTCCTCACATCCTCCAAAAAGGCCATGTTCTCTTCCATCACCATGAGCTACTTGCAAGATAGCTGACCAATACCGCTCCGCCAGCTGCCTCATGGCAGGTTGGGCCACAGCCTTTCAGCTCTTACAGTGTCCTTTCTGCAGAGGAAACTGCTTGCTTGTTGTACAGACACCATTTATTTTCTTTTTCCTTTTTAATGATCGTTCTAGAAACTTGCAGATGAAACTTTCCCTTGGGAAACCAAATAAAAAAAAAGATTTAAAGCTACAAGCGTTTTATTCACAGGATTATGAGATGTCAGCAAAGTGCAAAAATAGAAAGGTTCTGTGAAGATTTTTTTTTTTTAAGTGAAAAAAGAAGTATGTATATATTACACTTCAAATGCTGACTCTGTGGATGCAGCCTGTTCTGGTAGTGACTACAGGATGTTAATATTGATAGCTCTGAGGATGACAGAGCACTGAACCAGGTGGATCAGGGAGCTTGTGGAGTTTCTTTTTCTGGGAATACTCGGAACCCACCTGCATGTGGGTTGGTCTGTAACAAATTAACTGAAATGAAATTGATTTTTTGATAGTCAAAATGGTTCACTACTGCATGTTACTGCATATAGTGATAGATAATTGTGTTTAACATATAAATCTACACGTGTCTTAAAGGAGGTACTTACCCACTAGGCATGTTTGCTGCTTACTTTGCTTATCAATTGGCAGACACTTGTTTGACCCCTGAAAGTCACCGATTGTCCTTGGTTTTGGTGGCGCAGAGTAACACAACGTTGCACCTCTTGTAAGTCAAGAGGTGCAAGGAAGTCATGGACTCAGTGTCACCTCTGCCGCCTGTCGCTCTGTAGCCTGGAGAGTCGGGTGCTGCCTGCTGGGCTGCTCCTGGGAGCTCCTTTGTGTCGAGAGGAGGTGGGAGATTCAGACTTGGGTTGATTTATCCTCGGCCAGTTAGGTGCATTTCAACAGTGCTGCTTCTCTTGCACTGCACAAGGGTTTCTTCTGTCGTTACAGGATCTGCCTTGCCCATTTCTCATCAGTAAAGGTTCAGAAGTCAGAATTTTGTATAGGTGAATGTACTGGTATGAGTTGAAAATAGTTTGTCTTGCTGTTGGCTAAAAATGCTGCTCCTGTTTGTTGTATCAGGAAATGGCAACAATTTCAGGAATGAATAGGTTAATCTTGTAGCTAAAGTGGTGTTTTGGATAGTGTTTGTGGGCTTAACTTCCCATTGTAGTAAAGCCACAGTGACCCACTGAACATGACTTTTCTGGTTCAATATGTTTTCCCTCTGACTTGGCAATAGTCAACATAGGTCCTCGCTCAGAATCCATTTGAAGCTGCTGAATTTTTATTTCTCCCATGTTTGTCTGAATGTAGTCTGTCTGTTTCAGGCAACTGTTTCATTTGGGGTTTGAATGCCTTTGTCTTGAACTTCTGGGCATTATTGCTGATAAGTTACGTATTATACTGCATCCTTCTCTGGATTTTTTTTAAGGGAACAATTATATTCTTAGAACCTTTCTCCTTAACGTTGGTTTCTTTTTATAATAAACCCATCAGCAATTTTTCTTCTTGCCTGTATTTTGCAATGTTGTAGTCATTTGCCAGAATCAAATAATTAAGGCAGAATATTTAGATTTGTGACTGCCTGGGAAGGGAGCAGGAAGGAAGATTGCTGGAGTCGACTGTTTTATCAAATCAGTTTTTCTGTTTGGATTGTTGTCATCTCCTACTTCCCAACCCGGCTTTTCACTCCACGTAGCTTTGTTGTGGAGCCGTCTCCAGGAGGGCAGCAGGAGCCGGTCGTCTCAGGGCATTCAGCAACTTGGCTTCGTCGGCGTGAGCCTCAGCACAACTGAAGGGTGACACAAACAGAGCGGGGCCAAGGGCAGTGAGGCAGAGTGTCTGCTCGTGGGGTTTATTTCTGGGGCTACAGGGAACAGTGCTGCTTTTTGTGGTGGGAGACAGCTTGATTATGTGGGAAGAACCTGAAGCATTTCCAGATGAGCTCTCTAGCTACGAACTGCAGGGTTTTTTATTGTTTTGTTTCTGTGGTGTTTTTTTTATCATAATTTTGCAATCCAAAGTCATTATATGCTAGATTGCATTTTGAATGTAAGGACTGGTTTGCTTTACCCTGAATTCTGGGCACTTTTTCTATTGCTAGCTTTAGTCACTTAACTTGGTAAGTTCATGGTCATGAAGGCAGTTCATGGAACATCTGTAGAGCAATTTCCAGAGAAGGCTAACAGGTATTTTTTTTTTTAATGAAAAATGGAAAACAAACCAGTGCTGAAAAATACAAAGATCACACAAGTAGTTGGTGACACTTGCTAACATAAATTTAAACAATAAATAAGTGAATGGAAAATCATTTTACGCATGCAAAATCACACTAGTGTTTTGCTCAAACACTGATTTTGTTTAAGCTATCAGCAGGTGAAACTTAAGTGGAATCTGACTTATATGTCCTAAGGCTTTTTAAAGAGTGAAATAAGCCTTTTCAAGTTGAACGTGTGGAAGTGAGTGAATATGAGTGCATCATATTTATCTGAAAGGGCAGCTGTGTTTAGAGCTAGTATATCTTTCTTGTAGTTGGGATCACACTTGATACTGAAATTTTCTCGGAAGGTTTTCGTATTTCACCTATGGTTATGTAATATTTGTGAGAACAATGTGGGTTTTAGGTGGAGGAAATCAGGGAAAGAGCAAAAACTTGAGTTTGGGCACTATAGTAATTCACTTTTCTATAGGTAAATTTAGTATTATGTACCATGGTTTGGAAAGCCAATAGTCAAATCTGTTTTACTAGTGCTCACAGGCCAGGCATATTCTAGTGCTTACCTAAGTGTGGTATAGGGTGTATTTTGTCCAATACGTGCATGTGTTACTGAGTGTGTTAATGGGTGCTGCTGTCTGGTATGTGTTACATGCTTGAACTTCTTTCTGATGAAACAGAGGTGCCTCAGTCTAGTCAAAAACATTTGTCAAATATTTTAATGTCAGATCAGTTAGTGATGTTTGCTTTGTAGTCCAACCAGTTCCAGAGACAGACAGATAAGGCCTAGGTATTCCTCATATGCTCAGCACACTGCATCTGACTCATTACAGTTCAGCTTTTATATTTTACCATTTAGATTTTTTTTTAATGTTGTCTCAGAGAATAATGAACTAAAAAAGCCCTTTATACCATTTGAATCAGAAGTAGATTTGGGAAGACAGAAGTTGTTCAGAGACCTTTCAAACTATGAAATCTTTATGAATCTAAAATCTTTTACAGTGTTTCTCTGATGAAATTTGTGTTCTAACATGCTTTGAGGTGGCAAATCAGGAAACGTTAGGCCATTTTTCTTAGTTATTGATTTTTACTGGTTGCAGCTATTTGGTTCAGCTGCTCATTTCCTATTTTATTAAAATTATATTTTAGCTAAAAGTAAAATAGAATTGTTTCAGATGGAAGCTAGAATTCAATTAAGTCACCCCCTATGGCAATTCTTATTTGAATGGCACTGATTTGCATATGTTAAGAACTTTATCAATGTATATTTTTAAAGCATTTTCATATTAAAGATCTTGAAGTTAATAAATAAAATTGATCTTGTTTCTTTAGCATTTTTTAACACATATGCTTTGTGGTGTATATTTCCTGACTAATGTTTTTGCATTCTTTTTTGTATTATCTTCCACTCAGAGCATTTTTGGGGCTGGCATTTCATACTTTGCCTTATGCTGTTCGTTCTTGTGCTTCGTGAAATGCTCAACCTGAAGAAATCCCTTCATCTTCTGAGGGGAATGGTTAAAGACTTAAGTTACTTTTCTCATCCATATCCTTGGCAGCAAAACTTTAGTTCTCCAGAAGCACCTTTGCTGTCCATTCAGGCAATGTGGGGTTGTTTTTGTGAAGTGAACATTTAGTTTCTAGAAAAATACTACACATTCTACACATTCTAAAATGCTCTTTTTAGTTTTCTTCATACAGTTGTATGTGCAACATGAACTGTCAGCCTGGTTTTGATCACATTTGAGAATAGCTCTAAGCAATGCTGAGAGCTTAAGAGTCTCCAGCACTTTAAACTCTATGGAAAAGATAGGAAATTGCCTCCGACACAGAAATACTACAGACTCTGGTGTCTTTTGAAGGATTGGATGTACATGCTAAATTTAGATTGACCGTGATTGCTATATATTTTCTGTGAATTCTGCAATGAAACATCTGTCTCTGAAAACATGTTCTTTCATGTGAAATATATTTTGGTCTATGTGCTAGCATTTACATCATTCTTCCTATGACCTAAATGCTTCAGTGAGTGTTACCAATTCCTTCTCGTTTGCATTTGCTCTGGAGATGCTTCAATACACAGCTTCTCTGCTTCCAGGGAACTCAGTTTTCTTTGTAAGATTTTCTTTTTTACTTTTTGGCTCTTTTCATGAATCCAGATATTGTTGTGGCTGAAGCTGTCTGTTAGTCTCTGTTACCTACTGAACAGAAGGTTTTCACAAATTCAGCTGGCTTTTTTTACAGTGTGAAGCTTGTAAGTGGCTTTAAAAATACCATAAATAAGCAACTGTGAAATGTTTTCTTTGTCCAGTTAAGAAAACGGTACTATAACTAAAACTGTCTTTGCTTCTTTAGATATTTATGTCTGGTTTTGTTTAGTGTGTGCCCTGATGTTAAAAACACCCCTGAGAATGGGAGTGCAAGAGTCCCGTCCTCACCTGCATTTCTGCCTGACCAATGCTGTGTCATAGTGCTGCTACAGAGCATATTTAGCACCATTTCTTGCCCTTTAAGTTGTAGAGATCCCGTTTCTGATGTCTTTGACTCTTTTGCGGATGCTTTGGACCTTTTCTGGAAGGCCTTCTGTTGCTCACTGTTCAGAAAGGCCCTTTAGCTCTTTCCACATGTTCTAACAGAGTGACGGCTATGACAGAGCAGATGTAGAGCTTCAAATTTATCTGCATCTAGAAGAGAGCAAAGGCTGAAAGGCTTGAAACTCTTGTGGGTGAAAGTAAGGACCAAGTGTGATTGGTGTTAAGGTGAAACCAGAAGGCGAAGGTACCTTGCTTGTTTTACTATTTAATTTTGAAACAGTATATTTGGTTTGGATTTGTAAAAACAATTAGTATTTGACTTTATGGATAAGATGATCTAAAATTAAAAAGGATTGCCTGGAACATGTGTTGCCTCCTTGGTTAGGGCTGCACAGTTTGGTTGATTTGATGCTGAGCGTGGCTGGGGATATGGTAGAGTGGGACTGCAAGGAGCTGTGGCTTGTGGGGAAGAAGCCCTCTTAGACCTGCTTGTGAAGGAGTTTCTGTTCAGTCTCTTGCAGTCTGCCCCAAGAGGTCCTTGGGCAGCACATCGCTTAGTGCCAGTGTTTCTGGGCTTCCAAATTTTCTGACTTTCAGAGCTATTTGCAACCTCTTTGAGTTGTCTGAAGCCCTTGTAATTAAGGGTCAGGGTGCACTGGAATCATGCAGTACAGGGGTAGTGTGGTGAAATATTTTCTTAAAGATAAGTTCAATTGCTGATTGCTACTACTTAAGCTTTCGGGATTGATCTGAATATCATGGATTCCTTTTTACAAGCCTGTTTTCTGGTCCTTAACTCCTTCATTAGAGGTTTCTCCTTTTCCAGCCTACATGTTAGCTCACTGGGTGTTTCCTTTTGAAGGCTTGAATGTGTTTTGGTCCCTCCCTTTCTTTAGTCAAAGCATTGCTATAGAAATTTTGTAATCTCCTGGGTAGCTCTTCTTTTTTTTTCTGACTTGTCTTATGTGACTCATATCTAAAAAAGACCAGCACCTTAGAGGCTAGATACAAAACCAATGCTTGCAGAGGCATGATACTCCATCCACTATAAATCAATCTGTAGATAAAGTGAATATTGTCATTCTGATGATAAACAGAATCTGACCAGATAAACCTGAATTCAGACTCTGTTTAAAATGACAGATCACAGTATATTAGCCAAGTCCAGAAGAGCAGAACATTCCTTTTTTTTTTTTTTTTTTTTTTCCTCCTCAGAGCTCCTCAGCAACGCTTCCTCCTCAGGGTTGCTGAGAAAAATGCTGGGCTGTGATACTGAAGTATCCCAGTATTCCCAGACTCTTTGCCATGGTCAGCTATGGAGAGACTTAATGTCATTCTAGAGCTATAAAGGCCTTCAGTAGAGGAAAAAAATGGAGCTTGTACGCCTTCCTGAACAAAACCTGGATATGGAAATTATGGTTGTATATTTTGGCAATTTTTGTAAGTATCCTGTAAAATAACAAGGAGAGCTTTGAGTACTTAAACAGAGTACAACATTCACTAAAATGCAGTAAAATATTACCTCTTTTATTGCAGTTAAGTTTTGTTGCGTTATGTTGATTTTGAAAGATAGTATTTTTTGAGCATTTCAGGTATTTTTGGCAGCTGTTTTTTACTGTCTGTTGTGTTTTGACAGTATATGATTTTATGCATTGTAACTGACTTGACTCCTCAAACTTGTTGAAACTATTCTGGCTTACCCTTCAGAACAGACTTCTTAAAATCTCAGGTCTAAGCCTGCTAATGACTAGTTAGCGTTGGTCATAAATCGGTACTAAAGACTATTTGTGTATGCTGTGAATAGTATAGATTAGCAGAGCTTTCTGACTTGCTACAGAAGTATTTTTCTTGGCACTTGTTGGAGGATTTATGAAATGTAATATTTGCTTAACACTGATACTGCTCCGTTAAATTCACTGAAGTTCTAAAATAGCATTTGGTCTGTGCTTTGGCTTGAGTAATAATTTAGTTATTTTAGAATAAGCAAGTAAAAAAAAAAGATGAGGACAATTTTAAAGTTAGATTATTGACTTGCTAATACTGATTCATTTATAATTTGAAATAAAATGCATACAAATTGATTCTCGAAAATGTGGAGTTCTTAGCAAGTCTTACAATAGGAGATCTTGCAGCACATGGTGCCGTGTGACAGGTATGAGTGCGTTGCTGTCCTTCCTGCTCAGGGGTGGGAGGATAGAGATGGCACTGAGTTTCCTCCTGGATGATCCAGAAGTGCTAAATGCCTTTTCTTGGCAAGTATCAGTGTTCGTCTGGCACAGTAGTATTCAGAAGAGTGTTGCCCTTGTCTGCAGCTCGTTGCTGTCTGGTTTAATGGACTTATGACAGAATTGTAAATACAACGTGCTCAGTAGTTTATAATGTCTCTGAGATCTGAGAGTAGGAGTCTGGTTGCTGAATTGCATAGTTTTACATAGGCTGCTTCAGGTTTGTTTTCTTGGGCAGGATTTGTGAGTAGAAAAGAACTATTTTTTTTGTCCCTGTTGGTTAGTGGGCTCGAATGGTTGCTCCTGATAATTTTACCTTGCAGTTTAAAAGGCACGCCGATCCTGGGAATGTTGCAGAACTGAGCCTACGTGGGGCAGCATCTCTGCTCTCTTGCGTGGGTCTGGCTGCGTGGCTACCGCGTGGGCTTGGGGTGGTCCTGAGAGCCCTGCTCGCTGCCCTCGAGCAGGGACAGGGTGAACAGAGAGGCTCTGTGTGGAAATGGGAGGCCAGAAGCAATCAGTACAGATGCGTCTGAAATACAACATCAGGAAAAAACTGTTATGGGTGTGTTCCTCTCTTGGCTGAATTGGTGCTTACTTGCTCAAAAGCTTTCTTCACTCCCGTCCCTGCGGGTAGGACAAGAGAATCTTTGAGGAGAGGGAAATTTTATGGTTCAACCCGCAAAGGAAACACAGGCCTTACCTGTACAGTTGGATCTTCTATCTAGGAAACACCTTGCAGACAGCTAAGGCCAGGGGTGTTCGTGGAGAAGAGAGTGAGAGAGAGAAGTATGCAATGTTTAGGTCTGAAGATTAGTGCTTTTGGATCTTAACTCAGGATTGCAGATGTCTGTAAAATATCAATGCTGTTTTGTCCCATGCCTCTTGTCTGGCATCAGAAAACATGTTCTCCCTCCTTGGGGGTGGGGGACTCTAATCATGTTACCAATTGTCAATCACCTTTTGAGACATCTTGACCAGTTTCAAATGGTGCCACCAAAGTTTAGAAATCTCAGATAATTACCCAGACACTGTTTTTATAGAACTTAAATAGAATTATTTGACTTTCACTGAGGCTAAATAAGTTTTTATATTTAACAGTTGCTGTTGGTTGGCTGATGTTACAGGCTTGCAAGAGACACTTCTGGTCTGGCCAAATCACATGTTACATGGTTACATCTGCAGTGGAGTTTTAGTTTGGATCTAAATTTCATCTTGGAAGTGAACCTTTCTGTTCCTGTTTACTGTGCTCACATCACGGAGCAGCCTTGCAGCATGTGAAGCAGCTTCTTTTGGATAAACCTGGAGCCGAAGATGCTGTCTCTGAATGCATCTGGTAGACCTCAGCTACCTGTGGGCATTGGGTCCGCCTGGCTAGAAGCTTGCATAGGAGACCATGTTTTGAGGAACAGAAGAAAGTGAGGCAAGAGGCATGAAAGAGGAACTGAGGTAATTGATGGCCTGGGAGGAAATGATAGGCACTGGTGTCTAGAAAACCAAATGTGGTTCTGCTAGTTATGGAACAAATGGTACAATAACCATGTACCAAACTCTATAAAAGCAGTATTGTCAGTCAGTGGTGCTCTGGAGCATTCAGTCCTCCAGCATTGGTGTGTGTGTATACAGACTGGCCTTGAGGAAGAAGGAGCAGTAGAAGGTGGTAGGGTTGCGGGGGTGAGGAAGTTGTTTTGGGGTTTTGTGATTTTGGGGCCTCTCCCCGCCTAGTGAAATTCACTGAAGGAAAAGAAATACTCTGTCTCCCAGCAATGCAGGCAGCTTTGCATAGGTGCCATTAAACCAGAAGAACTGCGAGCACTTTCCTGATGGGCTACCATGTCAGCTGATGCAAACTTGGCACTGGCAGGAGCCGCAGACCTGCTGATCTTAACGCAGTAAATGCGTAGCCTTGATGTTCAGCACAGACAGATAAGAAGCCTTCAGCAGGTCCCGAGGGCTAGTTTTGCTTTTCCTAATGAAGGAGTTGGCAGTTAACTCTTCCTTCTCTCTCATGGATTGTGTGTGGGTTTTTTTGCTTTTTATGACTTTCTTACCTGATGGTTCCCCTTCATGACATTTGAAGATGGCCAGTTAAGCATTAAAAAATAGGTATGCAGGGAGGTGTGGTATATCTGTAATAGACTTGACATTGTTCAAAATGCGCACTGAGTAAAGACCATCAGAGCGAGATGAGCAGTGGCAGTGAGTTTTAAGAAAGGATCCTAATAGAAGAATGAAAGGGGTGAAAATCTCCTTAAGATATGGTCAGTAGGAAAGATGTGACCACTTTTTTTTTTTTTTTTCTTTATTTTTTTTTTTTCTTTTTTTTCTGGGAAAGCGACACATCTTTGAACACATTTGGACAGGTTTGAAATATCAAATTTAATGATAAGAGTATCGTGCATCTGCCATCGGGGGCATGGAGGCTGAAAAGGTCCTTTGTATTTCTTCCTGTGCTGCAGCTAGTTCTCTTGTCTAACTGCCTTAAAGATCTGAATGTAGATCTCTATGGGCTATTTATATTTCTGAATGGTTCTAGGTAAAGCTTCAGCTTTAAAATATTTACCTTTACTTTGGACTGAAAGAAACCATGGAGGATACATGTGCAGTCTCTTTCTCCCTTGTAGGCAGTTTCATGGTAGCCAATTTTTCTTTACTTGCTCTTCACCAAGTATAACTGGTATATGAGGCACATCAAGTTAAAACTGATTATTGTTAGAGGTGTTTTAACTTGAATTTTCAATTGACTACACTCAGTGGATTACCTTTCAGAAGTATGGATGAGCAGATGCTAGGAAATGTTTTAACCCAGGAATGTGTAGGTTTTGTATAGGCTTCCAGGTGTGTGTCAAGCCGTGGCAATGACAGTTTTGAATCGTGATGGCAAGAGGAGAAGGGGAAGCCATCAAATTGAGAAAAAAAAAAAGAGAAAAGAGAATATATCTGCTCAACAGGAGAGGTTTCCCTTCACAATAACTAGAACATTAGTCAAAGGAGAAGGATCTCCTCCCCCCTCTGAATTTTCTGCATGATCTATATACAAAGTCTGAATTTTCTGTATGACAGAGGAGCACCCTGCTTGCAGTGCTGCCTAGCAGACTGAGGGGAAATAGACTCTTATAGGGAACCCTGATAAGAAAAATGGCAAGATATTTCACTTATGATCAGGTACTGAGATGGCACTAATAGATCTAAACTCTGGAGCAATTTAGGCCCATAATTTTAATTAAGTTGTTATGGAGGATGAGAGATTTTTCTTAGAAATTTAGAAGAAAAGAAGATGTTTTGGAGAGTGATAGCAATCACTTTGATCTTGCTTTCCAGGATAGCTGATTTTAGATCAAACAACAATGGTTTAACCTGAAATACATAACGTAAAGATGATGCAGTAGTTTCTGTTGAGTTTATTTTTGGGATGAATATTCCAGCAAGGGTAGAGAGCTTATTGATGTATTTTATAATACAACTCACTGCAGCTGGGAGACAATATTGTTTTATTTTTATTCTGAAATCTTAATCTTGCCTGCAGCCATTTTCCACAGCATTGGATTGATTTTTCTGTGGGACTATTTAACTTCAATACAATTGCATGCAGAGGTGACTAGTGCCGCTTTCCCTCTATGATACCCAGTTTACACTCTGTTCATTTGCCTGTCCTTGTTTTACCTCTTCCTGGTCCACCTATGTTTTCAGTGCTGAGATGTTACATTCAGTCGTTGAGATGTTACATTCAGTGTAGGTCAGGCCTGTCCCACATCTATCTGCTGTTTTCAGAGAGAGACTTTTTGTTATTCCAACTTCCTTGCACTTTTTAGAAGCTTTTTAGTATTCATGGTTAAGACCTCTTGCAGTGCAACATGATTGTTAACTTTTTTTTTTTTTGATTTCATTGTGGTAAGCTAGACTAATAACTCATTTACTAAAAATGTAAATATTTTCATCATACAAGTGAATTGACTACAATGTCTTATTTTAACCATAGCATTTGAATATAGGATTAGAATATAGGAAGAATCCAGATTTGCACTATTTTGTTTTTAGGTTTATTCGAATTTATTAGAATTGCGGTTTCTTACCTTGCCTGATTGCTTTTTTCATACTGATATTAGTGGATTTATTGGACATGGCTGCTCTTCCACTAGCCAATCTAATGTGGCAAACTGTCTTTTCTGGTCCTCCTTGAGCATTTTTACGTGGGTAGGTCGGTAATGTGACTAGCATGAAATCCACTGGCAAATACCTAGAGCTGCTGTCTCTAAGATCATGGGTGCATTTGAGAGATTTTTGCATCAGAACATGGCAAAGACAATTAGCCTTACCAAGATTAATGGATAAAACACTATACAAAAAAAACACTTTTTAATGTGACATTACAGTCAGCATTAGACTTGTTTATTCCAAAATTTCTGCTTTTTTTTTTTTCTTTCTTTCTAGCCCCTTTGTTACTTACACATCTTCAAAAAAATAAATAAAATCAAGTTTCAGGACAATGATGCTTGAGTATTTTTCCTTGCAAAAATTTTGAAAAGATTTTTTCTCTTTTAATAAAAAAAAAAGTGAAGAGGAAAAATAAATTATGCATTCCATATATATATACATATACACACACATATCTTTTGTGGTCTCTAGAGAGCTTTTTCATTTTTATTTACAGATACTGGAATTCCCTTTCATACACAGTATTTCTTAGGGTAGTGGGCAACCTTTTGAAGATACTTGAATGAGAAAGCTCAGTTGACTCAGAGGGTGTCAGCTGCATAAATAAGACTATGGATATGGTTATCTGTAATTTTAAAGTATTTAAAGAGGTAAATTGGCATTAGAGGCATTTATGAAGTGTTGCTGTAGTTTAATTATGGGAAAAAAATGTGATCTAACCCTAGTAACTGTTGCCTTAGGCTGTAGCTCAGACTTTAACCTGCTGCCTCTGCTGTTCTGAAAGAGCTAATGGTGCTGGGCACAAATGGGATTAGTCCATGAATCCATCTGGAGATTTCCTGGGAGTAATAAGAAAGATTAGTCTTCAGTCAGGTTGCAGCACAGCAAGAAAGAAAAACTAAGGGTGATGTGGAAGCTGAGATTTCATTTTTCTAGTGGCGGTACTGGCTGGTAGGAGTTAGGCTGGTAGTATTTTATCGACTCAGTAGTCAACTACCTGAAATTTTTGAGAGCCCAAAGGAGGAGGATAGACTGTAGCACTAGTCCAACCTAAGTCGTGCATCAGATGGCTGCTACCAAGGAATGCACGGATAACTGGTGTTTAGGTAGTGTGCCCCTGAGGTTAACCTCAGGCAGTTCAGCAAAAACAAAGTGCAAAGACATGTTACCTGGGGAGGAGTAACCACATATACCACAACAGGCTGGGCATCAACTAGCCCAAGAGGAGCTTTTCAGAGAAGGACCTGGATGGGCAACAAGGAGAACATAAGCCAGCAAGGCTCCCTTGTGACAGAGAAGGCCAGTGGTGCCCGGGGCTGCATTAGGGAGAGCGTTGCCAGCTGGTGGATGGGGCTGTCCTCCCCCTCTGCTCAGCGCTGGTGAGGACACGTCTGGCACCTGGGCTCCCAGTACATAAAGGACATGGACCTGCCAGAGCTAATCCAGCAAAGGGCCACACAGGTGGTTAAGGAGCTGGAGCACCTTTCACTTGAGATGATGCTGAGAGATCTGTGAGTGTTCAGTTTGCAGAAGAGAAAACTTGGGAAGGTTTTATCAATGGGTACAAATATCTGATGAGAGAGTGTCAAGACAACTAAACCAGCCTCTGCTCAGTGGTCCCAGTGACAGGATGAGAGGCTTTGGGCACGGACTGAAACACAGGAAGGTGCCGAATGCAAAACACACCCTCACCATGAGGATGGCTGAACACTGGAGCAGGTTGCTCAGGGGGATGGAGGAGTCTCTGTCCTGGGGGTGCTCAGAATCCAGCTGGAGCCCTGCTGTAGGGGACCCTGCTTGAGCAAGCAGGGTTGCACCAGATAGTATCTAGAGGTCCTTTCCAGCCCCAGCTGGTCTCAAAGATGGCACCTCAAGTTGAAGCACTGATTGGTGCGGTTGCCTGAGTTTTATTTAATAAATAAACTATTAGTTTTATAAATAACATCTCATCGGGCATAGGCACAGTCGTGGGTGTAAATCAGTTATTTAAGGTGCACATTTCAAACTGGAGACATACTTTTGGGAATGGAAATCTCATATGTTTTTCAAGTGACTCTCCAAGCCTTCATTAAATGGAGAGCTTTCACATATTTTAAATTGTAAGTAACTGTATTAACCAAATGTACCTTTCTTTGGACTCATCACATATCACAAACTTTTTTTTTATTATTATTATTTTGGGCATCAGGGGAAGGATCATTAATCAAAGGTTAGTTTCTAAAAACTGCCTATGGGGGAATGGGAAACTTTCTGCTCTTGAAAGCACAAGATAAGACTCTGCCTTTCAGTGTGGACTTTGCAGTTCAAATGAATTGAAAATCTATACTCTACTGCAAAGCTGGTATCTTAATATTCTGGCTGCTAGAATATAGAGATTACAGGAATATTTTTTGCAGTCCTAGCCATACAAAAGCAAACAGCTTAAAAATCCTCAATGAAACCCACAGCCTTAGAATAGTATAAACTTTGAAATAGGAGATTCATCAAGATTTTTGTTACGTTTTATGGTATGAAAAACTTTAAGGGATGCCATGACAGAGAGGAGAAATAGCAAAAATTTTTCCTTTTTTAGGTCTTGGAGGCACATGTTGCCGACAAATGCGGAATGTTTCCAACTTTGCCAATTTAGAGGGAAGTGACTATTGGGCAAGTATTGACTTCCTACTTTAGTGTCACGTTAGTGCCAAGCGTAGCAGAGACCAAGTGCTGAGCGCTCTAGCAGGCACCGAGAGAGAAGAGAGGGCGTCAAACCTTCACTAACTTGTCAACTCAGTATTTTTTTCATGTTGCATTTGACTAAATGATGTAAGAATTTACATGAGAACACGCTCTAAACGTGTTTTTATTTTTTCATTTGTGTGAGCTTGTATTACATCTTCACCTGTGGCGAAGTACAAGCCCACGTGACTTCCTTGATTCTGCTTTCTTGGCTCGAGGCTGCATCCTCCCTCGCTGTTGGGAATTCCAAGAGGAATCTGGGGCCACTCCCCAGATCTGTCTTTCACATTCATCTATTGCAAAATGTACCCAGGGCTGTAGGTGGTTTTGAGGGTATCATCTTATTGTGAGACCTTTCCACTTTCCTCTCGGCTTGCTAAGTGTACGCTGTGTGTTGCACACAGAATGGCTCAGTTTTCCTCTAAATATTTAGTGGAAAACTAAATAGTGATGGAGGCCAGCTGGAAGTAATGGCTTAGCATTTTAAGCAAAATAAACTTTTCTCACCATATTGAAAAAGATGTAATCTCGATGACAAAAGCTTATATCAACCTATTTCAGCTTTCTTGTACCTTCATTAGAGAAGAATCGCTCACTTTATGGACTGGCTTGCTTATGGAAACAACATATAACTGCTCCCAAGTATCTGAAGTATCAAATTTCTATATTTTGCCAAGACGGCTTAGAATTGTTGGCATCATTTCCAGCAGGACACATCTCTGCTTATTTTGATCATTTAGTAAGACAAGACAAAACTAAACATTGAATAGTATTATTAGGATCTGTGGACTAGATAGTGGATTATCTGTGGACTAGATATGGATTATTAGGATCTGTGGACTAAATATTGAATAGTATTATTAGGGTCTGTGGACACCTTTGTTTCTTGAGGTAGCGGATTCTAGAAATTGTGGGAAAGCATTTCTAGTCTATATGATTAGTCATCAATAGTAATGTTCAGATTTGATTGGGGTCATTGCTGTCTGTCTTCCCAGAGAACAAGCGTAACACTACAGCCTTATCTCTAGGTGTGAGGTGCTTCCAACCCCAGAACAGTGTTCTCAGGTATGTGCTTCCTTAGCCTTAAAGACAGCAGTCTTCATTCAGTGCTTTTTGCATCATTCCTCCTGCATTTCTGCATTTTCAATTGAATCCCAAAGCCCAGTAATTTCAGAAAGCAGTCATGTGCTCAGGTTTTCCATGTAGGTTGTTTTTGACAGCTCTTGGTTGGTTGAGGTGTCTTTGCAGCTGCATTGCAGTGGGACTGTGGCTTGTTTAGCTGTAGGAATTAGTTTTCTTTCAACTTGCCTAGAGAAAAAAGAAAACCTCACGTTTGATTAAATATCTCATCCTAGTTGAATACCTCCTTTGCAGAGACGCTGTTTATTGGGATCAAAGCTTATATGGATTAGAGCAAAAATGTCTCTTAGTTAAGGGCTGCAGGCTTTCTGACTGATGAATTGTCACTGCTTGCTCCATTGCAGAAAAGAAGTCTGGTTTTACATGCAGATTTTGTATTTAATCCCTCCTTTCCTTAGATGCCTGCAGATTTGGCTTACCTCATCAGTTTGGTGTTGACTTTCCCTCCTCAATGCCCTAGTTAGCTGGGTCGCTTCTTGCCTCCCTGTGTTGTGTTAGAGATCCTGCTGCGAGCGGTGGTTTGGGGCTGGGGGACCGTCTTGTTCGGCAGCAGACAAATTCTAACCTGTTAAACTGCTTTAATCTGTCTGTCATAGAGAGCTAGAATCACTTCTTTGAAAATACTACTGCTTTTAAGACACTGCCTTGAATCTGTTAGTATATTCTTATGCAGTCTTTTCCTTATTTTAATGGATTTTCTGAATTATTTAAATGGCATCTGTGATCAGAATAATATGTTAACAGTCTCTTTCCAGTTCACTTCCGTTTTAAACTGTGCTCAAGAAAAATTGATGAAGCTGTGTTATTTTGTACTGTTGAGGCAAGTTTGTCTCCAGTATTCTTCTTTATTGTTGTGCTCCATTGGGATCAGCTTTGAGGACCTAGCATGTTACCTGATTTTGGAGCAGAAGTTATGAAATGGTGGAGCTTTGACTTTCTTCCCTATAAAAACAACATAAAACCCAAGTTAAATGTGTTGCAACGCTGTCTTATGTGGGATGGTAAATCTGTGGGAGGATCTGTGGGAGAACACAGTGCTGTTCCCACTCCTCATTGCAACAGCTTTTATTCTATATCCTTGTATGTTTATCAAAGCATGAGTTCATATTTTGCAGAGCGATGAAGACAAGAAATGGCTTTTACGAATGCTTTTAAAATGAGACTTAAAAGCATCTTGTAGTCACTGTTTTGTAGCCATCATCTATAATGACATGGCAGAGCATCTCTCCCCCTTTGAGAACTCTGCTCTGTCTCACTGTGCCATGTTTTTCAGTGTTCTGGAAATTTCTCCTGCTTTTTCTTATCTGTTCTCAGAATTTATGTTAATCAGTGGTCTCCTATGCAATTTGGATTATTCCTGTAGCTTGGCTTTTATGCAAAAGCTAAGAAGTGCCTGCTGCAGCAGCATCCAAGTCGCCGCGCGTGTGCATAGCGCTGCGGGTGCCGGTGCGCGTGTGTGCTGCGAGCTGTGCAGGAGGGAGGCTGAAATGCTTTATTTTTATGTCTTCTGACAGGCTTTCCCCAGCCAGCTTTAAATCCTCATTATGAAACTAATGGGATTATATCTTAATCAAAAATGGTCAAAATAATTAAAGCTTAAAAAGAGGGGGCTGGGGAAAAAAAAAAAAAAAAAGAAAGAACACAAACTAACCCACATGCTGGAAATAAAATACATATACAGAATGTTTTCATCAAAACCTATCCAAGCTATAGAGGAAAAACAGTTTTATATTGGATTGGATCTATTCATGGTGGCTTTGCCATGATAGGTTTGTATGTGGGGTTATCAAATGTACTAAAAATCTCAGCCTTCTCAAGTCTGAAAAGAAGTGTGTTGCTGGGTATCTTCTTAGTGATAAAGCAGTAAATCACCTTGAGACTGTACTTTTGCTATTAATGTTTTAAGTAACTCTAAATACTGGCTTCTGTTCTGTAATGGAGACTTTGAGAAATGGTCTAGTTGGCAGGAAATGTATTTATATTTGCATGGCAGATTTGGGGGACTTGTCTCCAGAAAGCTGCTAGCCACAGTAGAATCACTTTTATTCTTGGTCACCCCAGCTGTTAGACTCGGAAGAGATGAGTTAACTGCTAAAGCTCAAACTACTCTAAATTAATGGGTAGAATGACTAAGACTGGGTGGCAATACATGAAGCATACTTAGAACAGCTTAGCTGAGGTCTTAGTTTACAAGGCTGGGATGGCTAGAAGCCTTTTCCTCATAGGCGGGTGGTTCCTGGGCATTCCTGTGGTTCCACTTCTTAAGTGCGAGTAGCCTGTGTGGTCATGTTCCCACCCGTGTAAATGTCACAGGGCAGGAACATAAAATACTATTTGACTGGTATACACATGAGAAATAGAGTCATTTTTGGTGAAGAGTCTGCAAATAAACTTCTGGTCAGATGGGCAAAAGTAGTTTTTTTTATTCTTTAATGAAGAGGTAGAAAATGCTCTAACTTGCAGATGTTCTAACTTGCTCTGAGATGGCCAAATAGTTTAGTTATCTAGATCGTGATATGTTTAAGGAACTCTCATATGAGGTCATAAGTCTAAGAATATATGTCATGTTTATATGTTCTGTGGTTGGATTTTAGAAAACAAGATCCTAAAAATACTAGGGGTCATGATGGAAAACTGGTCCTGGCTTTCCAGAGCAACGTGGCAGCCAGAAAATGTTGTGTTGTTTTATCAAGAAGTAATATAAGTCATATGTACCTGGTTATCTCAGAATGGGTTTTTGTTACAACTAGTCATCTTTTTGCTTAAGAAGAGGGAAGTACTTGATCAGGGTTTCCTTGAGAAAAAATTCAGTTATCCAAGGTCAAGTTTAAGTGACATGTGGTGTGCTATCTGAATAAAAATGCTTTTTGGCAACAAAAGTTAATGAAAGTATGAGGAGTAGCTCCATTATTTGCCCAGCCATTTAAATGTTCATAGTCTTGAAGAGCTGGAGCTTTTGGTTCCAACACTAGCTGTTCCTCTTGGACAAAGACTTTTTTTGTGAAGTCAACAGGAGTGTGCTGATAAAAGAACATGTTTATTTCTACCAACAGGTGTGACTAACTGTGTATCTGGATATGTCTACAGAGAAAAATAGCATAAGAAAATGTTGCAAATTTGAAACATTAATTTGCTGTTGGACATGAGGCACAAAATAATGAGGAAAAAGAAGCTTCTATTTGTTCGGGACAGCGCTACATGAACAGCTTAGTGGGAGGGTGAGGGCATGGTAAAGGCACTCAGCAGCAGTCAGGAACTGCAAATAAAGCTCTTGGGTTCAGAATTACCCTGCAAAGTGAAACTTCTGCATTTTTAATTTGTTTGTTTGCTCCCAAAAACAAATCAATCCCAAAAACAAATTTTGTTCTGAAACTCAGAGAAAACTCAGGATGCTTACTCTGAGCTAGGCAACTAGATCTAACTGCGCTATGCTGCCCATGTTTGATTCCAAGCTACTACTGAATAGCGGTTTTATGATCTTGCAGTCTTTTGCTATCTCTTATAATGATGAAGTAACCAGAAATGGGTACTAAAACTCTTAGGGTGCATTTTTTTGTGGATCTAGCTTTTTGTCATGATAGGCAAAGTAAGTTCAGTTTGTTTTCCCTGTAACTTCAAAGCCCAGGCAATCAAGCTTCTTTTCAAGCTTTTCCAGTAGGGAGAATTTGGGTTGAGCAAGCTTCTATATAAAGAACAAACACTGCTTTTCCTACTATATTTCTTCTAAGATCAGAATATTTAAAATAGTTTATGTGCAAAAAAAGTGGCCAGGTTTGGTTAAATACACCTGGAGTTTTGCCAAGTCTGCTTCTGCTGTAGTCAGCAGAGGAAATTCTCTTTTGAGTATAGTGGAAGAACAAGAGTTGCTCTTCACTGACCTTTTGTTCGGTATTGAAAGTTTCAGGTGTGTTTTCTTGTGGTTTCAGTGTAACTGTTTGTTAATTTGATATTCTAGCTATAGCGTTTTGCTACCATCATAAGTGTCAACTATATTGTTATCCAAGGCACAGCAGTGGCCTGAATAGGCTAACTCTTAAGTGTAATATTCCTACTGGGAACAGGGAAGCGATCTGTCCTGACTGATGGCAGTTAGCATGGGCACATGTATGTCAGAGCCTGGGCATCTCTGAGAAGGGAGTGGGAATGAACTTGCCGTACTTGACCTTTCAGGGACATCAGCTCAAAACTGCCTTCCCATCCTCCCTGTAGTAAGGGAGTGGGGAAAAACCTAGGTATGGCAGGGCTTTACTGCTGCGGTGATTTGGGAGCAGCTCTGTATGGACAATTACAGCTGTGGCTACCAGCTGGGCTGAGCTACTGATTTTTTTCATCAGATGCCCTTGAAATTTCAAAATCCTATTTCCTTATGTTGAATTTCAATGACGACTTGGCCAGCAGTGTAATCTTTGGGGAAAGTGGCTGTTCTCTGTGTGAGATCCATTGTGAAGCTTGTAAAGTTCTGTGGCCTGCAATAAATGCAGTAGGTGGGAGGAGAAGGGTGAACTCTTGGTGTATTGAAGTCCTTCCAGAATCTGATACATGAATGTTCTGCTGCAGCCCATAAATCTTCTTTACTAATGCAGAAGAGAACCTTTTGAGAGGTTTTGATCGAGTAAAAAAGTATTCTTCACGGAAAGAAAGTGAACTGTAGCTTGCAAAGCTGGGGAATTGGTAGGGTAGTCCCAGCAGCTCTGATTTGACTGGAACAATGCATGTACCCTGAGCAGAGCTGTGAGTTCAAGACTGAGCTTCCAACTTGCTGTGGCTGTGGACCCAGGAGCTTCTCTGAGGAGCTGCTTCCTTGTGCTGCAAGTTTAGCAGGGAAACATCTGAACTGCAGCTCACTCTGCCCTCAAGCCCTTGCCCAGTTAAGAGGAGAATACGTGCATCTCTTGTACTCCCATACCTGGAAGGCCGCCTTTACCAAGTAGTTCAGAAATGTGCAAATCTGACTGCAGGAAGAGGCCACGTCTGTAGTGGTGGATGCTCATCAACAAACCCATCTGCTCCTGCTCACACCGAGCTGCCGTTCTGGGGAGTTGTTCCCAGCTTCAGGTTATAATAGGAGTGAAGCTTCCCCCTGCCGTAGGTGCAGCAGGAGGCCGCGGAAGCTCCCCAGCTGCGGGCGCTCGGGCTGCAGCGCGTCATGAGCCACTCGCTAATCCCCTTAGCGGGACACGAGCCCTCGCTGTAAGCGAGAGGGCTCCGCCGCGAAACCCAGCCAGCTATTACACCAGAGATAAGGTTTGCGCCGTTAGGGTTCGCGACCACGGGTGCTAATAGGAGCTGCTTGTTTCATAACTCTTGCTTACTCGTGTTTCTGCAGCCTGTGGGTCTCCAGGCACTCTCGTTTAGCTTTTGAAATAGCCAGTAGCAGCCTGAGGATGGGCGAAGTAGCATGTTTTCCTTGCAGGAGCGGGGGCGGTGTGGCTTGCTTTCCTCCCTTAGCAGAACACTTCTCTGCAGATGTTTGTGTCCAAATCCACTTGCTCATGAGCAAATTTCTCCAAGGCTGTTTCTGTTTAGGTTTAGCATCACATTAAAATGGGAGGCATGGTTATTATATACCTTTATGGTTTCTTTCTTATGCCGGTGTGAGTTGGCATGCTGAAACAGTTTCTTTAGAAAATTGTGAAAAAGCAGCTAAAAAATTTGTCTTTTAAAATATTGCAGTAAGTAGTATATTTGAAATTCTTCTCATTTCATGTGTGTAGAGTTATAAATAGATGATATTTTTTGCTGTGGGATTCACAGCTATGTTCATTTGGATTGTCATGGAAATAATGTCTCTTGGGCTTTTAATAAGGTGCCTTCTTGTAGTAAAATCTTTTAGCAGGGATGTTTATGAACAAATTACAAAAAAAAACACACTCAGAGAAAATGCAACTTCTGCCCCAATTAAAAAAAATAATAATAATTTCCATGCAAACCACGTAGTTTTGGAAATTCATTTTAACTCTTTGGATTTCATAATTGGACCAAAATAAACTTGATCTTTCTCCCATGTGCTCCTTACAGAAAGACCCTCAAATAATCTTTGAGATAAAGGAGACTACCATGATAGAAAGCTTTACTAGAAAAGTAGCTAGTTTATAAGAGTTTCACATGGGTAATATCTTCTTGGTATGTCTTGGAGGCAGGAGGAAAAACCTTAATTGCATTCAATACTTAGCAGCTTCCTAAATTCTGATCTGAAAAATGAATGTCTGTAGAATCAATAAGTGATGGTTAGATTTTTTTTCTGTATAATATATTCAGATTTTTTTCCTTGGAATTGAAAAAGATGACAGGTTCTGGAAACCTCAGAAAGTAGAGAATGTCTTCAAGTGCTGTATTTTAAGACTATTTGAAATATAGAATTTAAATGCTTACACTATGCGTGATACTTCCAGTTTTACTGAAACTATTTGGTTTTCTTCCAGGTGAATCTGGACTGGGAAAATCAACATTAATCAACTCACTATTCTTAACAGAATTGTATTCCCCGGAGTATCCAGGTCCTTCACACAGAATTAAAAAGACTGTACAGGTATGTGGAGGGGGAGAACTGCAACTTTAAGAATGTAACTTGAAGTTTAGTGACATAGACAATACATTATATAAGTACATTTGTTTAAATGAGAAATATATAATAACCGTCATTCAGTGTGGGTTAACTACACAAAACTTCAGTGTTGTAAAACTTTGTAGCCCACTGAAGTGGGCTGCCTATATTCTGGAAAAATCACGTGGATGCACTTCCATTAGAAAATGTAAGATTTTAATATCAGTCAAATGATTGCAAATTTCTACAGAAGTACTGAAATGTGCACTAAAACTTGACTGTTTAAGGCAGTCTTGCAGAAAGTTTTCTTTTAAAGGGAGTGAGACAAGTGCAAAGACCTATTTTATAAAGGTGGGCAGCAACCTTCTGCAACCTGGATCTGCTTTTACCTCCTTCAAATGATTATTCTGAAACTTACCTGGGACTAGGATAAAAATGGCAGATCTCAAGTGCTAAACTTACATAGGCAAAGAAAATGTTACCACAAGTGTGTGACAAACTGTTGAAGCCTGAAAAATTAATCCAAGCAATTAATTTGTATAGTATTTTGCTGCTGTTTTTATTTTCTCAAGAGAAGCAGCATTCTCTTTGTATTACAAAAAGATTGCTTTTGTAATCGATAGTTAAATAACCTCTTGGTGTTGTGACTAGTACAGGAAATGACTGCTTTTCAGTGGGGTATTTATCTACCTACGCAATTGAACAACTGAATAGGATGATGTGAGCCCTGTTCATCTTTCTTCGTGCAAGTCTTGTTTGCTTTTCTTTAAGTACTTAGCCTCCAATTAATCTAATTTTATACTGATGTGGACAAGGGGGTGATCACAACTGCTGCCCTTGTCCTGCAGACTTCCTCCAACTGTGAAACGCAGCAGGGTCTCAGATCACCTCCACTGCTGGAAGTAATTATGTCCTTATAAAGTTGTTATAAAGTGATTAAGCATTGGTTTGAATTAGTAAGTTCTCTGGACATTAAGTAATAGCTTTCAAACTTGATGCTTTTTTTTCAATTTCATTGAATAACTGCTTCAGTGGTGTGATCTCCTGGCTTCAGTGTTGGGGGCAGGGGAGAAGGGGATTATTTTATTATACAGCCTTAGCTCCTCAGGTAATTACCAAAGAGCCAAGAAGTTAGTTATGCTGTTACTTAAGATGGCTGAACTAAACTGCAAATCTTTATACAAAATGTTTGTTGCAGAATATCAGGGTTTGTTTTTTGAAGAAAAGCTTTAGAAATTCTTATTTGATTATATATTTACATTTATCTAAGGTTTGATCGTATGTGTATTAGCCTAGTTTGATAGAAAACCACAATAAAATTGACTTAAACTTATTAAAAGAGGTATTTGACTTGTTTGAATTGTTACATTTATGTATCTTTTTCAGAGAGATGTGAAGAGGGATGCAAATAGTTAAGCTCTGATTTACGACACTTTAATGCAAGATAGTGAAGCTCTGTGAACACTGAAAGAACTTTGTGAAAGAATAACTTGGTTTTTTTTTTTAGTGGAAGAGAGATTTACTGTGATTTCATTATTATTGATTAAACACTGGTAGTTGAAGCTAAACCAATTCAGATTACAGTCCTGGACAAGCTCCGGAGGTGTGGGCTGGATGAGTGGCCGGTGAGGTGGATTGGGAATTGGCTGGATGGCAGAGCTCAGAAGGTGGTGATCAGCGGTGCAGAGTCTAGCTGGAGGCCTGTGTTGAGCGGAGTCCCCCAGGGGTCAGTCCTCGGTCCAGTCCTGTTCAATTTATTCATCAAC